>JAJPUD010000790.1:447703-572336 GCA_023553655.1 Myrmecobius fasciatus | reverse complement strand
TAAAAAAAAAATTTGTAAAAGTCTATTTATCCAGACTTTAAGGTTACTGGGTATAGCTTCCTCAGGAAACTGCACAGAAGTGATCAACTACAGCTTTGACCAAAATAGGCAACTCTCTAAATCTTTAAATTGCAGGGAAAGCTCTGATATGGGAAAAAAAAAAAGTAGAGTTTCCCATGTCAATGAAATTGCAGCCCAGTCCTTTAACACTGGAAATGCTATGAAATATATGGGTCATAAATCTGAAGGTGGAAAGACTCCTCTCATTTACAGATATGGAAACTGAGGCACAGAAAGGCTAAGTGATTTTTCCAATGTCACATAAGTTGTAAGCAGAAGAATCAATATATGAAGTCACTCCAAATTTAAAGTTTATACTTCCTTTTCTCTCCCCTTTCCCTTTTAGTACTTTTCTTTGGGAAATTTTTAAACTGTATTTTCTGAAAATGTCACCTTTTCTCTAATTATCATGAAAAATACTAAACTTAAAATGTAAATATTAATGTGGATATCCTGTAAAAAAAAATCAGATTTCACTGAAAGCCACCATATTTGGCATTTAAAGATGACATTGAATTAAGTGATTGATGTACAATAACTCCTATCCCATATCCAACCAACTAGAATACATATGCCTGGAAAGTGTTATATTTTTAGGTGAAATATTTGTATCATCAGACTTCCATTCTTTCTAGAAAATAAACCCTCTGAGAAAGGCAAATAGCTGTGGAAATCTACACTTTCTTCCAAGGTCACCTAGAGTTGCATAGAATTTAGCACAGATTCCATTTCTGGCCTGTGATATTTTACAACCATGCCATTGGAAGTGACCAGATAGAAGTATCCCTTCATCCCACAGGCAGGTTGGTGAAGAATGATCATTTTTAGTGCAGATATTACACTGAGAGGAACTCTAAGCTAAGAAATCAAGAGAAAGTGTAGCTAGATCATCTTCATTGCTCTGAGCAGTCTCTCCCATGATATCTACCCCAGTCATTTTATCTTTGACACAGGTCTGCTCCTAGCAGCCTCTCCTCTGAGCTTCGAGTATTTATGACTTGAACCATAAACTCCATATGGCATAAGTTATTGTGAGCTCAGAAAATCTTTCATTTTTTTAACAGTGAAAGACCTTAACATGGTTCAGAATAAACAGAACACACCTATCTTGTGTTTCCAGTGACAGCTAAGTCTGTATCTTTCCTAATCTTATAGGATATTGTATATTTACACCAAAAGCTATGTTAGATTAGAGACACCTGATTCACTATGCTTACAGCTTAGCAAAACATCAGCATTTCTTATGGCAAGCTCCGTGTAGGCGATGGGCTTAGAGGACTTAATATCCAAAAGCTTAAATTCCTCTACTTTAGCTTCTATCATATTTCTGACCATTAAGCTTCTCAGAGAGATAGAACTGTGCCATGTTGCATAAATGCAATGTTTGAAATGCCAAGGAAATTTTTTAAAAATCCTCTATTCTCTTACATGTGTCTAATTTTGACTATGTAATAGAATCTTGTTAAAGTTCACAGAATTAGAATTTGTGATCATTTAAACCACAGGGTTGAGGCTGAATTTTCTTGGTTCTGCTAATGATTAAAGGAATTATTTTTAAACAGTGGAAACAAATTAAGGGCAATAGTTTCCTTTTTAAGGGAATCAGTTGCTTTCAAGGACACACTACTGCATATGATGCAACTTTTTATAGTTATTTGTTTTGACATTTATAAATAATTCTTGCAATGGGATAGGAGTGGAATTGTGATAGTGACTTCTTCCAATGTTCATCTGCATCTTGTCTGCAATATATAATCTTAGAGAATTCCCTAGGCATGAAAGGCAAAGTGACTGGCCCAATATCACACAGTCTGTGCCAATCAGGCATTTAATAAACATCTACTCTGTGCCAGGCAATGTGTTGGGCACAGCAGATTTTAAGAATGAAACTATCTTTTCTTAAGGGACTTATATTCTAATGGGAGAGAAAGCAACTTTATAGATAAATATGAACAGAATAGAATAACATATCAAAGAATATGAGTAAGTAATGAAATACAAGGTAGTTATGGAGTGAAGACATTATAACTTTGGGAATTAAGGGGATTGTAGAAGGTAGTTCTTGATGAAAGGAAAGGAGAGAAAGAAAGGGGGGGAAGGGGAGAGGGAGAGAGAAAGGGAAAAAAGGGAGAGAGAGAAAAAGGGAGAGAGGGAGAGGGCCAGAGGAAAAGAGAGAGACAGACAGACAAGAGACACACACAGAAAGAGAGAGAGAGAGACAGAGAGAGAAGCAGAGACAGAGAAATAGAAGGAAAAAGAAAGAATGCAAAAGAGAGAGAAAAAGAGAAAAGAAAGAGAAAAAGAAAGGCAATGTGAGAGAAAGGAAAAGAGAAAAAGAGAGAGAGGGAGGAAGAGAGAAAAAGAGAGAGAGAAAATAAGAGAAGAGAGAATGTGAGAGAAGACAAGAGAAAGACAGAGAAAAAGAGAGAATGTTAAAGAAAGATAGAGAGAGAAAGGGAGACAGAGAGAGTGAGAGAGTGCACAATTCTGAGTTGCATGGAAGATGAAGTCAAGAGCTGGTGTACAATATACAAAGAATAGTGAGAAACAAGATTGGTTTGGATTTTGAGTGTGGAAAAGAATTTACAATGAGGCTAGAAAGATAGTTTGGGGCCAGGAGGTTGTGAAGTGTTTTACAATTTAAAGCTGTGACTTGAACCCAATTTTTCCAGTCTCAGAGGTCAACTTTCTACCTATTATGCTATATTTATTTTACATTCATTCATTTATTTATTTGTCAATAATAAATATTCATTTATTAATAATAAATTTATTAAAGGATGGCTTCCCTTTGATAATACTTAGTTGACAAGGATTTTAAAAGTAACCAAATTGCATTCTTAAAAAAAAATGAAACTCAGACATTTCCCTACTTGGATGCCAGAGTCACAGTTAAGTAACCTTGATGAAGTTTTATTATTGATTATTTATGTTCTTAAGAATTCTCTAATGCTCTAATGTATATACAATGACAGTGACAGACCTACTTCCTTCAAAGATGTAAGGAACAATTCATCCCAGCCTACCCAACTTGGGTTACTTTTCTCCCTAGCCTCCCAGAAGTTCTTTCCAATCACAAGATTACTAATAGATTAAACTGCCCATTCCTCATTATGACCACATGACTAGTCCATCTAATGGAATCATTCATCTCTTCTCTGACATTGACATTTCCTATGTCACTTCATTTGTATAACTCCTTGTCATTCCTTGTGACTTAATTGGTCACAGTAAATTGCCCAATTATTTTATAAGTCTTTTTGCACCTTTCTACTGTCCTTTTTTGCTCAATGTGGTTCCTTGGAAAGAATTCTGCTTCTGGAAGCAAAGGAACTTAGTTCAAATTCTGCTTCTGATGTTTGCTGTGAGAATTTGAACCTGTCATTTTAATTTTATGTAGCCACAGTTTCCTCATCAGGAAAATGAGAGAAATGGAATTAGATGTACTTAGGTTTTCTTCCCTAATACAAATCTGTCCAGATCATCACTTCATTAGATTCTAGTGTTCTAGATAGAAACACTGAAAGAAGACTAGCATTAAAATCATAGCAACATTGTTTCAGGAAGATTGGGGTCATTTGAGAACTTTGCCATTTTTCAAAGCAAATTATCCTCCTTTATCAAATGAGATAATATTTCTTAAGCACTTAGCACAATGCATATAGCAGATGTTTAATAAATGCTGCCTCTCCACCTCAGACCTTTAGTTTTTCCATTTAATTTTGGGCCCAACTCATTATTGACTTGCACTATCTACCTGTAAAGCAATGGATAAACAGTATAGGTTGTCCAGCTCATCATTCATACTAAGGGTTCTAAATGTGGAGAACAAAAATCATTTTTTGATAAATAAATATTTTGATAATTGTTTCCATATAATTGGCCTTCATAATATGCATGGTGTTTTTTGTTTTTAAAAGTATTATTCTGAGAATAGGTCCACACAGTTACACACACACACACATACACATACGTCAAGAACCTCTGGTGTAGGCAACTGGAATGCTTAATATTAAGACACATAATAATGCCAACAAGCACTTTCAACCCTAGTTGCCTCAGGAGATAGAGTATAAAGTTTGGAATCAGGAAGACCTGGGTTTAAATATAACTTCATCAGAGATTTACTATGGAGATCATGAAGAATGGGACATGGTTGATAAATGAACAACATATAGCCATGCATAATTATCTGCTTCCATTTTCTTCTTAGCATTGCATTATATTGAGTAAGTATATTTCATTTGTTGGAAGCTATTCATTTTTATGAAAATCATAAAGTATCCTATGACCTATGTAAACATTTTACTCCCAAAGGAAATAGTTATTCCAAGTGGCAGATCCAGAAAGAGTCATTTTAGCCATGAACAATGTAGAGTTATCAGGAAAATCTTAAGGTGTGAAGTTAGAATCAGTTTTGGAAAAAAACCTATGAATGAATATGATTATAGAATTTGTGGGCTATGTCTTTATAATGCTGTAGTTATTTTTTAGTCACTTTCAGCTGTGTCTGAATCTTTGTGATCTCATTTCTTGGCAAAGATATTAGAATGGTTTGCGATTTTCTTTTCCAATTCATTTTACAAATGAGGAAACTGAGGTCAGAGTTAAGTAACTTGTCTGGGTCACAGAGCTAATATATGTCTGAAGACACAATTAAACTCAGGTATTCCCATTCTAGGCCTGCATCTCTCCACCGTGCTACTTAGCTGCCCTGTCTGTATAAAAATATTCAAATCAGAATCTTGGGACCATTGAATTACCCCCCAAAAAGGTAGAATAACAGAAGAATGATTCATTTTTTGGAGAGTTGCCTGTCTCCCAATTTAGCTCTCAGGACAATGTACCATAATGATCCCCAAGGAGAGAGTGGCTGGGAGCCTGAAGTGAAGGTCATGGTGCAGCTGGTGGAAGAAGGTCCAGAGATAAGGCAGGTTTGCAGTTTGGAACTGTTCAGATGCCAACTGCTAGCAGCAAAGAGCCTTTATTGCAACTGTCACTGTTTGGCTTTGACTTGGAAACAGCTTGCTAGTACTCAATGGAACATGTTACAGACTGAAAAAGAAAGTCCACATTCACAATGGGCCATTTGTTTCTCTCATTTCAATGTAAACCCAGTGCAACTACTTACGAATTCCATAACATTAAAAATACTGTTGGGATTTTTTTTTTGAGGTGGGGAGGGGAGAGGTAGGATCTATAAATTCTTTTTGTAGGAAATTTTCTGGTAGGGAAAGTTTGAACACAGATGCAAATTAATGTCTGATAGTTAAAGCTTCCCAGGATTTTCTGGGAGAAAGAAGAGACAGTGACTTGTTCACTTTTACTTCAGTAGTTTATGACAGAGGGTGATCTTAAATACAGGTCCTCTGACTCCAAAAATTGGGATTCTATTCACAAGACCATGGTGTTTGGAACTATCATAATTCAAAAAAAAAATAATATTCAAAAAAACCTTTTATGTATAAGATTTATTCCATATTTGAGACTAACTTCCTGTATGTTACTTAATGCCTCTGTGACTCAGTGTCCTCATCTGTAAAATACAGAATTTGGATTGGATGGCCTCTAAGTTCCTTTCCAAAAATAGATTTATGATCCTTATTCCCCATAGCAAGGGGAAAATAGCCAATTAAGTTGTGAAGTATTTCTTCATGAGATATATAGGATTAATTTATCCCACAGATGTTCATTATGGTTTTTCTTTGTATTGAAAAGTTAGAAATTATAGCTGATTCATTTTCACTAATACTTTAAGAACATAAGTCTCATCCAGAGGTACTTGCTGATGGGCAGAACAGCTGCTTATTCTTAAAGTAGTTTACATTATGGATCTGTGAAAGATGTTCAAGGAGAGAATAAATCACAGCAATGCGTTTGAATAGGAGTCACAAAGACTTCAATTCAAATCCTTCTTTGAAATTCACTGGTAGTGTAACCCTAAACCAGTCATCATAGCTTTATAGCTCTTCATATTTAATGATACCAATCGATGAGAAAGCTACATATTACTGACATCCCAAAACAGTACATTTCTGAACTCTCTAGTCCAAAAATAAAGAAAAAGCATGATTGGCCAGAAGGAAGGAGAAATGGATGGACTAAAGTGAACAAGGCCATGGGAACTGTCTGTAGGAAAGGTCACTAACAAAGGGGGATGAATTTCCATTTTTTGGCTTATGACTAGTAGGTTCATTTTTATTTAATTTGAACTTTGGGGTTCCAATCCCTCTTCAGGCTAAAAGTAGTAGTCTTAAACCAGACATGGGATACTAAGAAATCTTGCCCTGGCTATGTTAGAATATTGCAAAGTTTTAAATCAAGATTAGGAAAATGTGGTCTTTCAAGCAGAGGTTTTTTTGTTTTGTTTTGTTTTGTTTTTTAACCAAAGTGTAGTTCTCCTGGCAACTTTCATTACAAATAAGGATGTATTTATAAAATCATGTGAACAACTTGTCCACATAAAAGTGTCAAATTTTTCCGCATACTCCTTGACCCAGTAGTGTTTCTACTGGGCCTATATCCCAAAGAGATTTTAAAGGAGGAAAAGGGACTCACATGTGCAAAAATGTTTGTGGCAGCCCTTTTTTTAGTGACAAGAAACTGGAAACTGAATGGATGTCCATCAATTGGAGAATGGCTGAATAAATTATGATATATGAATGTAATGAAATATTATTGTTCTGTAAGAAATGACCAACAAGATGATTTCTGAGAGGCCTGGAGAGACTTACATGAACTGATATTAAGGAAATGAGCAGAACCAACAAGATTATAAAATGATCAATTCTGATGGACATGGCTCTCTTCGACAATGAGATGATTCAAACCAGTTCCAATTGTTCAGTGATAAAGAGAGCTGTCTACACCCAGAGAGAGGATTGTGGAAACTAAGCGTGGACCACAATATGGCATTTTCACTCTTTCTACTGTTGTTTGCTTGCATTTTGTTTTCTTTCTCGGGTTTTTTTTTTCCTTCTTTCTTGATCTGATTTTTTCTTGTGCAGCAAGATAACTGTATATATATATATGCATACATATATTGGATTTAACCTATATTTTAACATATTTAACATGTATTGGACTACCTGCCATCTAGGGGAGGGGGTTGAGAGAAGGAGGGGAAAATTTGGAATAGAAGGTTTTGCAAGAGTTAGTGTTGAAAAATTACCCCTGCATGTGTTTTATGAATAAAAAAAGCTTTAATAATTTTTTTAAAAAGGTGAAATATTGAAAACTATCAAACTATCTTTGAATGTACTTGGAAAAATAACATACTATTAAAATCAAAAAAATAAAAATAAAATCTTAAAAAGAAGCTTTGTTCTATATGTTTAATATGATTGTACATGTATAATCTACATTGGGGAAGAGATAAAAACTTGGAACTCAAAATCTTACAAAAATTAATGTTGAGACAACTATCTTTGCATGTAATTGGAAATAATAAAATATTAAATGGGGAGAAAAAAAAGTGTGGAGATTTGAATCTATGATGTAGGCTTGAATCAAATAAGCCACTTATCTGATTTTGGGATTATCATTTACCTTTCCCAGCCTAGGTTCCTTTGCCTATAAAGGGAGATGATCTCAAATCCCTCCCCAAACCTATAGTTAGAATCTTATGAAGATTCTATCTCAAACCTATTTTATATTTTCTGCATCCAGATGATCTCATGTAAAGGGAAGCTGCATTGACTCTCAGTTCGCCATTGCTACAGGCTGTCCCTCATGACTGGGATATAGGCTCTTTCTCCTCACTACTTCTTAGCTTTCTTTGACATTCCCCAATCTATAACACCTTGTCAGATCTTCTTCTCCCTCTTCCCAGCTACTAATGTCCTACACTCCTCCCAAATTATCTTGTATTTACTTTATACTTTATACTCTTTCCCAGAATGTAAGCTCCCTGAGGATAGAACCTATTGCACATTTGCCTCCATTTCTCCAATACAATTTCCCATACCAACAAATCAAACCAAGGCAACAAACCTTTATGTGCTTGTCTTTGTACTAACCTCAGAAAAGGAACAGAACAGCTGCTTAGTAAACCCTTGGTGTTTGTTAGTTCAATGAATAAATGGAATTTTCAAAAATAGGTGATTAAAGACCTAAGACACCAGAAATCTTCTTAAATAGAAAATTACCATATTATTCTTAACTACTCTGTCAATCAAGTCCTGATTTAGGTTAACTGGTCTCAGCTGGGAAGTCAACTAAATCTTTGATTAACATGTTATTAGGAAAAAAAAATTCAGCTACTATTGAAACCAATATTTCTCCTGAGACAGGCATCCAGCACTCAAAGTATTTCACGTATCCTTTTGCGATAAGAATGACATGTTCAGTTTTTAGAAGTAAAGAACAAGGTTATGGGGCCTTAATGCCCTTCCAAGATACAGTTGAATCCAATTTTGTTCAATATGAGGATACCCTTTCTCTTCTCCTTATACTGCATGTTATAATTTCCTCAAGGAATTGGTATTCTTTATTAATGAGCAGTCCCTTCCCAAAAAGAAACTAATAACCAAAATACAGGGTGACTATCTCCCCATCATAATTAATTGAGTGAAGCTTGCAGTTGAACAGCTGGAGGTTAAAGGCCTTTGGGAAAGAATCAGGAGGAGAATATGAGTGAGGTCTTGTCTGAATTTTGGAACTTTTTGATAAATATTGCAAAAATGGCAAGAAAGAGAGGGGAAAGAAAATCAATTTATTCCAAAGCTATTTTAAGTAACTTAGTTGCAACTAGATTTGGGAGCTGTCTTTTCAGGCTTATGATATAGATTTCTTCTCAGGGAAGCAGAGGAAAAGGGGAAAAAAACACTTTAAAAAATCTATGAATGAAAGTTCCCTTGCTCAAGGGGCTTTGGGTGAAACAATGTCTGCAGTTACAGTTTCCACTTAATTAATGAGACCTGTGTCTAGAGAAAATCCAATTTAAACCTCAACAAAGAGTTAGTGCATAGAGTGGTGATAAAGGCTCTTGTTTGCTTTGGGGCCTCCTCTCCCAGTTAATAGAGATCACAGAATTCTCTTCTTCCTTGGGCCATACCCTTGAAGGTCAAATGCAAGTATTAGCTTTACCTAAGTGCATAACTCCTCTACTACATCACTTTAATGAAAGCTGATTGGTAAAGATAAATGATACTGTAAATTACTGCTGGCTACAGATGAAGTAGAAAGTAGGCAACTTTTAAATGGATGATAGATTTGGATTGTGTGGACAATAAATCCACATAACTCAGCACAAAGTGAAAAGGGAAAAAAAAACACAGTAACAACAAATCAGTTAAGCTCTCTCTGTGACAGAAATTCATTTTCTAATTGTTAAAATTGTTAGTGATTTTATATAAATAGGTAAATAAATTGGTAGTTAGACAGGTAGATACTTAGATACTCAGAGAGATAGATAAATGATTAGATAGATATATACTTAGATACATAGATAAATAGATATAGATATTTATATAGATAGATAAGATAGATACTTAGATGAATAGATAGGCAGACAGACAGACAGGTAAGTATATAGATGATTGATATTTAGATACTTAGATATATATTTAGATGCATAGGTACATAGATCAATAGATAAGGCAGATAGATACCTAGATAAATAGACAGATACTTAGATACAATAAATACTTAGACATAGATAGACAGATAGGTAGGTGAATAGATGATAGATAGATACTTAGATGCACAGATACATAGATAGATCGATAGACAAACAGATAGATGGAAACTTAAATACTTAGATACTTAGATATTTAGGTACATAGATAGGAGTGAATGTTTGAGAGTATAATACTTTGAGTGGTATTGTATAGATTACTTGAATGAGGATAATTTAGAAGTGAGCCCATCTATTCCTTTTCTTACATATGCAGGAGTTACCTTATTTGTTTTCTAGAAATACTGGCCTACTTGGCTGTCTATAGCATGCAATATTTCATTTCTGACCCACATTTTTTCGTTGATTTTTCTGCCATGCTTGTGATGCTCTATATCCTTACCTACACCTCTTGGATTCTACCAAGACTGCTCACAAGCACAATCTTGGACAGGAAGTTCATTCTAGCCTTCCCCTCACCCCCAACCTCTCCAACAGATAGAGCTTCCCCTCTGAGATTATATCTTATCCACCTGACAATATCTTGTATGTACATAGTTTGTCTTCCCCAGAAGGTCAGCTCAATAAAGGTAAGGACTATTGTGTCTTTGCTTTTCTTTGTAGCTACAGTGCTTAGCCCAGTGCCTGTCACAGAATAAATGTTTAATAAATGCTTTCTGTCTATTGACTGGAAACTTCTCAGTGTCCAGATAACTCTTTCACATCTTCAGTTACAAAGTACTTGCTCACTCTACATTTGCAGTGAGATTTCCATACACCAGTGAAATCAGGATCTATTTCCCCCTATAATTCACAAGAAGCCCAGTTATAGTAACAAAGCACCAGACTAGGCACAAAGGCATATAAGAGAAATATCAAAAGCAAACCCTGCCTCCTGGGAACAATAAGAACAGGAGGAATATTTAGAAGTCAAATCCTTGTTCTATCATCAGCTTTCCTGAAATCAATAAGCTTCTGAGTTTGATGAGTTGTGTCATTACAAAAAAAAAAAAAAAAAAAAAACAACCCAAAAAAAAAAAAAACCAAAAAAAAAAACTTGTTCATTCAATATATGTATGAGAGGAAAGGAGGAGGTAGGACAATAAACCTTAAAGTGATTTAACCATTTTCTTTTCTTTTTTATTAGCTTTCCAACCATGTATTCTAGTATCATACAGACATATTCTAATGGAGTTTTCACCATTAAAAAATTACAATAAGCAAACATGAAAAAAACCAGAATTGCCACTGTTTCCTCTTATTTACCAAAAGGTTCTAAAGCAAGATTTCCCAAGACTGAAATTAACACTTAAAAGTGTTTTTAAGAGGAAACCTATGTGTGTATGTGTAAAAATAAGGATATAAAAATATTACTTATAATGAAAATCAGTTTAAAAATACACTGGTGTTGAGCCTCTTCCTACCAATTATCTCTGTAGCTGTGCATGGTGTGAGGATTTTTTTTAGTCACAGGGGATGAAAATATGGTCTAGTGGGAACTGACCTCTCAGAAGTAGTTGTATACTGACATTGCCATATGACTCTTCCCAGTGTGAAATTAAGTTTTCTAAGCAGATATGGGGCACAAAACTAAGGTCTATTAGAAAGTAATAAGGTTGCAATTACTTTATTATTGTTAAAAATAAAGAGTTTAAAAGAGATTTCTTTTATAAATTTGACTCCAAACCTCAAAAAAAACAGCACATATTTTAGAATAATAAAAATAATAAAATGAAACAAGATCCTTATTTGAACAGATGTTTAGTGTTACAGCTAATTTTTATTACCTTTCACTGTAACTACAGTAGTCTAAATTAAAATAAAGAGCCAAATTTGTTCATAGGTAAATGATTCTGCTTTATTTTATTGTGTTTTCCGAAGGAAAATAGGCTTTCCTCAGTAAATCTCTCATTTCCTCCCAAAATACAAGGTATTTTTAGAATGTTTCTCCCATAATGAACAAATTTTATTTTGGTTCAGATTTTTTTTCCCAAAGGAATGGGGGGTAGTAAAGCTTCCTTTCAAAATTATGGGAACTCTTTTTGTCTTTCTCCCACTGACTGCTGTGTAATCAAGAGAGATCATGGGCAGAAATATTGTATGAAAGGGTTGAATTTAGGCAAAGGGCATTAGAACAGAATTACCAAATCACCCATCTCCAGGACAGAATCCCTAACACATCCCCATATTTAAAAGAATACCACAGTTTCTTAGTAACTCTAGCTTAATGAACCTTACTTTGTGATAAAGTAAGGGATGATTAAATACAAGTATGTTTGCCAAAAAAAAATTTGTACTAACAAAATTCTCTTGATAGCACTATCATTACTACACATGCTACTCAAACCCACTGTGATAATACAAGATCCCAGTATATTATCATCTAATTCATTTGTCCATGTTGGGAAAAGGATGACTAGCAATCATCTGAGGTGATGCTTAAGTTTCAACACGCATCTCCCCTGAATTACAATATGCTTTTTCACATAATCAGGCTTACTTCATAGGTCTTATGAATAGGTCCTTCTCCCTTACTCTGGATGTAATGAGTAGTAAAACTTTTATTTCTTAAATTCCTATTATGGTCAAGTTATTATACTATATCTGACACTATAAAAATGAATTTTAAAAAGGCCTTGCTTTAGTAAGCTTATATTTTGTTAGATTAATTCAACATGTAAGCAGAATATGACTCACAAAATATTTTTAGAATGAAGAATAGAATGCTAAAGGAAAACACTTAGGTGAACACTTAGTAAACACTTCCTGTAGGATCAGAAACATTGGCTGAAGTTTCTAAGAGGCAGATGCGAGGAAGTAGTAAATTTCAAATTTGGGAACCACCCTATATGAAGTTACAAAGATGGGCAACAGAATGTTCAGTTTGGGGAACAGTCAATCACACAATTTGACCTCAGAGAACTTACATTCTACCACTAGAGACCATGGCAGGCAGGGAAAGAACAATATGTGCACAGAAAAAATAATTATAAAATTTATACAAACTAATTTCAAGGGGAGTAGTCCACTAATAACTAATAATAACAAGGTAATTAGTGGACTAATAATAAGCAGATTGTAAAGTAGGTTCATAAAAGGCCTCAAGTAGGAAATGGTACCTGAGCTGTCCATCAGAGGAAGTTAGAAAACCTGTGTACAACAGGAGTTGAGGAGCAATAGTCAATTTAAAGATGAAGAGGTAGGTTATAGAACATCATGCACAGGTAGCAGACTAGTTATATTCAATAGAATTCAGTGCTGGTCATTAAAAAACATTTGTCTAATTGCATTAATCAAGGGAAAATATGACCAAAAGAGGAAGTGGAACAATCATCTGACAAGAGGGAAGAATACTCCAATTATTGCACTCAACCATTTGATAAAATGAGTGAAAGGATCTGCCCACTAAATTGGCTTGTTAATAATGTTAATCAATTGACAAGCATTTATTAATTTACTAGATGCCAGACACTGAACTAAGTGATGATGATTCAAAGAAAGGCAAAACAGTCTTTGTCCTCAATGAGCTCATATTAAATGGAGACAACGTGTAAACAACTGCATGTTCATGCTGAGATATAGCTAACAATGTGATATGAAAAAGGTCAATAAGATGATGAGCTCTATTAAAAGTCGCAGTATCTGCCATAAGGGAGATATTAGTTCTCTTGAATTCTGTCCTGGTCAGACTATATTGAATGTATCATATTTTGTCCTTGAAATCATTTTTTTTTTGTATTTTTCCCATTTATTTAGTATTTTATTTTTCCCAGTTACACTTAAACACAATTTTTAACATTTTGTTTTTTTTTTTTAATTTGAGTTCCAAATTCTTCCCCTTCTCCCTCTCTACATCCCCCATTGAAAAGTCAAGTAATTCAATATATGTTATATTAGACTGTCTCTTATAAGACAGCCAAACCAGTAGAGGTCTTCAATCTCATCCCATATAAGGATAAGGTAGAATTAAAAGGGATGCAAGGTAAGTGGAAGAGAATACTAGGTGTTTTCAAATATTTGCAGGGCTATTAGGTAGAAAGGGAATTGGGCTTCTTCCAGTTAGTTTATACATGAAGAACTAAGAAAAAGGGGTGAAATTTGAAGAGATGCAATTTTAAGTCGAGTGGTAGAAAACTTTCCTAATAATTAGGGCTGTCTAAGATTATAAGGGAAGCTGAAAACTGGGAGGAAATTTTATTTCCAGTGTTTATGATAAAAGCCTCATTTCTAAATAGAGAACTGCCTCAAATTTATAAGAAAACAAGTCATTCCCCAAATGATAAATAGTCAAAAGAAATAAACAATTTTCAGATGAAGAAATTAAAGCCATTTTTGGTCATATGAAAATGTGCTCTAAATCTCTATTGATCAGAGAAATACAAATGAAGACAACTCTGAGGTACCATTTCACACCTCTCAGATTGGCTAAATGACAGAAAAAGATAATGATAAATGTTGGAGGGGATGTAGGAAAACTTGACCCTAATATATTGTTGATGGAGTTATAAACTGATACAGCAAAATGCTATCAAACAGTGCATATCCTTTGATCCAGCAGTGCCTTTACTGGGTCTGTATGCCAAAAGAGAGCATAATAAGGGAAAAGGACCAACATGTATAAAAATATTTTAGTAGCCGTTTTTGTGGTGGTAAGTTTCTGGAAACTGAGTGGATGCCCATAAGTTGGAGAATGGCTGAATAAGCTATGGCATATTGATATAATGGAATATTGTTGTTCTATAAATGATGAGCAAAATGATTTCAGAAAGGCTTGGAGAGACTTACATGAACTGATACTAAGTGAAGTGAGTAGAACCAAGAGAAAATTGTATACAACAAGAAAATTATGTAATGATCAACTATGATGAACATGTATCTTTTCAACAATGAGGTGATTCAGGCCAGTTTCAATAGATTTGTAATGGAGAGAGCCAACTGCATCCAAAGAGAGGACTATGGAGATTGAATGTAGATAACAATATTTTCACCTTTGTTGTTGTTGTTTGCTTGCTTTCTCATTTTTCCCTTTGATCTTGTGCAGCATGATAAATGAGGAAATATATTTAGGGGGGAAAAAAAACAACTAGGCTATTACAAAATGAAATGGGCTCCCTTAGGAAGTCATGAGTTCTTCTTATGACAAAGTGTCTTCAAGTAGAGATTAACAGATAACTTCAGATAGAACTCTCACACAATAGGTAATTTCCCCTAAAATCTAAGACTAGTCTTTTCCAATGATTGTATATGCTCACCAGATAGAGAAAGGCCTTTAAGATCATTGATTTTTCTTACTACTCAAAACATTTTGAGCAATGAAATGTCAGCATTCTTCTGAACCTACTCTCTTTTTTTAACCCCAACATTCAATGATATGTACACTGTGACATGATATCTTTAATGTGACTCCTGAGTAGATAATTATTTCTTCTCTGTTGCTAATTCTTTGATCACAACTAATGAATGTTCTTTGAAACCTAGAATTTACTAAGTCAAGCAGAATAAATGTGAATGAATTTAAAAGAATCATTAGGTTGGTATTAATTTTGACAGGGTTGTTTAAAGTCCTAGAAGTGGTTTTAAACCTTAGTGAAAGGGCAGAAGTAAAAGGGAAAATGAAAAATAAAACAACTTTATCCTTATTTTGTACTGGAGAATTGAACTTCAAATAAGATAAATGATTTGTTCAAGATTGCAGGCTGGGAAGTGACCAGACCAGAACTAGCATCCTATTGTCCTCAATCCTGATTCATTTCAAAGTCTATTCTTGGCAAGTTATACAATAATAGATAAATGGATGGATGGATGGATGGATGGATGAGTTAATGAATAGATGGATGAATTAATAGATAGATGAATGGGTAGATGGATAGATGGATGGATGGAGGGATGAATAGATAGATAGACAGATAGACAGATAGATAGATAGATAGATAGATAGATAGATAGATAGATAGACAGATGGATGGATACATGGATGGATGGATGGATGGATGGATGGATAGATAGATTAGAGGATGGATAGGCATAGATAGATATATAAATATATAGATAGACAAATATATAAATACATAGATGGAAAAATACATTGATAAGGTGAAGGATGGACACACACACACACACACACACACAGAGAAAGAACTGAATAGATAGATGAATAGATAGATGGATGTATGGATGGATAGATGGTTAGATTAGATGATGGACAGATATAGACAAATAGACCTATATATAGATAAATAGTTATATAAATAGAAAGATATGTAGATAAGAAGATGGATAGATAGATAGATAGATAATTTTCTTGTTAGGATTTCTCTTCCATAGAATACAACATGCTGCATTGCATGGGGCATTTTTTGCTTTAACTTTTTATCCCTACTATTTAACACAATGCTTCACACTTAGACAGCTGTTAATAAATAAGTGCTGGTGGTGCAGTGGATAGAGCACCAGCTCTGAAGTCAGAAAGACCTGAGTTCAAATGTGACCTCAGACACTTAATACTTTCTAGCTGTGTGACCCTGGGCAAGTCACTTAACCTCAACTACCTCAGGAAAAATAAAATAAATGAATAAATAAGTGCTGGTTGACTAGGCAGAATCAGACTGGATACATGATTTCCCTGGTGAAAAAGGATCTCTAAATTAAAGAAACTCTTTCCACCAAAACAGGGAAGCAGATTTTTTGAAATTTCCAGTCTTAGAGAGTTGCCTAGAGCAGTGGTGTCAAATTCTAATAGAAATAATGACCATTAAATTGTCCAGCTGAATCCTGAGGACCGCATATTGGCTTAGCATCAAAATCTAATATTGTAGATGATTTACTGTAATAATTATTTTATTAAATACTTCCCAATTACATTTTAACCTGGTTTTGGCTCTGTTCAGGAGTGATATGGGACAAATGTTTGATACCTCTGGCCTAAAATTACAAAATTAAGTCACTTGCTTTGAGTTACATAGTCAGAATTTGTCAGTGGCAGGATTCAAATCTAGGTCTTTGGGCCGATGAAGGAATAGAGGGGGAATGGAACCGAGGAAAGGTGAAAGAATATATTTATTAAGTATCCATGTCCCAAACATTGTGCTGAGTACTTTAAATATATTATCTCATTTGATCCTCAAAGCAACCCTGGAAGGTAGGTGCTATTATTATTTCCATTTTGCAGATGAGGAAACTGAGGAAGAAAGAGGGCTTAAATGACTTGCCCAGGACCTCTCAGGTCTTCTTGATTCCAAGTTCAATGCTCTATCCACTGTGCTACCTTGGTCCCAATCTTATCCACTATTCCAGTCTGATTCTCAAAGACCATTAGAAGTCCTAAAAATCAAGAAAGATAGGAAATAAGTATACAAGTAGCTATATAATATTCAAAAAAACTCCCATTTCTTCTATAGTACATTGCTCAATATCTGCTTAACCAAGACTACACAATCTAGACCATACTAATTGAATGGTATCATAAAGTATATGCATCCTGAGGGTGTCAATCATATACAAGCATTTCTTCCTTTTCAGTTTTATATCCCTTTAGTGTTAGTCTTTTATTCCCTTCTAACTATTTGTAAAATCTAAATATTTTCTTTTTAAAATGTTTATTTTATTCTTAACTAAGGAAATAAAATAATCATTTGTATAACCTAGTGTATGAGAGCAGGGATGATTGTATATGAAACTGCAAATCTATTATATGCAACATGCTATTCCTTTTAAATATATAATAAAATTAACATGTAATTTTCTTCCCCCCCCTTTTCCCTCTTCCTGCCCTTAGAAATAGCTGCCATTAGCCACAAATGTGTGTGTGTGTAAAATGATTCTATACATACTTCTATTTATCAGTTTTCTCTAAATGTAGATTGTGTCTTTATAGGTGTGTATATATATGATACATTTATATGTATATATGTAAATATACACATATATCATACACACATATATGTTCTTTGAAGATAAGTTGGATATTTATGATATTCAAGATAACTAATTTGTTCAAACTTGTGCTTAAAACAATTTTGTTGTTACTGTATGCAATATTCTCTTGGTCATACTCATTTCACTCTTTGTTATTTCATGCAAATCCTTCCATATTTTCCATTTCCTTATTGTATGATAGTATTCCATCCTGATCCTGTACTGCAAATTGTTCAGCCATTCCCCAATTGGCCAGCATCCCCACAGTTTCTAGTTCTTTGCTGTCACAAAGCAATCTTTTTTAGACATTTTTAGAACAAATAGATTCTTTTACTTTTTCCCTAATCATCTTTGAAAATAAATTGTAGTAATAGTATTGCTGGGTGAAAGCATGTAGGCAATTTAATAACTCTGGGCATAATTCCAGATTACTCTTCAAAATGAATGAGTAGGTTAAAGAATAAATCATAGAAACAAATCAATAATTTCATCAAAGATGATGACAATAATGAAATAGCATGTCAAAATCTATGGGAGATAGCAAAAACAGTAATCAGAAAAAGAAATTATGTATCTAAATGCATACAGCAATAAAATAGAGAAAAAATAGAGTAATGAATTGGATATGCAACTAGAAAAAAAATTAAGATAACAAACTAAAATTCCTTAAACATTAATTAGGAAATCCTAAAAATTTAAGGTGAGATAAACAAAACTGATCTCAAACAAAAACAGTAGCAACGTTGAATTAATTAATAAAACAGAGTTTGGTTTTATGGAAAAAAAAATAAGCCGTTAGTTAATTTATTTTTAAAAGCAAAGAAGAAAACCAAATAACTAATATTAAAAGATAAAAATAGTGAATATAACATTAACAAAGATGAAATTAAAATAATTACAAGGAATTATTTTGTCCATTTATATACCAAGCTATTGACCAATTGAAATAAAATGGAAGAATATCTACAAAAATCTAAATTGCCTAGAATAGCAAAAAAAAAAAAAAAAAGAATTATATCACCAAAATACAAGCATTTTAGAAAAAGAACTTGAAGAGGCCAAAAATGAACTTTATAAGATAAAAACAAAATAAAACATCAGGACCAGATGATTTACAAGTAAATTGTATAAAACATTGCAAGATCAACTAATTTCAATATTAAATAAATTACTTGGAATAAGAGGTAAAGAAGAGATCCCAGCAAACTACTTTTGTGAAACAAATATGATACTGATACCTAAACTAGGAAGAATAAAAGTAGAGAAAGAAAATGATAGACAAGTTTCATTATTGAACATGGAAGCATAAATCCTAAATAAAATAGTAGCTAAAAGATTACAACATAAGGTCATACATTATGATCAAGTGGAATTTATGGACTTTATTGCATCGCTGTGATGTCAGAAGGAAGTAAATAGAACATACTTCTTGTTTCCCTCTGACAATCTTTCACAGGGGTGTGGGAGGATGACACCAGTTACACAGAAGGAGCAATAATGGATTGTTTGGAACCTGCATCTCTAGAAAGAATATTCACATCAAAGAGATGACAAATCCATTTGAGAATTTAGAGTATATCATTTTTAAAAATTATATTAAGGATTTCTTTTTTTTCTGATGGGTGATGTGATAATTTACTTTATCCAACCATTAAAAAAAAACCTAATATGTATACTATATTCTTATTCTGTCTATGAAAAATAGAGAAAATATCTTTTGCTACTGTTGACCTATATGGAACATTTAGTTATATTGACAGCTCTTAAAAAAGAAAAAAATTATGTCTTGGTGGCCAGATGAAGCATGACTGGAGTGTCATGCCTGGGTTCAGGAAGATCTGAGTTCAAATTCAATCTTAGACACATTAGCTATGTGACTCTGGATAAGTCACTGAACTCTCTTTACCTCAGTTTCTTCATCTGTAAAATGGTCTGGAGAAGTAGATGGCAAACCATTCCAATATCTTTGCTAAGAAAACCCCAAATGGGATCACAAAAGTAGGATATCATCGAAGCAATGGAACAAAATTAAGGACCCACAGTAATACATCAAAGTTCTTTCTTTTAATTGGTATTTTATATTTGGCAAATTCAACTTGTCTGAGCCTCTGCAAAATGAGGTAAGGATACTGCATTAATTTCTGTATAGGAATAATGTGCAATAACATGCAGATAAAATAAAATAATGCACATGAAAGCACTCTGTGACTATGAAGCACATGTAGGTAAAAATTCTTTGGAGGAAGAAGGAATAGTGTTTTTTAAAAGGGAGATAGAAAATATGTGCTCCCCAGTCTCTCAAAACTTTGAAATACATGAAAAATGGACTTCATTGAAATCTGTTGCAAAATCTGCACAGCTTTTAAGGAAGTGGGCCATGAGTAAATTTAAGTATTAAATATCAATTAGCAATTAAATTATCAATTAACATAAGTTCCTGCTTTAAAGGGTAAAGAGCCAAGTTTGTAGAGGGCTTACCAAAATCTCTTATTCATATCATTTAATACTGAATTGAATATCATTTTCTGATTACAAAACTCATACTACATGAAAACATATTGAAAAGAAGATTAATGTTTCCAAGTAGGGTTCCACTAAATGGTCTCTAAAGATCCTATCCATTATTAAAATCTTGTAAGTCTAAAGCCATATTGCTTTTCTGTCTGTATCTGTGCATATCTTTTACTGTTGAGCAATGCAGAAGAGAGAGATTTAACTCTGAGGAAAAGGTTGTTGAAAATTGCTTCAGTTTGAATTTTAAGGTAAAGTGTGTGTGTGTGTGTGTGTGTGTGTGTGTAGAGTTTGTTAGAAAGAGCTTACTTGTTATTGTTGCATCATTTCAGTTGTGCCCTACTCTTCTTGACCCCATTTGGGGTTTTCTTGGCAAAGATACTGACATTTCCTTCTCTATCTTATTTTACAGATGAGGAACTGAGACAAACAGTTAGGTGACTTTTCCAGGGTTACATAGCTAGTAAAGTATCATGAAGACGAATCCTTATGATTGAAAAAATGGTATTCTATCCACTGCATCATCTAGTTGCTCATGGACAGAGAATGCAGTTGAGTTTAACTCCAGTTTTTAGGAAAATATGTACAAACTTTTTGTAAATAGGGACTTTTGATGTAACTATTTTGCATGAGACATAGAGTTAGAAGTTTTATTTTTTTTAATTGTATGGGAAAATATGAGTAGTTATACTTGTGAAAAGCCATTGAGAAATTTGCTTCATTGTGCCCAAGTATTAAGTACCTTAAGTTCCTTAAGTCTTGTTCTTTTTGTATATATTCTTATACTGATATGTACATCCTCATAGACAATAGTGAATTAGCTTTGGAACCAAGAATAAGGTTCAAGTTTATCCTCTCACATGTACTGGCTATCTAACACTGTACAAGTCATTTAATTTTTCAGTTTCCACTTAGACTTAAAAATCATGAAATATCTACATAAATACAAAAACTTTCCTCATAAGGAATATTTAACAGAAGTCAAATCATATGTAAATAGCATCCCTTCTCCCCAGAAAAAAAATATATATTAATATGTAAATTTATCCAGTCAACTTTTTCTATCTAAAAGTAGCTTACAGGAATTTCAAGCATACTACTTAATATAAAATAATATGACCATTCCTTCTTTTCAGCAAAGTCATGACTAGAGTAAATAATTTGCTCTTAGCTAAGCTTCTGACTCTTTTCACAGAAAAACAATCTGAAAGTTGGAAGGAGCCTCAAAAATTATTAGTATCAACATGTAAAGAAAAATGAGAGTAGCTACATGGCACAGTCAGGAGGACCTGCATTCAAATCCAGCTCAGATACTTCACAGTGAGGGCAAGCCACAACTTCAATTGTCTCTCAAAAAGCAAAAACAAAACAAATAATAATTAACAACAAAGATATAAAGAAAAGTCACATTTATTCTTTCTCCAATAAGTGGTCATCTGAACTTTGAAGAACTTCACTAAAAAGGGAATTAAATGCTTTCTGAGATTTAGAGAAAGTTTTGATTTCAATTTTTGCTTTTTTATAATTGTTTCTCTCCCCTCCTCCTCTCTATTAAATTGAGTTTAAATCTGTCTCTGAAATTTTTGTGAATCCTTCTTCATTCTGAAGAAAAAACAAAATAAATCAAAATGTATCCCACATGACAACAGGTATGATACTCTAGATACTCCACTTTTTAAAAATCTTTTTAAAATGTTTTATTTATACTCCTTTAAAAAAATACAGTATTTCCACTTTCCAATAGCTCTCTTGCCAGTAAAAATAAGAGCATAAAACCTTGTAACAAATCAACACAAACAAAACAAGTAAATACATTGTCCATATCTGAAAACATATGGCTTGTTCTACATTCCTAATCCTCTCATTTCCAAAAGTGGGAGAGATTCCATCATCAGCCATCTAAAGTAATGATTAGATATTGCATTAATCAGAGGTATGATGCATTTCCACTTTCCTTTCCTTTACATTATTGTGGTCATTAAAGAAATTGTTCTGGTTCTCCTTACTTTGCTCTGAATCAGCAAATAGAACTTCCCAAGATTCTCAAAACTTTTCTTATTCATCATTTCTTAAAAAGCAAAGTTCTAGTACAGAATCATACCATATTTTATTTAAATATTCTTCAATCAATGTAGATTCCCTTTGGCTTGAAAAAAAAAAAAAAAGACCTCTCCATATTCCCTCTCCTCATTCTCTCCACACAGAGGCATGTATGGGAATATCCATTCTAATTTGTCCTTTTTTTTTCTTTTTTTTTTCTCCAAAATGCTAGTCTAGAATTCATATTTATTTCTAGTAAATTTCATTTTATTTGGTTTCAATTCAACATTCCAGTTTGTGAAGAGCTTTGGTGACCCTGACTTTATCATTCTGCCTATCACTCCCAGATTTGAGATGCAATGGAACATGGGCAATAGGTAGAGGATGTTGCAATTACTTGAAAATTGAGTGTTATTTTATTTTATGGAAAGGGTTAGGATAAATTCATTTTTCTAATTATTACCCTGGGATGAACTATTACCATTGAAACATTGGTGGGGGGTAATAATTTTATTAATCACTGTACAAAACCATCGCAATTGGAATTCCTATCATATGCTACTTTCTTTGGACTCCAGTTTGCAATATCAAGTCTGTACAATAAAGGTTCTGAACTAGAGAGAGTCCATGAATTTGGATGGAAATATATATATATTTTTTTTCACTAAACTTTAAATGAAATTTAACATTTCTTTTGATTATAAATGTAAGCAACAAACTATGTCACCACACTACCAAAGGGGGCCCATATCAAAACAGCTAAGAATTCCTATCTTGTGATCATGAAAAATCCTATAGTGTCAATTTCCTGAAATTCTGTGCTGTATTATAACCAGTGTCAAATCTCATGATCTTGTTTCATACTTTGAACCTTCATGAGTATTGGCCCTATCAACAATATCATCAACAGATATTAAATCATCTGTTCGATTGACTAAATACCACTCAATTTTTTTCCAAGTACAAAATCCATCCTTTTTTTGCTTGTGTATTTTTTAGCTCCTGCCATAAGAATTCCCTGGGAGAATACAGATTAACCTTCATTTCACACACAACTGATGCTTTAGTCATTTCACCATTTTTCTAACCCATGCTTGAGGAAAAGATAATCGAAATACCTTTTTGCATATCTAATGCCCTTCCTTGCATGAACCATTGATTCCCATGGGAAGCAGATTGCTTTTGTTTCTGATATACGAATAAAAGTCAAGTTCCCGAGTCTAATGCTTGATGTGTTTGATTGTTTCAAAGAAAGCAGATCACATGTGACACACATAATGTGCAGAAAGCCAGACAGCCATTTACTGAGAGTGTATATTAACTGTTTGACTCTGAACAGGCCAAGTGATATGAAGCTTGTCCATACTCCACAACAATTGACTGACTCTGGAAAATGAATGCAGATCATGGCTATGGAGGAATTCCATTGCTACTTAGAACATGACATTTTGTAACAATTAAAATTCAGTTTAATTTGGTGTTTAAAATTGTGTGGTAGAACTATCACAAATAATCCTATGGTGAGTATTTTTGTATTTTAATTTAATGAGCACTCAAATAACAAAAGAAAGACATATTACATGTTATTTCCTAATCCCTTGAATATTATAAGGGAAGGAAGTACAATGATCTTGTTTAAAGATTAACTTTTTTTAAAAAATCCACAATTCTTAGTTTAAAATGGATCTCCCACAGATACAATACATAAATCAATCCTGGTATAAACCAGCTACATTTATAGTTGGTCTCTTAAAGATTACTTTTTGGTTGTTTAGTTGATTGTTAAATTGACTGCCTTCTTTTGGATTTAGACTTAAATTCAGGGAGCAGAAAGCAGAGCAGGAGTTTGAGGAGGAGAAAGGTAGAAGCAAAAGAAAAAAAAAATTCTCCTCTGAAAATAATGTTGTATATAAGAATACTCATTCTGATTTGACTCCTTTTAGAGTTAAAATTTGTTTTTGAAATTAGCTGTGAAACAAAATATTTTAAGAGAAATCTTGGCAAATGTATTTCAAATTAAAAACTCAAATTATTCATGTAGGGCCAAATGTTAAATAGGATCCTAATTACCTCCAAATTTGCACAGCAACTAATTGGGCCTTGAGCCAGTTAAGAACAAACTATCAACCATTCCTTAGCAGTAAATTTTCAATACTCATTTGACAGGAGTTTGCTAATCTTCTGACAGGTGTGCATGTTCTATATCTGCAAATTCCTGTTTTCTAAACTTGCTTGTCATCTCTATGCAAAATATAATACATATATAACAACAACCAAAGTATTTTCTTTTATTCTTTCATAAAATTTGAATTAACCACATTTTCAGTTATAATTTTATTTTAATTTATCAGGTGGCACAAATGATAGTACAATTTACTAGCAGCCAGTAGGATGCTGCTCAAAAGGACTAATCTAGGCTGTTTCCCTTTTCAGAATCATTTGTCCCAGCCTCTCCCCCTATCCCTCCATGAATTCTTTATTTAAGCTAGTCTTCTTGATTGTCCCTGAAGTGTATGCTCCATTTCTGTACCATTACCCAGGTTGTCTGCAATTCCTGAAATATTCTCTCCTCCTCCCCTTCACCTCTTAAAATCCAAAGCTTTTTTCAAGGTTGATCTCAAACGCTAGTACCTGTAGGAAGCTAATTCTGTTCCTCTCTAAAAACTACAATAAATGAACAAGCAGTATTAAGGACCAACTCTAAGTGCCAAGTACTGTGCTCTCTCCCTCTTTAAATTGCCTTGAACTTTTATGTGTAAATGTCAGAGTTCCCCATAAAATTCCACTTAACTCACACTTCCTAGGATAAAATTTCTTAGGGGGAAGTGACTAGATTTTGCTTTTCCTTTGTATCCCTTTGCATAAATGCCTTTGGAATAACAAAAATAGTTTTTATTTATATGTTAATATGTTTTTTATGATGTTTCAAGTGTGTGCAAATTATTGAAGATGAAACATTGATTTGCTTGTAGTATCTAGGTGGTGCAGTGAATAGAGCATCATTTGAAATCAGGAAGATCTAAATTCAAATCCAAATTCAGGTACTAATAGTTGTGTGACTATGATCAAAGTCACTTTGCTTGTTTGCTTCAGTTTCCTCATCTGTAAAGTGAGTTGAAGAAGGAAATGGGAAATCACTCTACATCTTTGCCAAGAAAATCCTAAATGGGGTGCCAAAGAATTTTGAAATACAGTTGAAAACAACTGAAAATTGATGAATAACGCCACTGATACATTTTTGTTATGTGATAACATTAGTCAAGCAAAATACTTCTACTGACACTAGGTTTACAGAATATAGCTAATCCTTATTGGACAAAATTGGATTGAGTTGATTTACCATATTTAATTAGTTCTCTATCAGTTGAGTTCCAAAACACATTTTATCTGTCTATCTGTCTGGGTATCAATCTATCACTTTTTTTTTTTTTTTTTTTTTTTTGCTTTTTACTGCACTATCTTGTTTGGCTTTTAATTCTGTAGTTTAAAAAAAATGGATGTTACTCTCAGGAAAAAAAAAAAAAAGAAAGATTGCAGTTAGTACTTACAGAGCATCACTGACTATTAGAGATAGGTTTTTGGTGTAGTGAAAATCAAGCCTTTCAAAGATCTTTCAAGCCCACAGTGAGACAGAATCAGTTGCAATAAAGTGCAAATGAATTTGTGGTTGGCAATGAAAAATGGCACCAAGATCTGGACAATGATTTATGTCAAATTAATCTCTAGGTAAATAGTAACAGTCTTAATAGAAATCTGGCAGCTAGAGATTTTGTTGCTAATTCTTTTACAATGTGATAGAAAGTCTCCTTGAACAATAAGACCAAGGAAATAACAGCTACAAAATATTTCATTGAAAACTTTGTTTTCATTTGTACTTTGAAATATATGAATATTATATAACAATTTTGTAAGAAATAAATAAAATTACATTCCTCTGGCTTTTCTTCATGACTAGACTATTCTCCTTCTAAATCTACTATCCTAGGAATTTAAGACTATCTGAAAAAGATCTTTGATCTGAGTCTCAAAGGAGATCATGATATCCTGAATGGTTTCTTTATTGAAGACTCATTCTGGTTTCCTCTTTTTGTTTACGGACCAGTTATCTTTTACTTTAAGCTTTTTCTGCTGCATGTGGCATCTAAATGGTCCAACAAATAGAGTGCTGGGCCTGAGATCAGCAAGAGCTGAGGTCAAATCCAGCCTCAGATATTTCCTGTCTATGTAATCATACCAAGTCATTTAACTTCTGTTTGCCTTAGTTTTAAATTAATTCCCAAAGTTCAGAAAGAATGTGCAAGATTGGAAATTAAATCACTGTCAAGAATCATTAAGGAATTATATAGTGAATAGGTAAAATGCCAGAACACTAAAGATGGGTACACTGAAGATGGGGCTGTGGCTGGAGAATATACCAGTTTTCAGAAAAGGGAAAACAACAGATTGGTGACTTTTGCATTGATACTCATAAAAAATCTAGAATGAATATTATACAGATACTAGACATTGAAGAAAGTCACTCTTTTAGTTAATTTGAATTCATTAGAAATGTCTTAACAAATTCATTTTATTTATTTCTTTCTGTTAAAAGTATAAGGAAAATGCTTCAGAAGTAATATATTTTGGTTACAGTACTAAAATGTCTTCTAGAGATGAGCCAGTAGATAAGAATAAATATCTATGAACATCACTTGTAGGTTTATATTAGTTTATAAATTATAACATCATATTATATAATACATAATTTATGTTTTAATCTATTGTCTATCAGAGAAATGTGGAGTAAATCATGTCACGATTAAATATATTCATGTCCTGTGGGAAAAGTATTGCAAAAGGATATTGACTAATGATACTGCAAAAGGATATTGACTAATGAATCAGTGGAAGGAGGTCCCCAGTAGAGTCCAGGCCTCTCTACATGGCTCTGTCCCATTCAACATGTTTGTAATTGGCTTCAAGAAATGTAAAGCATATTTATCAAATATGTTAGCTAAATATGTTGGATGACAGAATTATGATTTAATTAAAACAACAACCAAAAAATGCAACAATATTAATGATGACCCATGTAAAACACTGAATTCAGTCATACAGACTCAGAATTAGAGAAAAGTGGCTTAATATAAATTCATATTGAAAAATGACTGGGGATAGTGCGGTTATGATACCAATAGTGTTTACTTGATCAAAGACTTCTAGAAAAGAGGATCTAAATTTCCCACTACTACCTACATTAGTCAGACCACATTTGGTTTAATTCCTGTTTAATTCCAATGCCACATTTTACAATGGTATTGAAATTAGTGGACTATGGGATTTGGGAAATAGCTGAAGTAAATGGAGGTGATTAGTTAATAGGAGAGAAGATTCTAAAGGAGTCTTCAAAAATCTGAAAGACCATCATTTGAAAAAGGAATTAGAAGTATTCTAAGTTACTACAGAGGATAGATCTAAGATGTATGGAAGAAGGGGAAAAGGGACACAAGTTTTATTAAATATAAACAGTGACTTCCTTAGAGTTAGAGCTCTCTGAAAATGGAATATGTTGCCTAGAAAAGGAACAAGTTCTTCATCCATGGAAAAATTAAGGCAGTAACAGGATGTCATATCAATGATTTATGAATTGAGAGTACCCTGAATTAGTGATCTTTAAAATACTTTGCAATCCAGTACTTCCTTATTTGTATGTATAAATGGGTAAGCATATGTGATAGGAGTACCTAAGGGCAACATGATTATATTATATTATGTTAATTTTAGCAAATAACAAAACATGCTCTATGGTAACAAAATAAATAAAAATAAACCTTAGTCTCAGTGGCCATCAGGTATCATATGAAAATAAATTTACTTGCTTAATATTCACTCAGCTGTGAATATCTGAATTTTCTATTGTATAAATAATTTTAGTCCATTGTTCTTTTTTTTAATCCTCTAGGTATTATAGAACAAAGGTAAAGAATATAAGATAAAACCTTTGTGTTGAAGAAATCAGACAATAAAATGCACTCAGAACAAAGAGTGAATCTTGCAGTTATATTCTAATTTCTCCGGAGATACAGAAATTTGAGAGAGAAATTTTCTTCTTTTTAAATTCTAGCATATGCTGTGAAAAGGAGCAAAAGTATAAATATCACAAATGTGAACCATGAATGATAAGTCCCTAAAAGATGACATCAACTTGAAGCATGTTTAGGAAGGGTAGTTGATTAATACAGGTCTTCTGGGTAATGATCATGCAAACAACCTATGAAAATTAGGCATGTCCCTCCATTCTCTAGTCAAAATGAACTACTCAATTCCTTCATGACTTGTTTAGGGGAAAAAAAAAACCACAAACATAGTTTTATGGAAAGCCAAGAATTTGGCACAAATACAATTAATGCAATCAAAATTGGAAGGACAATAGAAAACTAAGGATAATATAAAGTATTTTTCTGATAAAGTTCTCATTCTTAAATATATAGGGAACTGAACCAAATTTATAAAAAAAAAAAAATTAGAGCCATTCCTTAGTTAATAAATGGTCAAAGGATATGGATAGCCATTTTTTTCCCCCAGAAGAAATCAAAGTTTTTTCAGTTACCTGAAAGTGCTCAAAATCACGACTAAATAGAGAAATGCAAATTAAACAATGCCAAAATACCACTTCACAACTATCAGATTAGTTAAGATGGCAAACAAAAAGGAAAATGTCAAATGCTGGAGGGAATGTGGAAAACTTGGGATACTTATACACTGTTGGTTAGTTCAACTCTAAAAAATAATCACAAACAACCCCACAAGGCTATAAAACTGAGCATATCCTTTCATCCAGCAGTTCCATTACTATATCCCAAGATATCTTAGAAAAGGGGAAAGGATCCATTTGCAGATAATATTTACTCTTGTTGCGGTTTTGTTGATTATTTGTGTTTGACTCTTCATAACCTGATTTGAGGTTTTCTTGGCAAAAATACTGGTGTTCTTTTTCCATTCCATTTCACATAGGAGGAAATTTGAGGTAAACAAGATTAGGTGAGTTACTCAAAGTTGCATAACTAGTACATGTTTGAATCCAGATTTGAACTCAGACCCTCCAGACCTCAGGACTAGCACTCTATATGTTGTTTCACTTAGCTGCCCCAATATTTGTAATAACTCTTTTGTAGTGGAAAAAATAATTAGAAATTAAAGGGATGCTTATCAATTGGGGAACAGCTGAGAAAGTTATAGTATATGATTGTTCTGGAATATTATTGTTCTTATAAGAAGTTATAAACAGCATGGTTTCAGAAAAACCTTATAAGACTTAAATGCATGCAAAATGAAGTGAGCAGAATCAGGAAAGTATTATACCCAATATTGTAAGGATGATCAATTGTGAAAGATTTAGCTAGTCTGACCAAGACAATGACCTAAGACAATTTTGAAAAAAATTTGGCTGCATTAATTTTATTTGTGCCAAAGCTTTTTAATTTCGTGTAATCAAAAGTAACATTTTTCTTCTGGCTTTCCATCAAACTATGCTTGTTTACTAAATGGAGGACAATCACAAAATGAAGGTTGTTTATTTTATTTTATTTTTTTTGAATGTCATACAATCTGGAGTTTTGAACATTATAATGACCATAAGAGCTTCAGTAATCTCATTAAAATAATAGTTTCTTAACAATCTTGAAGATTGTTTTTCCTTTTTAATTACCCTACTTCCTACCCCACTTCCTACCTTATCTTCTAGCACCACCCCTCATCCTTCTCTTAATGTTTTTTAACCTGCTCCACTCACTACTTTAACTTCTATCAACCCTTCCCCCCTTCTTATTGTTTTCCCTAGTATTTTTCCCCTCCCCCTATCCTGACTCTCCCTTTTCTTTCCTCTTTCTCCTCTGACTTCCTTATAAGTTTAGATAAATTTCTATACCCAAATGAATGATTAAGTTATTCCCTCTTAGAACCAAAACTGATGAGATCAAGCTTCAGAAAATGTTCCTCCTTATCCTTTCTTTCCTTGGATTGTAATGTCTTTTGCACCTCTTTGATATTTGAATTGTTTTTGTCTGGCAACTTGCAGTTTTGTTTTGTTTTTTCCTTGAGGTTACCAGTTCTGGAGTTTTACAACAATTTTCCTTGTGGGATCTCTTTTCCAAAGTGATCAATGGATTCTTTCAATAAGTATTTTCCCCTCTGTTTCTAGAATGAGGCAGTATTCCTTAATGATCTCTTGAAGAATACTATCCAGGCTCTTTTTTTGATCATGGCCTTCAGGGAGGCCAATAATTTTTAAATTGTCTCTTCTGGATCTGTTTTCCAGGTTGACTATTTTTTTCAATGAAATATTTAACATTTTTTTCCATTTTTTCATTCTTTTTAGTTTACTTGATTAATTCTTGATGTCCCACAGAGTTATTAGTTTTCATTTGCCTTGTTCTAGTTTTTAATGTGTGATTTTCTTAAGCTAGTTTTTGTGCCTCTTCTTCCTTTTGGTTAATTCTACTTTTTAATGAATTGTTTCTTCAATTTTTTTTTCCTTCCTTTTCCAAGCTGCTGACTCTCTCCTGCATTCCTCTCATTTCTTTTGTCATTTTTTCTATCTCTCTTCTTTGCCTTTTAATGTCTTTTATGAGCACTTCTAAGAAACCTCTTTGGGCTTGAGACCAATTAATATCAGTCTTTGAAATTTTTTCTGCGCACATTTTGTGCTCATCTGAGTTTGTGTTTTAGTCTGCCCTATCATTATAATAGATAAAGTCAAGGTTCTTTTCTGTTTCTTGCTCATTTTATTTCCCTTTCTTTCTTTCTTTCTTTCTTTCTTTCTTTCTTTCTTTCTTTCTTTTTTAACTTTTATGGTTGAGCTCTGCTTTTGGAGTAAAGGTGGCCCTGTCCCAAGCTTCCTGTGAAGCTCTGATCCTTGGCTTTGAACACAGGGGCCCTCTGTGTTTGCAGGAGGGAGGTTGACTGCTCTTTCCAGGAAAAGCTTGATTTCCCTGTTTGCCTTCTGAACTGGGACTGGAACCTGACCCACTGATTTGCTCTTCTACTAATACAAGACTGAGGGTCTCAGTTGTTGATCTTCTATGATTAAGACCCTCTCACTAACTTTCCCAGAGTCTATCTGAGCTGGAGTGAACACCCTTTTCACCTCAAAGAGACTGACTTTTCTGGAAGTTTTTCCAATCCATATTGAGCTGGAGAGTGGTTTCATTCCATCGTATTCTGTTCAGAGATTTGGTTTCATATGGTTTTCAAGGGAAACTAGGAGAGTTTAAGCAGCTTCCTGATTTTACTTCACAATTTTGACTTCCCCCCTCCCACTCACACCTCTGGAAGTCAAAAACTTTTCTTTATACTGGTTGAAATGCATACCATTTTCTGGTTTTTCTTTTAACCAAAGTTTGTCAGACTCACAGAAGAAATAGCAATAAATTTAATAAATTCCATTGTTGAATTACTAGAAACAGAGTTATAGAAATAAACTTTTTAAGTATTGCTCTTCAATAAACTTCAAGCCTTTTTTTTGTAATTAAAGCTTTTTATTTGCATAACATATGTATAGGTAGTTCCTCAGCATTGATCTTTACAAAGCTTTCCATTACAAATTTTTCCCCCAGTCCCCTCCCCTCCCCTAGATGGCAGGAAGTCCAATAAATGTTAATTATGTTAAAATACTTGACAAGTCAAATATATGTATACATTTTTCCATACTTATGTTGCTATGCAAGAACAATCGTATCTACATGAACAAAAAATATCTGAGAAAGGAAATACAATGTAAGCAAACATCAATAGAGAGCATGAAAATGTTGTGTTGTGGTCCACATTTCATATCGTTCTCTCTGGGTGTATATGGCTTTCTTCACTGAACAATTGGAACTGGTTTGAGACATTTCATTGTTTCAGAAAGCCATGTCCATCAGAGATCATCATATAGTATTGTTGTTGCTGTGTATAATGATCTCCTGGTTCTGCTCATTTCACTCAGCATCAGTTCATGCAAGTCTCTCCAGGCCTCTCTGAAATCATCCTGCTGGTCGTTTCTTACAGAGCAATAATATTCCATAACATTTATATACCATAATTTATTCAGCCACTCTCTAATGGATGGGCATCCATTCAGTTTCCAGTTTCTAGCCACTACAAAAAGGGCTGCTACAAACATTCTTGCACATGTCAGTCCCTTTCCCTTCTTTAAGATCTCTTTGGGATATAAGCCCAATAGAAACACTGCTGGGTCAAAGGGTATGCACAGTTTGATAACTTTTTGAGCATAGCTCTAAATTGCTCTCCAGAATGGTTGGATCCATTCACAGTTCCACCAACAATGTATTAGTGTCCCAGCTGTCCCACATCCCCTCCAGCATTCATCATTATCTTTTCCTGTCATTTTAGCCAATCTGACAGGTGTGTAGTGGTACCTCAGAGTTGTCTTAATTTCCATTTCTCTGAACAATAGTGATTTGGAGCAATGTTTCATATGACTAGAAATGGTTTTAATTTCATCATCTGAAAATTGTCTGTTCATATCCCTTGACCATTTATCTATTGAAGAGTGGTCAAGCCATTTTTTTAAAAGATTAATCTCAACTACCATGTAGGAATATTTCAAAGTTGAATGATTTGAATGTCTTAGAATCTAATTAGTTTCATTTTTCACTAATAATAATCTCAGTAAGTTCATGTCTCTGAAGTCTGCTTTGGGATCATAATCTTGAGAATCAGTGTCAGACCAGAAAAGATAATGATGAATGCTGGAGGGGATGTGGGAAAGTTGGGACACTAATACATTGTTGGTGGAACTGTGAACGGATCCAACCATTCTGGAGAGTAATTTGGAGCTATGCTCAAAAAGTTATCAAACTGTGCATACCCTTTGACCCAGCAGTGTTTCTACTGGGCCTGTATCCCAAAGAGATCTTAAAGGAGGGAAAGGGACCCACATGTGCAAAAATGTTTGTAGCAGCCCTTTTTGTAGTGGCTAGAAACTGAAAACTGAATGAATGCCCATAAATTGGAGAATGGCTGAATAAACTATGGTATATGAATGTCATGAAATATTATTGTTCTGTAGGAAACAACCAGCAGGATGATTTCAGAGAGGCCTGGAGAGACTTGCATGAACTGATGCTGAGTGAAATGAGCAGAACCAGGAGATCATTATACACAGCAACAATGAGACTATACAATGATCTATTTTTTTGGACATGGCTCTCTTCAACAATGAAATAGATGTTTCAAACCAGTTCCAATTGTATAGCGATGAAGAAAACCATATACATCTAGAGAGAGGAATGTGGGACCTCAACATAGGATTTTCATGCTTTCTGTTGATGTTTGCTTGCATTTTATTTTCCTTCTCATTTTTTTTCTTGTAAATCCAATTTTTCTTGTACAGCAAGATAACTGTATAAATATGTATACATATATTCTATTTGCCTATGTATTGGACTACCTGCCATCTAGGGGAGGGTATGGGGGGAAGAGAGAAAAAGGCTTTGGAAGGGTCAGTGTTGAAAAATTACCTATGCATATGTTTTGCAATTAAAAAGATTTAAAGAGAGAGAGAGAGAGAGAGAGAGAGAGAGAGAAAGAGAGAGAGAGAGAATGAATCAGTGTCAGACTACTGTTTCATGATTCTAGTCTTCAATTTTTCTTTAGATATCATCAGAGCCCAAAGATTCATGAGTAGCTCTTTGTGATCATGCTTATGAAAAGCATAAAGACTTTTTCTCAGTTTCTTCATCCAAATAGAATTCCTTATAGTAGATATCTATAATGAACGTGCTTTTATGTACATTTTTGTACATTAAGCTTTATGTTCTGAGTTCATTTTTTTTCTTCATTATATTTTGTACCAATTCTTCTACTTTACTGTAACTGACAGATCTGGAATTTTGTAAAATCTGGCTCTTTGAGAAGTCTAAAGAATTTTCTATCTTGTATGTTTTTTTTTTGTTTGTTTGTTTGTTTGTTTGTTTGTTTTTCCACCTAGAAAACCTTCAGAGATGCACTGTGACTCATATTTTTTGGTGACCACTCAAGAGATCCACTTCATTTAAAATTTAAAACAAATGTCTACATAGGTATTGTCACATGGAAATCAACATATTGTATTGTTTTAGGGTTTTAGACATTCTTACAACTCTAGAAGGAGGTATCTTTATTATAATCAATTAATCCTGTTTCTATATTAATCGCTCAAATGAGATTATAACAATTATCTTTAAAAAAATCATCGTTATAACAAAAAAGCCCATGGTAGGATCCCTATTTCTGGTTTTCTTGATTATCCTCCTGGAAGAGGCACATTGACAGCTTTAATCACATGTGCTCTTAACCTAGGAAAACAGATTCCTAATAACCTAATGATAATTCAAAACAGTGATGATGGTATATGAGGAACTTTATATAATGGGCATTAGATAAGTGATCCATGGGGAACAAGTTTCCCAAAGCTCAGGAAATTTTAAATTTCAAAAATTTACTACATTGAGTCTTTTCATATTGTGATTATCATTTATTTTGTGAGCTATGCCTTGCTTTGCTGTAAATCATATGATTATGAGAAAATGGAAATGTTGATATGATTTTGGGAAATGGAACAGCAGGTGCTGACCACAAAACATTCTGTACATCTTGTGGTACATTTTTCTAATAACCACAGAATGTACCAGGACATTCTTGTAATAACATAAGATCTGTAAATCTCTGGCTAATCAGAAAGAACCCTAATGTTGCTCGAGATTCTTTAAGTTGATTGGTTAGTCATTATAAGCTATATGAAAGCTTTTTTTAACTAGTAAATGAGATCTTTGTGCCTACTGAAGGGCCTTAGATTTGATTTATAATACAACTGAATGCCTGCTAATAAATTGATACACTCTGATTTAATTGCCTCAGCCTTTATCAATTTTACTCACAATAATTGAGAAGCTTCTGGGGAACACTGCTTGAAGGCAAATATTTTTTCTATGATTGAATAAAATGATTTTTCTTTATAAATCGTGGGTTCCATCAATCAATCAAACATAGCATGAATTTATTAGACACTGAACATTTGTTGGGTACCCCTCACCTAAACAATAGCAGTAGCCTACTAATTGGCCTCTCTGCCTCAAGTTTCTCCCCACTCTAATCCATCAGCCATAGAACTACCAAAGAGATTTTCATAAAATATAGTTCTGACCATGTCACCTTCTCTAGCTCAACAAACTTATAGAATTGGATATAAGGATCTCTTTCCACAACCCAACCCCTTCTTTCCTTGGTAGGTTTCTTATATTTTCTTTCCTTTTATCCAGTCATACTGACCTATTTATTATTTTATACACCCAAACTCCATCTCTAGACTCCGTGGCTTTGTACTAGTTAGCCCCTATGATCTCTCACCTTTGTATTTTAGAATTCCTTGTTTCTTCTGAGATGTAGTTCCAGTGCTATCTCCTACAACAAGCTTTTCTTATTCTCTTGGCTGCTAATGCACTCGCTCCTGTAATTGCTTTGGGTTCTTTTTGTATATATTATGTGTGCTGTAGCTTCCTTCCCAACAAAATGTAAGCTCCTTAAAGGGAAAGACTATTTCATTTTTGTTTCCAGTCCACAATACATTTGGTGAGCATCCCTTAAAATTTACTATATTCCCTACATTGTGCTTAATCCTAGAGATAAAAGGACAAAAGTGAAACAATCCTTGCTCTCAAAAAGCTTACATTCTATTGTAGAAGCAAGATGTACACATATGCAAAGCACACAGAATAAAAACAAGGGATTTATTTTTCTTTCCATCTTGGGTTTGGTGGTTGAGACATTATCAGCTATGATGTCAGAAAATGCTTCTTATTTGAGCTGCAGTGTGAAGGAAATCTAGGGATTCTAACGGTAGAGTGTAAAGATTAAGTATATTGCATGAAGCATGGAGCATAAGAATGGTGGACAACTTGTGCAAAGACAGAGATAAGAAGGATAGGTTAATGTATTAGAGGAACAGCAAGAAGACAATTAGCTCAGTGGAACCAAAGTATGTATGAAGGGGAGTTGTATCCTAAGGTTAGGATCAGATTCTAAAAGCCATTAAATGTGAACCAGACAAGTTAGTATTTGATCCTAGAAGTAATAGGGAGTCATTGGAGTTTATTGAGGGGAAGGAGTAGGAGAACAGATGTGCTTTAAAAATGTCACCCAAAGCTAAAATGGGAATACCCAAGCTTTCCAAGGTAGATAGCCTGCCAAGTTTCCATTTATATTTAGTCACTTAAAATATCATTGGGAGGTTGCATGTTGAGGGAGTGAAGGAAAGTGGCAAAGAAGGGAAAGGCTACCTTTGAGCACTAGAACATCTTATAGGAATATTTCAGCATACTACCTCACTCTATCCAATCTACCCCAATCTTAGGCTCCATACCACCTAGAGACTAAGAATGAAAGGCTCAGGAGTCAAAAGTTTTGGAGTGTCCTATTAAATATGAATACCCTTGGGGAGGCAAAACCTAAAAATGCTTATCAGCAAAAAACTCAATTATCAGTAATGTCTCAGAAGGAATAAATCAGGAAGGAAAACCTGATAAGTGAAGGGCAGTTAGGAGAAAGGAAGAAATAAAAATTATATGGATTTGAAAGGTAGATGGGAATTCAAAACAAACTTCAGAAACTTCATATATTTCCTAATAATCTCCCCTCCTGCTGCCCCCTTGTATGGTATGCACAGTTGATCAAGGATTTATTCCTGATCTCATTTTGGTTGGCGTGCTTTACCCACACTTTGCTACCCCAGACAGACCAAGGAAAAAGGAATAGGCTACTAGGATGTGGCTGCATTAAATATTTAGCTTCTGGAAGTAAAAGTTAGAGAGGATAGGCAAAGCCCTATTTTAGAATGGTTTCACTTTGATAATATCCCATATACTTGTTTCCTTTCTCTCCTTCCCAGAAGTCCTTAGGTTTCTGGCCAAGTCACCCATTCCAGGGCTGCCCCGCCCTGCAAGTGCTCCAAGCTAAGTTAGGGGCTGGGAAAGCAATCAGATTTGTATATTAGAATCAAAAGATTATGAGCTGGAAGGGACTTCAGAATTCTAGACCCATATAGATATTTACAGGTGAGGAAACTGAGTCCTAGAGAGTATAAGTGAAAAGTTTCATGTCATATAAGCAGTTTAGTTCCAGTTATATTTCAATTTAAATCATCTGATTCCAAATCCACAACACTGTTTCTCACCTAATCCTCTTTAGGAAGTGAGAATCGCCCACATTCTTCTCCCCTTTCCCATGACTGTTGACTTGTTAAATGAATTTCCCATAAATAGGATATTAGGCAGTTTCTGGGATATATTTTTAGAAAGTGTTGCCAACTTTTAAATCATTCACTTTATCCTATTCTATTGACCATGAGGGACCAGAGCTTGGCTTGGATCCCTTCTCCCTTTTCTTGGTGAGAGCCCCCATACAGCAAGCTGTCAACAAGGCAGGCTGTAAACCAAAGTAAAGATGTAAATGAGATGGTACTTTGGGACTTATCACCCTTACTGTGAATGTTGAATGATGATGATGTAGCAAAATAATGCTACAATTCATAACACATCATTCTAGGTGGGTTTGATTTACAGGATGGTGGGTAGACCTGCGTTTTGCTGCATGATTTAATTTCTTTACATGATGTTTATGTATTTATATATTGTGTTTTGCCAATTGCTACCAGTGTGAGTTTGGGAAAGTCATTTAATATCTCTGAGACTCAGTTCCTTCAATTATAAAATGAAGAGATTGGACTAGATGATCTCTAAAATTCCTTTCCTCCAGATCCATGGTCCTATGGCACCATGAGGTCTGTTAGGAACTTTGGCAGTGATTCATAGAGCTTTAATGGGAAGATACTCAAGGAATATTTCAGTATCTTCATTAGCATAGTGAAAACATTGTCTATTCTATCTTACTCTTAACAAAAATTCATTATATGTATACATTGATTATATGCAAGACTGAAATAAATCAGTGAAGCTATTTTAATTCAATACTGATGATATTATGTAGCCTGAGATACAGGAAAGCCTCCTGGATTTCATCTAGCAGTCCTGAGTTTAAATCCCTTTGTTCAACTATGTGTCCTTGGATAAGCAATTTCACTTTTCTAGGCCTAAGCAATGGCACCTGGGGAATAATGGGGAGGAGTGAGGTGAATTGCATGAGTCTTAAAATTCCTTTCTGATTTTAAATCTATGATCTGACAAAGAGTATTAAGCAATACATGAAGATTGAAAATGTATTTTATTTCTAACAATACATAGAGATAGAGATACACATATGTTGTATGTATGTATATGTCTGTGTATCTATGTCTGTGTGTATAAGTGTGTGTCTATATACACACACACACACACACACACATACACACACACATACACAAAATGCTATATCCCCTGGAAGGAAACTAATTAATGAAAGCAAATTCCAACTAATAAAATAGAACTTCAAGAAAGAAGTTTTAGAGGCTCCAGAAGACAACTTTCTTTTCCTAAACAGAGGCTATATTTTTTAAATAGATTAAAGAATAAAATGTTACAAAATACTTTAAAGGTGTAAATTTTCTTATTTCCACCTTGATACTATCAATGCTTTCTTTTAGGTGATATTATATAATTATTTTTTCCTTAACATTAATTACAGCATCAATTAATCCTGATCTATTATATAACTGCCTTGACCAGAAGATGTGTATTTTTTTAAAGAACATTGAAAAAAATCACATTTGGATAAAGAAATCTTTGTTCCCATTTCTTTCTTTGCAAATTATTTCTCAGATTTAGGTACAATGGACAATTCTTTAGATAATTTGAAATCCAAAAAGTCCATCAAAACACACACACACACACACACAAAATCTGTTATAAGCTGAACTCCAAAGTTAACATGTGCTATGTTTTCAACTTGTAGCCTCCAAAAATCCAAATCTATGGCAAGACACCCACAAATATTTGAGTCCAGTGGAACATAAATTGTCTCAAAAGAAAAATAGCACATGAGTCTTGCAATAATTTTAGTTCATTTTTTGGAAAGAATACATGAGTCCAGAAACAGATGTGTAGCATTTTAGAATGTACCCTGAAATAGAACATAGGAAAACGAGATAGTGCCTGATTACAGTTCAATAAAGTGCAGCCTCTCTTCTCTTCTCAGGAGGAGTAGAGGGGAAAAGAATTTAAATCATTTAACTAGACTGCCTTATGATCAAACTACTTGCCAAAGAGTATACTACTAAGATATCATAAATTTAATTTCTATTAAATATATAATTATCTTCAAATAAGTTTTTCTCTCCTATAGAAATTTCCTACATCTTGTTTTTTAAAAGAAATTAAACAAAATCACCATCCTTCACATCAAACACTTTTATGTTACATTTCTTCCTTTGACCTGCTTTTATTTGAGCAGATATATTCTCATGCAGGGAGTTCACTTTATGTGAAAAAACCTCTCCAACTTCCTTTATATTTCTCCTTTGGTATCTTGAAGGCCCATATCGTATTCATTCTTGGTCATCTTGGTGCTCGTCTTTGATGTATCTTTCCAATTTCCCTATGTTCCAAGTTATTATTTGATCTGATTATGTAAGCTTTTTGTTTGAAAAGAAATTAATTTCTCTGAACTATGTCTTTCACAAAATGACCTTTCCACAATATCAAAATTAGTTAAACACAGATCACCAAAAGGACACTGTGAATGCCAGATAACTAGCTTCTTATCAAGTATAAGAATGATCACAACTTCCTCTTTTTTTTCCTTCCCATAGAGTCCAAAGAAATTGTCTTTAAATATTTAATATGGAAACTGAACCCAATATTCCTTGATTTTCTTTTCTCCATCATGTCTTAGAACCCCAGAGGCTCATTACTTAAAAGAGTTTGGCAATAACATCCAAGGGATTTGGTAAAGAAGGGACATGCTCTGAAAAGGGGAGATAATGTCTCAATCTCTGTCAATCATCAGCAGCTTCTGACCCTAAAATCTCAAATAAGTCATGAAAAGTTATTCATTTTCCTTGGGAAAATGTTTTCCCTCACATTGTTCTGTACTGTAGTTTTATCTCATGCTGTTATAGTAATTTTTGAAGTTATGTTTGCCTTGTTTTGCTATAGATTTATAAGTTTTCATATCACAAGAAAAAGTTATTATGAGTCTGTGAAAACTTTATTACTTTTCACCATCGGCTTTGATTTTTACCTATTTTGTTTCTACATGATTCTATCTCTTCCCTTGACAACTTCTTCATAATACACAAATTTATTTGTTTAGTACAAAAATGATTTTCAAAAATTGAGGCATTCAAACAGGCAGCAGTCAGGCATAAAGAGTTGGTATGCAGGTCAGTAAAACCTGCACTTAATTTCTAAAACTGAACTCCACTCCATCAGGGGAGGGATTTTCCATACACAAGTTCCTCAAACCCCAGTCTGAATAATGACAACAGAAATCACAAAAAGGGAGGGAGAGATTTATCCAACTTTTAGATATTGAGTTTAATGTTAAGGAAAGAAACAAAGGAGATGATTATGATCCCAGCCTTATCCATCCACTTCATTTCAATGAAGGAATTGTTGATAATTCATTGATTCTTCATATCAAAACTTTGAATTAACCTATATTGAAATCGTATAAATGTAATTGAATTTCTCATTTCCCAGTGTTCCTTCTTTTAATTAGTCCATGGTAACTCACTGAAGGATACTTAGATATCACTTATGCCATTTGTGGGCATTTTTTGCTAACTGAAGACTAATGTTTATATTCAATGATCATGTTATATATAGCTATAGTTTATTACAAACAGTGCCTTTTTTTTTCCAGATGCATTAATGATGAATAGAAATACAGATTCAAAGTTAATCACCTCCACCTCTCTCAATGTACAAATGGGCAAACTGAGGTCTGGAGGAATTAAGTGACTTGCCTAAACTAACAGTATAGAGATATGATCTGAACCAAAGTAGTCCCAGTTCAAATCTAGCACTATTTTCACTGCAACAATTAATAATAGCTAATATCACTCACATAATAGAACCTAGCATTTCATTGCAATCTCCTCATACACTAATAGAAAGAGCTGCTGAGAATAATTAGATGGCACTAGCATCTAATGCTACAAGCAGAAGGCATGAGAAAATAGAATGACTAGAAAAGTTAAGAGCAAAAAGAAGAAACATGTGTTACCACTGGAGGTAGTTTCACTTCTGGAACAGCCCTGTCAAAAGAATTAGCAGAGAATTAAGCGATTAATTATCCATCCTATGTAAGAAAATCTGTGTAGGAGTTAATAAACTCTTATGATGTGGAATGTAAAAAAAAAAAAAAAAGTGTTAGCCAAATTTGAGGGATAAGAAAATAATGTGGAAACCAAATTATTTTAAAAAAAAGAAAAAAAGAAGAAAGGGGAGGAGGGAATTGTGAGAAATAGATGAACATTTACTTAGTTTCCACAGAAAATTAAGTTGGAGAAATGAAACTTAAATTAGAAAACTGAAATCCACAAGGATATCAAAGAATAATCAAAGGTGGAGGTTAGTTATCTTTCCCCCAAAAGAAAGTCCCTGGGGGCAGGGACTGACTTTTGTAATCAGGAGCAGTGGCCTGAGGTTTGAAAATAATCTTTTTGTTGTTGGCCCTAAGCCCTCCTCAGTAATTTTCCCTCTTCTAGAATGGAAGTTCCTTTGGGGCAGGGACTGACTTTGTAATGAGAGGTAACATCCAATTAATGGTGAATCTGAGGAGGGACTTGTACTTCTGGATAGGAAATAAAATGCTGATTTTGGAGTTCCAAAGGTGTGTCTACTAACCTAGGCACCCATTCTTGCAAGAATGTAAAATAAAACTTCCCTGCTACCAAAAGGAAAGAAAGAGTTCCTGAATTCCTCATTCCATAAGATCATTATTTTCCCAGACACCACTGAGAATGGCACTCAGAGCCACTTGAATAATTAGTTTTTATAAGAAAATAGATTTAGAACCAGATGGGACCTGAGAAAACATCAAGTTCAAATACTTCCATTTACATTAGAAGAAAACTGAAAATTTAGAAGGTTAGAAGACTTGCCTAGGGATCAAAAGTTGAATTTGAAGCAGGGCTTCCTGAGGTGAAGCCCATATCCAATCCTCTAGGCCATTGAGGCCTAGATCTGGCATTCATTAAAGCCAGCAGAAGGATGCACAGCTCAACCTTTTTATAAGATCATAGGAATTGTTGGAGGAAATGTGAGAAAACTGGGACACTAAAACATTGTTGGTAAAGTTGTAAACTAATCCAACCATTCTGGAGAGCAATAAGGGCTATCAAACTATGCATATCTTTTGAGCTAGCTGTTTCTCTACCAGACCTCTATCTCAAAAAAAAAAAAAAAAATCATAAAAAAGGGAAAAGGATTGACATGTACAAAATTGTTTGTAGCAGCCCTTTGTGTAGTGGCAAGAACCTGGAAACTGAATGGATGTCCATCAACTGGAGAATAGCTGAATAAATTATGGTATATGAATGTTATGGAATATTATTGTTCTATAAGAAACGACTAGTAGGATGATTTCAGAGAGGCCTGGAGAGACTTGCATGAATTGATGCTAGGTGAAGTGAATAGAACCAGGAGAAGATTGTATACAGCAACAAGATTATTTGTTGATCAATGATCAACTCTGATAGACTGAGCTCTTTTCAAAAGAGAGATGATTCAGGCCATTTTCAATGGTCTTGGGGTAGAGTCATCTGACCCAGAAATAGGACTGTGGGGACTGAGTGTGGATCACAACATAGTATTTTCACTTTTTGTTGTTATTCTTTGCTTGTATTTTGTTTCTTTTTAATTTTTTTTTCCTTTTTGATCTGATTGTTCTCATGAAACATAATTGTAGAAATGTGTAGAGAAGAATAGCACATATTTAACATATATTGGATAACTTACCATCTAGGGGGGTGGGGGTGGGAGAAGGGATGGGAAAAAAATGGAACACAAGATTTTGCAAGGGTGACTGTTGAAAACTATGCATACATTTTGAAAATAAAAAGCTTTAATAAAAATATATATAGCCCTCAAGCTAAATGGGTTTCTTAGGAACCAGGAAGTCTAACGCCATCATTTTATACATGAGGAAACTTAAGATTAAAAGGGTTAATTGATCTCCCACAATATTAGCATGAATGAAATAAAATTCAAATTACTTCTGGACTACAGTGATTTGCTATCTCTCTGGGACTTGGGACAATAATATTATTGCTATTGCATCTTGAAATTCAGAAGCTCTATATGTACATAACCTAGTGGTTACTAGGTTAATGAGGATGCACAAATTTACTTTTTTTTTTTTTCTAATTCCAAAGCTGTTTCTTTTATTTTTGGAGAAATCCTCCCCACCCCCCAATTCCTCCTCTAAGGAATCATTTCTTTTAATGATACTACTCTCATCCCCTCTCCTACCTCAGATACTGGAATAATAACAGGAAGCCTCCACAAGCTCACAACCTCTGGATTTGTTTCTGGGCTGAAGTCCTAACAGACAGGACTAATAAATAAATATTGGTGGTATTTTCCTATGCAGAGAAATAAAGAACAACAAAATGAAAATACTTTCTATTGTCAGATTTAATACTATATGGATGCAGTACACGATAACAGCAAGAATGGGCAATGATCAATTCTGAAAGACTTGGTTCTTCCCAGTGGTTCAGAAATGCAAAGCAATCTCAATAGATTTTGGACAGAAAATGCCACCTGCATCTAGAAAAAGAACTAAGGAAACTGAATGTAAAACAATACAAGCTATGTTCACTTCTTTTTTCTGTTTTTTTTTTTTTTTAATCTCTCCCATGGTTTTTCCCTTTTGTTATTATTTTTACTTCCCAACATGATTCATAAAGCAATGTAGATTAAAAATAAATAAATTTACTAGGGAAAAAAAAGACTATAAGTATGCATGTAAAGTAAGAAAAGCTTGAATAAAAATAAATACAAAAAGACAGCTTAGAAACTATTTTTACTGGATGAAATACCCCAGATTTCCAGGGTTTGATGACCTTAAGACAATACTTAGTATTTATTTTGTGAATCTTTCTAAAAAAACAAACAAGTAAACAAAATGACCTTTTTCTTCCTCTGCATTCCTGTCTCTAGGGGAAAAAAATAAATAAATAAATAAAAGAAAAGGAGGATCAGTTATATTAAGTGTGGAATTGGAAATAGGCAGAAGTATCAGACCAGTGAAATTGTTCAAAGGCCAGGTAATCAATAAACTATTAGAGGAATTGAACCAAAGCCACATTGAGCTTCTTGTAATGAAAATGGAACCAAGAGACAGGAAGCAGCTGGAGTCAAATGGAAGTCTAGCTCAAGGGTTCCCCCTTATATAAAAAACAAAGTAAAGAATTTACTGATTAATAATCTTCATTTGTTGAATGGCAATAAGGAGCATCATTTCATGGGACACTTACTCATCTCTATCATAGGCAGTCGACCCTTTCACCATCGATCCGATATTTCTTGTTGTAGAACCTTAGCCCTTATCCCTGAACATTTGGATCAGATAGGTGATTCTCTGCCTCATCCTGTTCAAAGTGAGCATCTCACCATGATGCTAACACCTACTCCATCTATCTTGTCTTTTCTTTTACCCTACTATGTCACTTCCATGTGTTATTGTTGTTGTTTTTTTTCTACTTAAGCTCCTTAAAGGTGGGAACTATTTTGCTTGCTTATATTTGTAACTCCAGCATAGAGGACAGAAGTTGGAACCTCTAATAAGAATATAAAAATACTTTATCTTGCCTTAAAGTATTCACAAATTATAAGTAAATAGAGCATCAGTAATCAATTAAATTATCAATACATATGCAATAAATGATTACTATGTGCCAGGCACTGTGCTCAGTGCTCTTGATAAAATGAAATCAGGGAACAATTCCTCTCCTCAGGGAACTTGCCTAATATTGTTTGAGACAACATTTACTTATATAAGAATGTGATGGTTTTATGCAAAATGAATAATTTTTGACCATGAGAAGATATTAGAAGCTAGGGTGTGGGGACAAGTTAAAAAAAGCTTCAAGTAGAATGTGATGTCTGAGATAAATCCTGAAGGAAGCAAGAAAATCTAAGATTCTAAGGTAAAGATGAAGAAAACATCCCAGGCATGAGACACAGAAAGAACAAAGCATGGAGATGGGAGTGACATGTATGAGGAGCAGCAAGATAAACAACTGAACTAGACCAAAATATTCAGTGAGTAGTGATAAATAATGAGGCGGAAAGGGAGAATTAAGTTGATGACTATTTTTGTGCCAAATTCTTCTGTAGAAAATAAAGCAGTAGAGAAAATTTAAGACTGCTCCTCCCAAATAAGTCATTTATATTTTGCAATGATTTGTGACCTCAATGAAATTGCTGGACACAAGGAAGCATGTAAGATATATTTCAGGAATTAAGTAGAATATGCTTTTTTTTTTTTTTCCTGCTAGAGGAGAACTGGAAATAAACAATAAGAAAATCCCTCTAAAATAGAACTGAGTATATTTTAAAAGACACAAGATTATCATTTACCAATAAAGAAAGTATTTGACCAACAGGAATCTGTAGTAGTGAGATCCTACTCATACTAAATTTTAATTTAGAACAATATGATAAAGATGAAAAAGGCAACATCAATAATAGAGATCATAATACTTCCATAATTATAGTCTTGGAGAATTCCTTGAGACAAAAGATAGATTGAATGTCTTATGCATGGCCATATAATATCAAAGGGAAATGTCAAAGGCTATACTAGAATTCATCAGATATCCTGAAATTACAGATCCCCAGTTTTCTATCCAATATGTCTGTTTTGTCTTGAAAACATAATGTTCCATTTAAATAAATTAGTTTCAAACCAGCATGTCTGAACAAGCTACTGCTCCTTAATATTGGGCAAAAACCAAAAAGCAAATGTAGTCGTTATTAATGACATTAGATAAATATGGCCAAGGCAAGATGATTTTCTCAATAAGATGACAAAAGGAAGCTCCACAATTTTCTTCCTTCTTGAAAAACTTGATACTACCTACCAAGCTGAAAAACATGGCAGCCAAGGAGAACAATGGGTTCAAGTTATTTTACATAATTTTTGAGAAGGATGAGAGATTGTAAGTTCTAACAAATCATAAAATAGGGAATAAATATTATTGAGAGGAAAATATAGCTTGGTGTGGTATCCAATTAAATTATACAATTCCAAGAGCATTTATAGTTAAAAATTAGAGGAAGATAACAAAAAGATGTAAAATGAAACATATCTGTTAGCATTTCTATGATATATGCTGATCAATAAGGAGAACATAACCTTCTCACTTGAACGCTTCTAGATTAACACACACACATAAACATATGTATCACTTAATAAAAATGTCACTTGAATAAAAATAAAATCCAGACTAAGAAGTGGATCTGAAAAAATATATATGAAAGAAATTCATTCTACAGGAAACACAATATTAAGGCACTGAAGGATAGATTTTTTTTCAAGACATCTCAATGAATTAAAAATTCCAAAAGAATAGAGGGAAAGGATCATAGGTAGGAGATTTACACATTTGAAATGTGAACAAAAAGATGCCAGCAAATATCAAGCCAAAAAGAACATTGATGAGAACATTAAGGACATTTTTGTATGCATCTAAGAAAACATCCAGGTATGAGACAAGAAAGTAAAAATGAATATTTTGCATACCATTTATTTTTTAGTAGTAGATCATATCTTCAGAATCAGTGAACTGCCTGAATAGTGTAGCAAATATAAAAGATCAAAGCATCTATTTGTTGATTCAAAATAAAATTTAACTTTTTCTTTTGCTAGAATATAGCCTTAATACTTCCTCAAACAAGGATTCTCCCTTAAAATCATATGAAATTCCATATAATTTAGGTATAGTGATAACTTTGCTTCACAATGTGCTCAGTATCAAAGAGATGAATACATTTTGTTTTAGACTACAACGCGCCATTGCTGGGAAGCACGTACATTAATATATCTTGGATATGAATTACAGATGGATGGTGAAATTGGCTCAGAACTGAATAGAAAGGAGGAGAACAAGCTGGATTTTATTTTGGAAATTGTGTTGCGCTTGAAATGACCCTAAAGTGCTGGTTGCTGCCAAAGACCTTTTTCTTTTCTTTTTTTTTTTTTCAACATTGAAATTCTTCCATTGTTGTAAATCATGGAGTGTCATGATCTCAGGAGAATAAATCAAACATATGTGGCCTGAAAATAGTCCATGACATATGACCAGTTATTATTTGTATCTGAAAAAGATTGGGGGAGGTAGGCCTGTCACATGAGAATACAGATCAACTAATCAAATATTGTATCAATACCCATAATATATTACAGGAACTAAACAAAGCAGGGTCACCAATATGTAGGAAGAGCCTTTTAAGGAGAACTAAACAAAATGAGAAGGTATGGTATCAGTGGAAGGACCATGAACATCAGTAAGGCCACAGATGCATCAATGTGCAAAATTAAATTATAATAAGTATAAAATATGTGTGTGCACACACATAAATATATATATACACATAAATGTTTGTGTATATTGATGTGTGTATACATATACAATGTACATATATATACTTATGTGTATATGTGCATATCTTACATATGTGTATACATACAAATTAATTAGTTAAAATATAAATTTATCTTGGATTTGTTAGTGTTGATGAGGAAACTGAAAGTGTTCCAAAGGTCTGAAAATATAATAATTTAAATGGCTACTCTACAAGTCAGCTTGAAAGTATTTTCTTGCTAATTCTTTTGATTTCTTACTCTGAAGAAGGTACAAATACATAAACCTCTGCTCTTCTCTTAATATTCTCTTTGGAATGAAAACAGGAAGTGGAAAAATGAGTGGAAATAACTTTCTCCTGAAATATATGTACATTAAGTAAATGTTCCATAATTCAAAGATATTATTTCAGAGTAAATTCTCATTTGAATAGTGTCCTGTGAAGTATTTTAACATCCACAGAATGCTTCAAGCTGACTTTTAAAGCATAAATAATTTGATTAATCAATAGAATATGTAAAAACATTAATTTCAATACCTACAAAATCATAATTTATTTCAATATATCTCTTCACAATGAAATTACAAATTAAAACTTCAATAGCCTTAAGTGGGTAATAAAATATTAAAATAATTATGTGAGGAAAATGGCTTACTCAATCAAAAAAACTGAATTGATATTTCTTATTTATTGTTTTAAAAGTTTGTGGAAACATTCTAAAGAGCTAAAACAACTTCTTTTTTGTTCAAATCTCAATTTGTCAAGTACTCTAAAGTAAAAAGACAGAGATCTAATGATGGATGGATGACATTAATACTAAAGTTGGATAAAATATGCTGATTTTTCCTTTGTATTTTTTCCATACAAGAATCTATTGTTGAATCAGTAAGACCTGAATTCTAATTCAGTCTCAGCTACTTACTAGCTTTGTGACCCTGGGCAAGATACTTTACCTGATTGTCTCAGTATCTTCATCTACAAAATGGTGATGATAATTAATAGTATCTAGTATTCAGTTTGTTGTGAAGATTGATATCGAATTTGTAAAGTGCTTTGTAAATCTTAAGAAGCTATATAAATGTTGGCTATTGTTATTACCTACTACTTCAGAAGATACAAGATGTGTTTTACATGTCTCTTGAATTGTCCTTTAGCCTTTATAGCAGTGAGCAATTGTGTTTGATAAAGGTTTATTTATTAAACACACAACTCCCTCTATTCTAATAGCTGCCAAAATCACCCAAGTATTGACAGCAAGAGTCACAGACTGTCTGAGACTGACATATCCAAGGAATGGGAAAAGAGTTCAAACATTCCCTATATCAGTGATTCAGATTCAAATAGAAATAATTTCATTTACATGTACACCAGAATCTCTGCAAATCACATTCTGACTTAGAAAACCATATGTTAACCTTAACTACATTGTATTATATTTTTATTTATTTTTGTCACATATTTCCCAGTTTCATGTTCATATAGTTTGGGCTGCCTGCAGACTGTGTATTTCATAGGCCTGCTCAGATATTAAAATACCTCACTGAGTACAAAAGAACCATAGTATCTTTAAAATTATGAAGGATTTACTATTACACAACTTGCAACTCAATCATTGTGATCTAGAATTTTAACAGCTTTTGTACCAAAAGTTTCATGAGACTTTGTGAAAGGCTACACCCACACACATATCATAAAGGGGAAAATACAAACAACAGACATCTGAAGCTATACCACTTTGTCATAAATAGGTTTCTTTTGTAACTTTTCCTCTCCCTTTTTTTGAAACCAAGATCTAAACAAAAAGTGGAAAGAACAGCTAAATTCTCTATTAGAGGTTCAGATTTTCTCTATTTTCATATGGTGATTTTAGGTGCTTTTATTATGTGCAAGACACTCTACTAGATTCTATATATATGCAAGTTAAGAATGTTTTTAGAATCCCAATATTCATAACATTTTCATTTTGCTTGTAAAATTCAAAAAGCAGTAGAATGGTCAATAGACTGATTAGAAATATTGGTAATAGCAGCTTCCCTCAGGCTATAAATATCAACTCTTCCTAAGGATGGCAAAGAATGAGTTGAACTATATAGACTTAAGAATAACTCAGTTTTATAAGATTATAGATCTAGGACTGGAAGAAATCTAAAGATCAACCAGTTTACCCTCTCCATCTAGTTTACTCTTTTTCATAAATGAGGAGACTGAACCACAGGATGATTGACTAACAGAAACTCAAATTCAATTTTATAGAATATAAATATTTTTCAAAAGTTAATGAATCTTTACAGTGGCTTGTCAAAAGAACACTGAAAATAAATTGGGAACTAAGCAGAAGAAAGAAAATGTATTTTGAGGAAAATAATATTAATTTCAATGTTTTGTTTTTTAAAAAAGAATAAAGCTATGAAAGATTCCATTAGTTTTTGATTAAAGACATTCTCCCAATTTTCAACAATGGAGATAAGATCCAAATGGAGATAAGTTTCAAAATTGTTCTCATGGTCAGCATACTGCCATCTGGAATTGAGCAAAGAGATGGAATAAATCCAATCAAATCCAATTCACAATAATGAAAAGTTCCAGAAGGATTTATCTCTCCCTTTACACCTAGTTTTGTAAGGACAATTCCACATTTAAGTCACTTGTAGATCCACATGTAAATCTACTGATCTTCAAATTTCCAGGTGGTGGTTATAATTCTTTTACATGATAGGCTTTTGTTGCTAGGATAGAATCTATGTCAGAAAAATAGAAAGCCTACTTTAACCAGTATCTAACTCAATTTTGCTATCCAAAGTGAACTAAAATTACTTGCAGTTAGTGAGAGCAGTGCTCCCTTTCAGAGCATCGCAAAAACATCAAATCTATAGAGATTCCATAATCAACTAGTCAAATCATTTCCAACTTTTTTTTTTAAGTAATCATGACCATGTTTATTATCGAAAAAAGAAATCAAAAGTTGGCCTATATGGTAACTTGTTATCAGAGAATAGGGAAGCAGTATGTTAGAAGGAATGGGTTTGGATATGTAGGATTTGAATGTAAGCTCTGCCATTTATGACCTAGCTGACCCTGAATAACTGAATTAAGCTCTTTGGGATTCAGTTTTCTCCAAAATTAGGAGGTAAGGCTGAAATTCTTCCAATTCTAAATTTATGATGCCATGACAAAACCCAACTGGGTAAGTTTCCTTTCATGGAAAACACTTTTTACATAAATTTGTATTTTATTCAACTCATAAAAGGCATGCTCACATATTATATTATGACATAATTCCTATTTGCCATAGTTCAATAAAATGTGTCAGTGTGGAACAACATGCCCAGTCCTGTAGAGTAAGAGAACTTGGATTCAAAAATCTGCTTCTGATTCTTACCAGAAGTAGAACTTGGGGTTGGTCATTTATCATCTTCCCTGGGCCCATTTCCACATGCAAAAGGAGGCTAATTTCATTGGACTAGCTGAGTGAAAATGACCCTTCCTCTTTTAATTCTGGGATGCAAACATCATGATAACAGCATTTTATGTATGAGGATTCAAGAATGTCTAGTCTTCACTCTGGTTTCCCCCCAAGCTCTGTCCCCTAGAGATCTTTAGATTGGTTAGTTCCCTTTCATAGAATCCAGTGGAAATGGTGGTTCTTTGTTATTCAAGAAAATCTAGCTATCACATAAGAACTAGGGATCCAGTGCATAGGGGACTAAGATGGGGAGAAAATAAAAACTTTGCTGTGAAGTCAAAACAGCATGGTTCAAATCTCATCTTTGAAATTTGGTACCTGAGTGACTTTGGCCAAGGCAATCAAACTTCCTTGGACTTTAATTTTCATCTTTAAAATGAGGGACTTTGCAGTTGAAGTGCATTGAGATTCAATCTAGCCCAGTAGCTAGATCCTGGTTCATTTAAATTATAGTAATTTAAACTATACCACAATATCTCTTATTAGACATTCTTTTCTTTTTTTCTTCCTGCAATTTACAGTTAACCTTTCCCCCAAAAAACTAAACAAATATGAACCAATTTTATTCACATCATTACTTCTTCAGAAGGTATAACCCCCACACACATGCACACATATACACATATAGAATATATATAATAAATATATTCCTCTTATTAAATTAACTTCACACGCAGTTTCAAGTCATGGTTTGCTGTGTCTTACAATGGTTGAACCTTTATAGGAAATCAAAATCAGTGTCAATATTGCATTAAAGAGTCTAAGAAATGTTCCCTCCTCTCCAATAATATGTCAGCTTCTTAATGCTGTTTTTTAATTGCTGCTATTATGTATTAGGGAACCAGAACTATTTGCCAGTGTTCAATTCATCTATAATATATGGTCCCATAATGATTAAATAGCTCCCCAGAGAACAGAGTGAATCAAATCATTCCCCCACCCTGCAAGTTAAAACATCCAATATTTTAATTAAAACTGGTTGTTTCTTATTTGATAGGGTTTTGAGACAGTGCAGTAATATCCCCCCTCAGACTCTTTAGTCCTGAAACAATTAGAAAAATAACTTATTTCTACATATGATTATAAAGATCTTCCAGGGAAATTTTGAGCGTGAAATTCTGAGAAAGATCAACAAAAAAAAATCAATTATTATTTGCTGTTTCTTCCCCTTGGCAAGAAATTTAAATTAGAATAATTATTCCTCTCAATTTCATTAAATACCCAGGTTCTAGGGGGAAAAATATTATATTTGCTAAATTGCTTTGCAGAATTTGTAATGATATTCTGTGTTAATATAAGGGAGGTTATTCTTATTGTCATCCTAAATGGTAGATTCAACTTAGCATTTAAAATAGTTTACACTTTGTGTTTTGTTCTTTTATTATTATAATTACCAAATGCAACTTTTCTCTTCTTTGTAAACTGATTGCTTACTCTGAGCCTCAAGTGACCCTGTGTGAAGTGGGGGTTGAGACTAAATGGTTTCTGAGGCTCCTTCTAGTTCTATATCTAAGATCTTATGAAAACCAAAGATGAGAAAGACAGGACCCCGCTAATCAGGAAGATGAGATAATAGATCTGAAAGTAAAAGAAACTAGAAATAAAGTGGATACCCATCATTTGGGAATGGATAAAGAAGTTGTGTTATATGGATGATGGGAAAAATAACTGTACTATAAGGAATAATGACCAGGGATACGTTCAAATATGAACTAAAATCCCTTTTCTTCAGGAAACTTCCCAATATTTCTTAATTCTAATACTGTCTCTCTTTTAATTAACTCCTATTTAACCTGTATTAATTTTTTTTTAATTTTTACACATTTCTATGTTTGCTAGCATTTTTATTAGATTATAAACTCCTTGAGGGTAGGAACTGCCCTCTGCCTCTTCTTATAACCCCAGTGCTTAGTATAGTACCTAGGACATGTGATGCTAGTTATCTGACTACTAAGTGCCTTCTCTGTTCCAGGTACTGGGAAATGAGGACAAAGAATGACATAATTCTAATTCCCAAGAGCTTGTGTTCTAATGGGGAAAAGAACTTACATAGTATACAAATACAGAGAAATGTATCTATATGCATGTAGATTTACACATATGTGCATATATATGCATCTATATGTACATATATGTATACATAGAGAAATAGCTATGTAAAACAAATATAAAATTAAGTGAGCTGAAGGAGAATTGTGCATTAGTTAACTTTATACCAAATTCTAAAAGGTTATAATAATCTGATCAGAGTATTAGGATGTAATTTCATCCTTCTGCATTGAAAAGAGACAGAATTTGGGGGTTGCAATCAATAGCATCATCAGTTCACAAAAGTCTATATTATAACAGAAGACGGAGAAACTCTGTCCCCCTCTTTATTTGAAATGGATGCTTCAAAGGATCTACAAAAACAGATCATTGGAGGGTCTTTTTTAAAATGCCATATTCAATCAGCTTTTACACTTTCTCTTTGCCATAGAACCATCCACAGACGTGGCCTCACATGGCCCTCTCATTTGAAAAAGAACTTTCAAAAAATACTGGAAACAAAAGGTGTAGAGTTTTAAAACAGAGTTGCAAGCTATGTTAAAAAATCCCAAATAAGTGTCTGGCCAGTTGATGGTTTGAACACTAAAAAGAACAAAAAAAAGTTTCCTTCCAGGACTTGGACTTTATAACACTATGATGTATATGTCCTATGGTTATTGTTAAAGTCATTCATTTTCCTTTTGTATTAAAAGGTTTTACATTCTAAGCCAAAATCACTGTTTTCTTTAAAAAAAAAAAAAGTTCTTTGCCTTTGTCTGGGCCTTCAGGGGAAAATTTAATGTGTTACTGCTTCTGAGGAGAGCAAATATAAGGGAGAGATCAAGATCAAATTTTACAGACCTCTAAATTTAAGTTTAACATTGAATCCATTGGAACACTCAAGGAAAAAAATATTATTTCCTTATCTCTTGGTCTTTATAGGCTGATATAAAACATTTACAATGTGTGACTTTTTTCAGAAGATGATCCCTACCCACTCTTCCCTTTTGTGGGCAGCTTGCAAAGAAATCAAGCATAGCAAATAAAAAAGTGGCCTTGGAATTAGGAATATCTAAATTACAGTTTCCCACTAACTCTGAGCAGCCATGAGATATTAAATCAATTACTTAAACTCTCAGCATCTCTAGGCAAAGTAAGGTTCAAATAAGAACTAAAAATTCCCAATTTTTCTTAATTCTAGATTCTAGATTTTTTAAGTCTAGATTTACAAATTTACATTGATGGGAAGAGTTTTTATGGTGGGAGATCTCAAGAATGAAAAGAAAAATCCTGGATCTCTCTCATCCCCATAGAGAAATATCATATGTTTGTGACTGTATTTAATTTTGGACCAAACTTCTATTTCATTGGCATAGATGATGAATCTCAGCAAGATTTCTTCCTCTGCCAGGGAAGATTAAGACCTACTCTGCCCACTCAATTGAAGTCTTGGATGGTTGCTCCAAGGCATTAAGGAATGAAATAATTGGTCCAAGAGTCACATGACCAGATGTAACAGTAAGGTCTCAAACTTAGCTCTTCATGATTCATAGGGAGGTGCTCTCTTTGTATTATAAGCCACAAGATGAGGCAGTGCATAAAATAGTAGGTCTGGGCTTGGGAAGATCTGAATCTTAAACCAACTTTACTCCCTGTGTGACTCTGAGCAAGTCACTTAATTGCAGCCTGCCTCAGTTTCTTCTTCCGTAAGTTGGGGATAATAGTTATAGGATTGAATTAATATTTGTGTAGCACTTTGCAAACCTTAAAGCCCTATATAAATATTAGCTATTATTACCCATTATTTCTCATTCTTTCAATGTACTTCATGCATTCTGTAAATTGTCCTCAGTCACACACACATACACACACACACACACACACACACACACACACACACACAAAACAAAAACAAAAACAAAAACAAAAAAAAAACCCAAAACATATTTCTTGATAAATGCTGGTTAGGAGAATAATGGAAACAGAGATAGCATCTAGATATTCTCTCTTGGCTGATAAATACATCCCCAACCTGACATATAATATTAAGTTGTTCCAGTTGAGGATGACTTGGACAAAGAAGCTGCCAACTATGATGAAGTGTGTTGTGGCCATGTTATATTTGTTGTTTGTAATGTCTAGAGATTAAATATAGAACATCTCACCCATTTCCATTCTCATCATGACCTCAGTGTCTATTTAAACATATTTCTGCCTATGAAAGATCATTCTTTAATCTAATCTTCAACTAGGTTCCTAAAGGATAGCTCAGAACATCATTTGGGCAGAGCATTTTATAAAAGAAAAGAGCATCAAAGGGACAGTGACCAAACATATTATTTATCCAATATTTCTAATTCACTTTTGTCAAAAATTTTAAGTGAAGCAATAAATATGTTGAGTTCAATTCTCCCCTTCCAGTACTGAGAACCAACGCTATGTTAAGACATGGTGAAGAGGATGAGGATCGAACTAAGGTGTTAGAAACTCTATATTCTCATCTCAGTTCTTCCATATATTAGCTGTGTCAACACGGACACATCACTTGATTTATCTGGGCCTGAATTTTTTTATCTGTGAAGTGGTGCCTTCCTATTAGATGAACTATTTTTCATTCAAGATGTAAAAGTCTATTACTTGTTCTCTCAAACTTACAGGATTTCTGAGTTCCCATTGAGAAAATAGATGCAGACATGCTCAGATATGATGTGCTAAATACAAATAAGGATGGTGAAGCCTAAAGAGTAATTAAAGGTCCCATTATGGAGTAGGATGTAGTGGTCTTGGGGATAAGCGTGAGTTGTACTAATTAGGAAAGGGCTCTTTTATTCTGCATTGGTAGCATCTTTTCTCTTTACCCAACAAGCCCTCTCAGACACTTGAATAGAGATATCTCAGTGGTTCTGGACAGGAAAAAAAAAATCCATATGTGGACCAGAGTGCCCTGTTAAAAGTGTTTTCCCAGAGGGAAAATGCTCACTAATCTTATCAAGGTTACTCTTAATTCCTTCCAAGACAAGAAAGGCCAGTCACATGGGACATGGGAGAAACATTTCATTTTTCTCTTACTATGGATTAGAGAACCAGTTCTAATACTTATTAGTGTGAGCTAGGCCAAATTATTTAGCCTCATTCATTGGCAGATTCTTCATTTTCTTTCAGACTACCTTTCTTGTACTTCTTCTGCTCCATCTTCCTCTCAGGAGATCTGACCCTGAATCCATGTCTGAGCTTGTTGTTACACCAGAAATAACTCAGGGCACACTTATCTGTGAGCAATCCGTGGCTCCCTCTCTGCTCTTTCATTATCTCTCCCTGCAGCTGTCTGCCCTCCCTAATGAGGCAAGAGCAATCTGAGACTTTAAAAAAATTCCAGTTTTCATCACATTGTTACCTCTATGTATGCAACTAGATGATTACATCATTACAATAATAAAAACATCCCATCATAATCAAACGACTATCAACAAAATACAATATCTAGTGATACAACTGAATTTACCCATCGCTTTATCTAAAGATTTTCAACAACTCAGTCTCAAAATATTTACTATGCACTGCCTATGTGCAAGACTTGTGCTAGGCCCAGGAGAAATCAAGACAAAAGCAAAATAGCATGTGTCCTTAAGCATGTGTCTTATTACCCTGTGTATTCTTCCAGCTGGACTATTTCCCACATCTGTATATATTTACCATCCCATATCTTCTCTCAATGCTCTTTAACTGATTTCTCCCTGCCATTCCATGCTCTCTGCTCTCTTCCCACTTTTTTCTCTTCCTCCTTCTTTCTCTTCTCCTTTCCCCATCCAGTTCGCCCATCCTTTCTCTCTTCTCTCTCCTCCCCCTACCTCAAGTATGGCTTTTTTCTTTCTTCCTTATTCTCTATTTCCCTCTTTCCTCCCCTTTTCCCCCATCCTTTCTCTCTTCCCTCTCTTCCTCTCACCTCAAGTATGGCTCAGCCTCTTCTCATTCCTGTCCAACTACTAAGTGTTTTATAACTCTTGAAATTACTTCAGAGGATGAGAGAATAGAAAATGTCATGTATTTCCACATTTTCACTTTATTTATTTTTTGCTGAGGCAATTGGGGTTAAGTGACTTGCCCAGGGTCACACAGCTAGGAAGTGTTAAGTGTCTGAGACCAGATTTGAACTCAGGTCCCCCTGACTTCAGGGTTGGTGCTCTGTCCAGAGCTGCCCCCAACATCTTTCCTTTAAAGAGTAGGAAAATGAAGATAAAAATCAAAAGTATACCTTGTATACTTTTTGTATTGACTTAGCTATGTACTCATTAGCTTCCCTTAATAAAATATAAGCTCCTTGAGGGCAAGTAATATGAGTTATTTTAATTAATTAGACTATGGTAATCACCAATATTTAGAAAGCTCTTTAAGATTTACCAGAGGTTCTTCTGAGAAAACAAAATTACATAACTGAGATGATAAGAAAAAGAGTTTTGTGATGAAGAGGCAATTACCATCATTAATTTGAGTGTGAGTACAGAAAAATCGAGTTGCTTGGATTGGGGAGGGAGAAGAAAATTATTTGATAAAAATAGGCCTGACATTGTTTTCTTGCTAGACTGAGGTAAACATGAGCCTCACAGAGCCCTTACTATGTAGTCTATTCTATCAACTTACAAAAAATAAAACATCTGAACCATTGAACTCAATGACTGGTGGATGTTTCTGGCAAAAAGCCTGAGCTGAAAGTAATGGTGGATGGGGTAATGGGGTGGTCAGTCTCACTCCATTACTTTCAATGCAATTTATTCTATTGTAGCTTTTATATCATATCATACTCTTTAAAAACACGGAAGTAGTATTTCATTCTTCTCTCAAAATGGGTTAGAGAACCAGTTCTAGTACTTACCTGGTTGACCTCAGCTAAGTCCTTTAGCCTCCTTCATCCTCAGATTTCCATCTCTCTAGAAAGCAGTTCCTGGTTATACTGACCTACCATGATCCCCATGCAGTGGTGGATTTTAGTAGACTAAAACAGTTTTAGTACATATTGACCAAGTTGCAAGAAAGAAGGAAAATCAAACAGTGATGGGGCTTCCCAGACTGAAATTCAGTGAGCTATAAGGTGAAATGGTCGCCAACAAATTAATTCTATCCTAAGCTATATTAATAGAGACAGTTTCTAGAACAAAGGGGATTAGGATTCCAATGCACCCATTTTATGTCATACCACATCAGCAGAATATTTGGGGTGACCTAATTTAGAAAGAATATTCATAAACTGAAATATATGAAGGTGAGAATAACTAAAGGTGTGAGGGATTAGAGTGCATCCTATATGAAGCTAAGTTAAAAGAATTATTGAACCAAAGGAAAGAGGAGTTAGAACATGATAGCTGTTTTCAAATATTCAAAATTTTTTTCTTTTTTTTTTTTAATGAAAGAAGGATTAGAGTTAATGAGATTGATTCCAAGGGACAAAAGTAGAAACAACGAATGGAAGTTTCTAAAGGGTAGATTTTAATACAATACACAGGATAACTGTCTAACAATAAGATCTGTCAACAACAATAAAAATCATTTTTAAAAAGCTAACATTTCGATATACTATATCGACACCTACTATATACAAGGCATTGTGCTAAGCTGTACAGTTTGCAAATCTCATTTGAGCCTCAACAATCCTGGCAGGTAGGTGCTGTTATCATCATCATAATCATTTACACATGAGTGAACAGACAGACAGAAGTTAAATGATTTGTTTAGGATCACATAGCTATCAAATGCCCAAGATTGGATTTGAACTCCTCTTCCAGTCTCCAGGTGCAGTACTTTAATTATTGCAACACTTAAGTGTTCCTGCTTTCCAACATTGGATTGGCTTTGTTTGGAAGAAGGGAGGTTCTTTCACTGGAAGTCTTCATGTAGAAACCTAAGACTGATGAGGTATCACTAATTATAGATGATTCCTCAGGCTCTTTCCTACTCTAATATTCTAAATATTTCTTTTCTCTTATCTCACAGCTCATGATTACACCACAGAATTGAGTGCTGTATACTTTCATAGAAAGGTTTCCTTATGGAAAGAGCACTGTGCTGGAAGTCAAAAGATCTGGGATCTGCTCCAAATTCTACCACTAATACATTATGGGGGAAAACTAAGTCATTTTGCTTCTCTGGGACTCAGTTTTCTCTTATGCAAGTTGAAAAAAAAATTGAATTCCTAGACTCAAACCTCTTCTAAATTTCTTCTATCTCCAAATTCAGTGATTCTCTTTTGAATATTAATTGACTCGATTGAACAATGAGGCTCCGACATAGAAGAATCTCCAGTGATACCATGGGAAATTGGTAAATTGGGTAACAAGTAGAGAGGAAAGCATACACTTTATGCTATCGTTGACCTCTTATTGTGGTTGGATTTTTTATCAAAAGAACAAAGTACAGAAGAAGGCATCAATTTAGAAATTAGACATGGAAAACACAGATTTTGGAAAAGATAATAATAAAGCTTCGGGGTTCAAGACTTGTACTAACTTTTAAAAAATACCAGTTAAATTGGCTGCTTGTCTGAAAGTGCTCACATACTTCACTTAGTCTTCTACTCGTTAATGATTCTAGCCTAGTATTAACATAGAAATCCATGTGCCTACCCAGAAGTTTGCCTACTGTCACTTGATAAAAGGATTTGTATTATTTTACCCAATTTTTATGACAAAATTTCAATTCTTATCTGATTCTCTTGAGTACTTGATTACCATATGCATACAATAATGTGATGATAATCATTGATTTTATGACCTCTTTAGCCATGTAATTCAAATTCCTTGATTTAGTTAATATTTCATTTCTAACGTGACATTTCAGCATCTGTGCTTGCCGTGATATGGCTAAGCTTCTTTGAAGAGAAGGCTTAACAACTTAAACTTAAGGTTTCTTTACAGGATTAAAAAAGAAATTAGACATATGAATGTTCTTTTTTATGACAACTCATTCTGAATTAGCATTAGGAACATAAGAAAACTACTTTAAAAACTCCTATCAGTGTTCAGCAGGCTTCTGATGACTACCAAGTACCCTAATTTTTTATTAACATCATAGGAAGAAATTAATTTACAGTGAAAGACTGCTTTGCTATAGAAGCTAATATTACATTTACATGCCTCTATAATTTACTTCACTTATGGCTGTCTCTTACATTAATATTCATTACAAAAGTTCCCTTCTAATATTGCTTGATTTGACAGGAATACATTAGCTATAACAAATGCTTTATAATGTACTCAGACAGTATTAATGCAGACAGAACCTATGTCAATTATTGCTATTTAAACACACAGATTATTCCTTTCTGACTTTTTATTTTATTATTTTAAGAAACAGTAAAAAGTTTGCAACAATTGGACAATGGACCCACATATTAAAAAAAAAAAAAAAAAAAAAAAAAAAAAAAAAAAAGCACAGACTGAGATCTGCAATTATCCCTACAAGGATTCTTGCCTGACCCCTTGGGATCCTAGATCTAGAAGAGAGTTCAGAAGTCATTTAGTTCAACTCCTTCATTTTTCAGATGAAGGAAGTGAGACAAGAGAGATTTACAAATTGCTTAAGGTCTTGCAGATTTTAGCAGGAGATTAGGTATTTAAATCCATGTTCTCTAACTACAAAACTAAGGCTTTATTCACTATATAACAGTTCCCCATCCCCTGTTGCTCCAAAAACAGTGCCTACACAGGAGTGGGCAAAATTTTTTGTCAAATTTAAATTGTCAATAACAAAAAACAAAAAACAAAAACAAGCAAACAAGTAAATAGAAATAAATCATTCTTTGATTTGTATGACAATAAGGAACCTCAAAAGTCTGACAGCATTTCAGATTCATACCTTAAGTCCCTGGAAGGAACCCCAGGAAAATTGAGTTAAGGGGGCAATAAACATTGTGGGATTTCCAAGAGTGTGTATTTGTTTATGGAAGACTTGTAAAGACATGCAAAAGAGACTGGCTTGCTTAGTACAGATCAAGAGGATTCGGTGTTTGAGAGGTATGGGGACATGCCCAGTTGACTTTTCTAAAGCACAATATTTAAGTAGGAGTCAGTGATATAAGGAGCTACTCATCCTATTCTCCTACATCAATTCTAGTCTGGCTTTAAGTTCTCTTTGGAAGACTGTGGGCCTCCTGTTGCAATGAACTCTAGAGAAAACTCTTTCCTGTATCCTTCCATATCTTTGGAAGGTCACTATGGCCTCTGCTCATGAAGTGATTTTTTTCACCAACTTCTTTCCTACCTTAACTGTGTTCAATGGCATTGCTTGTTGCTAGATAAAGAAGTCTGTCTCTCTGGAAATTCATTTTAAATTTCATGTCTAGTTCCCATATAGAAATGTTTTTAGAAACCTCATTTAGATATTTTGTTTATTTGTCACAATATCTACATATCTTTATATGTAATCTGGTCCCACAATGGAGTAGCAATAGTACTGGAAAATGAGTCAGTGATCTTAGATAGAAATTCTGTCTTTGACACTTATTAAGTGTGTCAAGTCAAGCCCCAAGTATATTGCATTGTCCTGAGTGCAAGGGACATAAAAAAGGCAAAAAATATTTCCTGATCTCAAAGAGATTATAGCCTACATGGATGAAAAAATGAAAAGGAACTTGTTATTTTTTTTTCTTTGCTTTTTGCTGGGGCAATTGGGGTTAAGTGACTTGCCCAGGGTCACACAGCTAGGGAATGTTAAGTGTCTGAGACCAGATTTGAACTCAGATCTTCCTGACTTCAGGGCTGGTGCTCTAACCACTGCTCCACCTAGCTGCCCCAGAACTTGTTATTTTTTTTTTTCAGTCCTATCTATTAATAAATCTATTTGAGGTTTTCTTGACCAAGATACTAGAGTGGTTTGACATTTCCTTCTCCAGCTCACTTTAACAAAGAGGAAACTGAGGTAAAAAGGGGTAAGTAACTTGTCCAGGGCCATACAGCTATTAAGAGACTAAAGCTGGAAGATTAGTTCCTGACTCCTGGCTCAACATTCTAATCACTCTACTACCTGGGTGGCTCAAGAATCACTTTTTTTTTTTTTTTTTTTTTGCACTTAATAGTATTTTATTTATTTTTTTCAATTACAGGTAAAGATTGTTTTCAACATTCTTTTTTGTAAGTTTTTAAGTTCCAGTTTTTTCTCCAGCCCTTTCTCTCCACCCTCCCCAAAACACCAAGCAATCTGACATAGGATATACAGGTAAAATAATGTTTATGTATTTCCATATTAGTCATGTTAGGAAAGAAAAATGAGAACAAAAGTAAAAATTCATGAGAAAGAAAAAAAAAGAAAAATTTAAAAAGTAAAAACAGTATGCTTTGATCTGTGTTTAAACTCCATATTTCTTTTTTTGGATGTGGAGGAAATTTTGCATTATGAGTCTTTTGGAATAGTTTTGGATCATTTCATTGCTCAGAAGAGCTGAGTCTATTTTAGTTGATCATCATGCAACATTGCTATTACTGTGTACAATGTTCTGGTTCTGCTCACTTCACTCACTATTGATTCATGTAAATCTTTTGAGGTTTTTCTGAAATCTGCCTGCTCATCATTTCTAATAACACAATACATTACATTTATATTTAACTTGTTCAACCATTCTCCAATTGATGGACATCCTGATTTCTTATTCTTTGCCACTACAAAATAGTTGATATAAATATTTTTGAACAAGTGGGTACTTTTTTCTCTTTTTTATGATCTCTCTGGGATACGACTATCACTGATATTGATGGATCAAAGAACATGCAGAATTTTATAATCCTTTGGGCATAGTTCCAAAAATTGCTCTCTAGAATGGTTGGATCAGTTCACAACTCTACCAACAGTGTATTAGTGTCTTCCCACATACCTCCAACATTTATCATTTTCTATTTCTGTCATATGGCCGATCTGAGAGATACAAGGTGGTATCAAAAATCACTTTGTATAAATAACAAATAAATAATATTGGAGTTAATTCTAATGCTAGTACTTGTTGGAACAAAATGAGGCAATTGCAAGTAATTGAACAATTAACAAGAAAAGTTTTGTTTTCCCTGAAACACAAATATGTATTAATCTTTAGCTACTTTAATGACTTACTCTGCTCCATTGAAATAAATCAAATCAACAAGGAGACTATGGTAAAAGACACAGTGACTTGACTGCTCTCAGAAATCTAGCAAATATGAGGGGCCTCGACTCTATGTAGTTGGGATGTTTATGCCTGTCTGTCTCGTTTTATGGAAAGTTAATCCCTAACAATTAGGGGAAAAGGGGAAAACCTCCACATGTTAAAGTTGATTTGGGGAGAAGCAATATCAGGGAAATGTTAGTGAATATTAGTTTAATTATAAGAGGATAAGTCGAAGATAAACAACAAAGAAAAGTCCTAATAATGGGGGGGACCAAGAAAGGCTTGTTGCCCAAAATGGGATTTTCACTGAGACTTGGAGGAAGCCAGTAGGTAGAGATGGAGAGGGAGAGACTCCAGGATTGGTGAATAGCCAGGAAGTACACAGAGTTACTTAAACCACTCTGGTTCTCAGTTTCTTTCTCTAATGATTCAAGTGATTGGATTAGCTACCTTCATGTCCTTAAAAATAAAAGTAACTTTTATTTAGGTCTGAATTATCCATATTAACTGAGAGAAACAAAGAAGCCCCAAAGCAATAGACAGTCTAGAAAGATTGAAGAATATATTTGATTTTGGAATCCTTGACATTTCAAACATGATGACAGCACTTGAACAAGGTAATTTTTTTCTCCTTATAAAACTATGAACTCTAATTTCATCAATTGCATAAATTGCTCAAGGGTGTTCTAAGCAGATACCTTTCAATTTTTATTATTACATAAAATGACTCCTTAATTGCTAATTTCACCCTCCAGATTCTTTGACTGATCTGTAGTTTTAGCATACACACTGAACAACAGAGGAGTTAACTTTTATTACATGCCTATTTCCTCATTAGGTCTTCGATCTAAAGAACAGGAATCACAGAATCTCTGTGTTGGAAGTCCAATCTTTACCTGAGCAAGAATTTTCTCTCCAATGGAACCATAGTCAACTATTTTGAAGACCTTCAGTGAGAGGATCTTATTACTCCAGAGGGAAGCTGCTCTACTTTCAACCAGTTCTAATTAATAAAAGTGTTTCCTTCTATCAAACCTAAAATTATCTCTTTGCAGATTTGATACCTGGCTTCTGGCTCTCCCTGGTGCCCAACAATAGACTGTCTAATCGCTCATTCCTAAGGCGGCTCTTAATAGATCCAAAGTCAGCTAACATGCCCTTCCCCTGCTCTTTTCTTATTCAGGATTCTCCTGTGGTATTTTGCAGCATCTTTTTTCCCCTTTCTGATTCTCTCTATTAATATCAAGACACTTTGTTAAGCTTCTCCAACAAACTGGATAATACCGCCTCAAGCCGTAAATCCTGAATGGAAAGAGCAGTGAAACTGAAGTCAGAAAACTGGGAATCTATGTAGCTTTGCTACTTTGAGTAAAATAATCTCAGGATCTCACTTTCCTCATTTGTAAAATGAGGGGTTTGGGCAGATAATTTTCAAAGTCCTTTATGACTTTAAATCCCATGGACCTTGCCCCAAGAGGAATTCCTTTCAAACTGTCAGGCTTTATCAGTCCTGCCACAGCCAAACCCATTCTGTTATCTTGCTTTTTTTTTGACCTTTCCTTCAAGGACTCCATTGGGCCTAATTTATTTCCACAAAGGGAAGCCAGCCCGGGGCCTTTTTCACTGTGAGAGAGCTAGCTTCTGAATCAGCTCTGACCAGTCCAACATCCCTACTGAGTTGTCTCCAAAGACAGTAGGGTCAAATCAAGTCAAGGCAGCTAGCATTTATTAAGTATTTGCCATGTGCCAGGCACTGTGAGAAGCATTGGGTGGAAAAGAATCTGTTGACCTATATGACAGGAGCTCCAGGGCTTAGCTGCTCAGGGTCATGTTTGGTCATGAAGGATTTGTGAGAGATGTTTAATACTTAACATTTACATGGTGATTTATGATTTGCAAAGTCCTTAGTATGCATTATCCAATTTAATCCATCCAATATGGATTAAATTGATTATCATCCCCATTTTATATATAAGGAAATGAATATACACAGAGATTAAACTACTTGTTCAAGGTCAAACAGCTACTATATGTAAAGCAGAATTTGAATTCGGGTCTTCCTGACTCTCAGTACATCATGGGATCCACTGGGACCATCAGAAGGAATCCTGAGAAGTCAAAGGAACCTGTAGCATATGATTCAAAGGGAAAAAAAAATCAAGGTGTTTTCCCCACTTAGAGATGTGGAATAGTTTGTCTTCTCTAACACAAAAAATCTCTGTCTCTGTCTCTGTCTCTCTCTCTCTCTCTCTCTCTTTTTTTTTCTACATACACACACACACACACTAGTTTCTTGCCTTAAGAAACTGACATTCTAATGAGCAAAACAACATATAAAATGGAGGTAGAAAAGGAGAGGAGCTAAACTGACATACAGTATTGTGGGGAGGTCTGTATCTCAACAAGATAAGGTAGTAGCTGACCTATCAGAGCTGAGGGAGCTAGGAAGAAGAGACTAAATTACCTTTGGGGAAGAAGGAAGAGAATAAAGTGATGTAGGAGTAAATAATTGTTTCCTAATCTAATTTATAGTCGGTTTCCTTGGCAATCATGGAAGGGGTGTGTGTGTGCGTGTGTGTGTGTGTGTGTGTGTATGCATGCACATTTGCATATTCTATCTCTCCTCATTTCTACTTTTCAGAATTTTTTGACTCAGAATGTAAACTCTTTGACGTCAGAAATTATGGTAATTTTGTCTTTTTTCTGAAGATAGTCACTTATATATACAAGATATTACTCACATAGACAAATACATGCATGATTACATTGAAGGGCTTTTGATGGTATATGCAATCAGTCATGTGTCTATAAAGACATACATATATATATATATATATAAAGATTTGTTCCCATATCTATATATCTATATCTCTATCTATCTATCTATCTATCTTTCTATCTATCCATACACACACAAATTTGGGCTCATCTTTGAGAAGATAACAGGAAAAAAAAAAAGACCCCAACTAATCATGTCACAGCCTTGCCATCCTGATTACAAAGTACATGCTGTCCATTCTTTTGAGGATTATGACATGTTATCAAAACATGATAAATGCACTCCCAAATATGTAAGGCTGAAAATGTCTGTAATATTTCTTCCAGTTCTATAGCAACAACTATTCCAAAATTCTATTCTCTCTGCTAGGTGGTTTCAAGCAAAGGGCTCATTTCACATAAACACAAAGTAGAAAATCACCAAATTAAGTTTATACCAAATATGACAATGGATGTTCCATTAAAATGGGGAAGAAATGATGTTGAGGCAACATCAAGAACCAGCCTGTGCCACATGTCCTGTTGACTCTATTCCTTTGATTCACCTTCTTATTGGAGGATTTTTAGTGCATGACAATCTCCAGTTGGCATCAGCTCTTGGAAAAGGGATTTTTTTTTTTTTTGCATTTATTTGTTTAATCTCTTTAAAGTCGCTGAACAGTGTTAGTTCAAGGAAGAACTTGGAATTGGATTTTGAGTCCCAGAGGATAGTTCTGCAGCTTGAGAGATAGTCTTAAGTCCTGATGGGTAACAAGGCCATTTACCTTCAGAGTCTATTAATAAACTAACAGGAATAAGCAAGGTGGTTAAAAGCTACAGAAATACATTTATTTTATTCTCTTACTTTAAGTGAATTAAAGCTTCCTAAAATGCCACTAAATATTAATAGCAACAAGAATGGCATCAACCTAGATGAGAAGAAAGAAAAAATAAAACTTGGGAACAAAAAAAATGTCAGAGATGCTATAATAGACAATATAATTTTAATCCAAAGAAGGAAAAAGTGAGGAATTAGAATAGAAGAGTCTAGGGCCAGTTGAAAACCAAGAAGGCCTCAGGGACCTTGGCAAAGAGGGAAAAGATGGTCATCTGTAGCAAAAATTCATTGGTGGAACTTCTGCAGCTCCACTGTCAACTTTGCTTAGGGCTATTAAACCAGTGGAGCAAAAAATAGACACATTTCGTCCACAAATAATGAAAGCTGGATGTAGTGAAGGAAGAGATTCAAATGACACCACAGATGTCTCAGGACTCTCGTTACAAGGTAGATGCACTGAAGTGCTCTTTCGGGGGCTCTGAAGGAGGAGAATGGCTTATTGTGCACAAAAATGAAAGAAGTACGAAAATGAAGTTTTAAAGACTTTCTGCATCTTTGTTGTGCCCCAAATGTGCTATTTAGAGTCTATTCATGGAACTTGATGGAAGCTGTGTCAACATAGTACCAAACTGACTATTTATTTGATTCAAGCAACACTGTATTTTTATCTGAGAAGAACTGAGTTCAAATCCAAGAAATCTGAATGATAGAGAAAAAGAATGGTTCCACACATCCATTCTGTTGGGGAAATGCAGCTAATTGTGTCAGAGTAGTAAGAACATACATAAATATACACACAGTTTGGGAAACAATCAGTCAGGAATCAAAACAGGCAAGAAAATCCATACAAGGCACAAGTCAATAATGAGGTAAACTTAATACTAAGAAAAGATTCCTGCCCCATTGTGAGCTGCTTTTGCTTTCTGATGACAGGATCCAACTGTTAGTCATGAAAGCCTAAGAAAGTCAGATGAGAGGGCATTTGTACTGGAGGAATTCTTGACAAGACATAAGAACTGGACTTTAATTATAGCCTTCCTATTTACTATATTGCTATATATTGCACAAAGTTCAAATTGAACCTCAGTTGTACCTCAGAGGGAAAAAGTAGCTATTCTCAGTTACCAAGTAGAGAAGGGGCACAACTGGACATTGATTTGTAATCATTTACTCCATTAGCTGGGTAACCCTGACAAATTACTTGATCTCAATTTTTTTCATCTGTAAAATATGGAATTAGTATATTATTAAAACATGATTAGTACATAATTAGAGATTAAGGTCTCTCCCATTCTTAAATCTTTTTATCCTACCATCTTAGTCCATTGAAAAGTATTTGGTTTGAGGGTTGAAGTAGTGGAGCATCCTGACACTGGCAATTCTGTTTTTGTAGGTCTCATTTACTATTTGTAGGTCCATTGAATTGCCTTGCATCTCTCTATTTATCTATTCATGAAATGAAAATTTGTTCGGGGGCAAAAAGTATGATATAGACCAAAAAACTTTGAATGTTCTGAGTCGGAAGAATTGCTTTTATCATCTAGAACAAAGCCTCTCCCTTCTCTGAGCTTTAGTTCCTCCAATTGTAGGATGAATGGGTCAGCCCAGATGACCCAAATACCCTTTGAACTCTAAACTCTAGTATTCTATTGAGTCATTTCTATAATTGTGTGTGTGTGTGTGTGTGTGTTACACATCAGCATGTGCTTTCAACTACTGTTTCTACAATCAATTTTTTAAAAAGTCAGATTTTTTGAGTTAGATTAGATGATTTAAAGCTAAAAAGGAACAATAAGAATTACTTAGATGAAGTTTTTCATTTAATAAATGATAAAACTGAGGTCTACAGAGGCAATCAGACTTAAAGCCATCCAGATAGTAAACAGGAAATACAGATTTGAAGTCCAGTTCTTATGTCCTATCAAGAATATCTCCAGTACAAATGCTCTCTCACCTGACTTCCTTAGGCTTTCATGACTAACAGTTGGATCCTGTCTCATTAGAAAACAAAAGCAGCTCATGATGGGGCAGGAATCCTTTCTTAGCATTAAGTTTACCTCATTATTGACTTGTGCCTTGTATGGATTTTCTTGCCTATCTTGACTCCTGACTGTTTCCCAAACTGTGTGTATATTTATGTATGTTCTTACTACTCTGATACAATTACCTGCATTTCCCCAACAGAATGGATGTGTGGGACCATTCTTTTTCTCTACCACTCAAATTTCTTGGATTTAGCCTGACCAGGTGATTACAGACTCATGACATTAAAGAAAGCAATGGGGACAGAAAGATTGAAAAGATTAGACTCAGGAAAAAATAAAAAAAAATATATGAGAGCTAATAATACTCATACTGTGGAGGAGAAATCTCTACTTTTATTCCATTGGCTACACTAAAGACTTTGACTGTATGGATCGAAACAAAATTACTCGTCCTCAAAGATGTGAGAAAACCAGATCATTTTATTTGACTCCTGAGGAATCTGTACACAGGTCAAGAAGCAACAGTTAGAACTGAACATGGAACAACTGATTGGTTTAAGATTGGGAAAGGAATACAACACGGTCATATGTTGTCACCTTATTTAACATATACAGAGTACATCATGTAAAATGCCAGACTTAATGAAAGAATGGCTGTTGTTAAGATGGCCAGGAGAAATATCAGCAATCTTAGAGATGTGTATCATACTACTCTGATGGCAGTAAGTGAAGAAGAATTAAGAAGTCTCTTGATGATGGTGAAAGATGAAAGTATAAAAGTTGACTTTAAGTTAAATATTTAAAAAATACACAAAAAGAAACAAACAAAAACCTACTAATATCTTGGCAACTGGCCCTATCACTTCCTAGCAAATAGAGGGAAAAGAAATGGAAGTAGTGTCAACTTTATATTCTTAGGCTCAAAGATCATGGCAAACTTCATTCATGAAATTAAAATATGATTGCTCCTTGGAAGTGATGGCCAATCTAGACCTTGTTGACAAAGGCTCATACAATTAAAGCTATGGTTTTTCAAGTAACAATGTGTGGCTGTGAGAGTTAGACTACAAAGAAAACTGAGCACTTCAGAATCAATGTTTTCAAACTGTGGTGCTGGAGTAGACTTTTGAGAATCCTTGGAACAGCAAATAAGTCAAAACAGTTGATACTTAAATTAATTCTGACTACTTATTGGAAGATCAAATGTTGAAGCTTGAATATTTTGGTTATAAAGTGAGAAGACAGAACTTATTGGAAAAGACTCTGATCTTGGGAAAGACTGAAGGAAAAACCAGAAGAGGACAGTAGAGGATTAGCTGTTTAGATGTCATGGAAGCAATGAATATGAGATTTTCAGACTTCAAGGCATAGTGGAGTAAAGAAGGGCCTGGCAAGCTATGGTCCCAAGGATCACAAAGAATCAAACATGACTTAGTAATTACCACAACAGAGGTATGGGGAACAATGAGAGGGAATGAGAGAGAAAAGAGAGGTAAGCTTGTACTTATTGCTTTAATTTCATTCAAATAGAGATCTCTGAAAATGCTTACTACCAATCAAGGTCAGCATCTTCTCTCACAGAGTTAGGTTGAGCAAGGTGCCTTACAAATTTAAAAGTTCCATAAATGTTTATTATTCTCTGAGAGCTATAAACCATCTGATAGCTCCTTTCTTTCCATTTTAACTATTATCTCTGATATACTTGTCTTTGTCTAGCTCTACCTCAATAATATCACCATGATATATAGATATTTAGAAACATTTGGCCTATAGTCTGAGAAATTTTACTTTTGAATCTTAATATCTACTACAGTTTAAGAAATTGACATTTAACTAGATATACTCACAAAGAGTAAATGGAAAAATTGGGGTGGGAACATTTTTTTAATCAATCTGAACATGCTAGAGACATGAATAAGAACATGGATTTTCTCTGTTTCTAGTTTAGTCATACAGAGGTAGATTGATTTCTTTTTGTCAGTTTATTCTAATCATAAGCAATGCTTATTTTCTTTTCTGCCTTTCTTTTGATTCCCTACTGTAATCAACAGAATATTTCACAACAGCAGAGAATTTTTTTGTTGTTGTTGTTTAATTGGCAAGCTTGCAGTGATATCTTGTTTAAATGGTTGATTGATAGCACAGTTCATTAACTGAATAATGCTTGATAGAAATTTGCTGAAGAGCTGATGTTCTTACTTAGCTTACTCGCTACCTTTCCTGAAGTCACTCAATTCAACTGTTCCTAAAGGGGGTATGGAGTCAGGAAGATACAAGGTACTTGAATCTGCTCATTTGACTTCTCTTCCTTACTATTGCTATGCAATTGTTTGAAAATTATGCCATTTCACAATCATAGGCATTTGTGCAGAAATACCAGAGCCATAACTCACCTTTTTGGTACACACAGACAAACAGCAAGAAAAGCAACTGCCAATCAATTTGGTGGCAAGAGGAAAGAAAGCAGGTGACAGGACATGGAGTAGTTCCAGACTAAAAAGAAATCCCAGAAGGATGGTCAGTCACCCCTCTTGACAGTTCCCAAACCCGAACAAGTATTTGGTCTCCAACTCCACATTTGGTGGATGTAGGACAGTGAGACTGAGGCATCATTGGGTAGAAGGAAATAACTTCAAGTCAGTAGAGACCTGAGTTCAAATCTTGTCTCTAATATAAACAATAAAAGCTTGGGAATGGGGAAATCTTTTCACTTCCTGGGGTCACAGTTTTCTCATAAATTGTGACAATCCATACTATTGAGCATGATGGGGTTGAGTGTCATTGGAAGGCAAAAATGATATAATGTATACATGATTATAGAAATTCTAGCTCATTATTTATGGCATTTATGTTACTTATTTGCTTAAGCAAATAACAGAGTATCCAATGCAAATAATATATCCTTCATTTATGGATTCAGGTGTATTTCCTCTGAGAATTTTGTGAGAATATGGACATGTTATAAAATCAAATAGGTCCTTCCTAGGTGTGTGTGTGTGTGGGGGGGTGCATGTGTGTGAAAGAGAGGCAAAGACAGAAACACAGAGACAGACAGAGAAAGAGATTGAGACAGAGAGAGATGGAGACAGAGACAGACACATACAGAGAAAGAGATGGAGAAAGGTAGAAACAGGGGTGGGGATGGGAGAGAAGGAAGAGATTTATGTCTAAAAATAAATAGATATGTGTGATATTATGAATTCCTACCATGTATATCATAGTATGACCTTTCACTTTTATACTCTAATTTTACCAGCAAGGCTGCTTAAAGGTAACTTTAATCAAACGAGTCAAGATTGTCATTATTCACTATAAGTCTCTTATCCCATAGTAACAAGAAATATAACACACTCATATCTGAATAAAGAAGGCTAAGGAGCTAAGTGAAGAGAAATAAACTGATGCTTTTCTATCTCAGCAAGCCAAGTGACACTACCACCCTGAATCTCATAGGAAGCTCTGCCTGGCATACTCTGGTGCATCATCTGCTGTCAAATTGAAGAAGATTGATGAACTCCATCATAAAGGTACAGAATTGTTATTAAGGTGATCCCCTAGACAGCTGGGTCCCTAGAAAACTGTTTTGTCAAGTCAGCTGGTTGAGTTACCCATTATCACGTAGTGGAGGATTTTTTCCCCACATAATGGTAATTTTCCCCAATTACATGTAGTTTTCAACATTCATTTTTACAAGATTTTGAGTTCCAAATGTTTTTCCTTCCTCCCTCTTCTCCCCAAAGCATTCTAATATCAATTACATTTATATATTCATATTAAACATATTTCTAATTAGTAATGTGAAAGAAGAATTAGAACAAAAGGGAAAAATAAAAAAAAGAAAAACTAAAAAACAAAAAAAATGAAAGAAAATACTATGCTTCTATTTGCATTAAGAGTTCACAGTCCTTTTTCTGCATGTGGATAGCATTTTTCATAATGAGTCTTTTGGAACTGTCTGAGATCATTGTATTGCTGTGAAGAGCTAAGTCTGTCAAAGACAATCATCAACCAATGTTGCTGATACTGTCTATAATGTTCTTTTGATTCTGCTCACTTCATTCAGCATCAGATCATATAAGTTTTTCCCAGGTTTTTCTGAAATCTGCCTGCTTGCCATTTCTTATGGTATAATAATATCCCATTGCATTCATATACCAATTTTATCACATCTTCTCCAACATTTATTATTTTCTTTTTCTATCATATTAGCCAATCTGATAGGCATGATACCACAGAGTTTTTTAAATTTGTATTTCTCAAATCAATAGTAATGATTTAGAATTTTTTTTCATATTCTTATACATAGCTTTAATTTAATTTCTTCACCTGATACCTGCCTGTTTATATCCTTTGATCATTTATCAATTGGGGAATGACTTACATTCTTATAAATATGATTTAATTCTCTATATATTTTAGAAATGAAACCTTTATCAGATATGCTGGCAAAGAAAATTATTTTCCAACTTTTTGATTTCCTTCCAATCTTGGTTGCATGGGCTTTATTTCTGAAAAACTATTAATATAATTAAAATTATTTATTTTTCATTTCATAATATTCCCTACTTTTTGTTTGCTTGCAAATTCTTTCCTTCTTCACAGATCTGACAGGTAAACTATCCCTTGCTCTCCTAACCTGCTTATAGGATAAGCATTTTTACATACCCATTTTTATCTTCTTGTAGTACATGGTATAAGATGTTGGTCAATGCCATACTATTTTCTAGTTTTCCCAGTCAAATAGTGTCTTACTTTGACTTTCATTGTCAAAAATAGTGAGTTCTTATCCCAGGAACTAGAGTCTTTGGGTTTATCAAACAGTAGATTACTATAGTTATTGACTACTATCCCTTACCGATTCTACTTATTCACCATTCTGTGGAAGATTTTACTACTTGAAATTTGTAGATAGTCTTTTCAAAGACAGTCTTTGGTATTGAATCTCTGTCAGACTAAATATTGGTCCAGAGAGGACGATCCAGCCCAGTATGGTATTTCTGATTTCTTTTTCATTGCTTACAATAGAGGCTAAAGTGATAGAAATCAAATAATATGAGTAGAAACACAACCACTTATAAATGAAAAAATAGCAATGGCAATGATTTTTTGTCCCACTGGTTTTACACTAACTTTACAAGAAGAACAGATTGTAAGCTAGACTGGGTCAGAGAACTGCAGAATTGTAAAGGGGAAGGGATCTCAGCAGCTACCTAGTCCAAGTAAGAATCCCAAAGAATTATTCTACAGCATATCCCACAAATCATAAACTAGCCAGGCCCCAGAGGCTCTCATTATCTCTAGGATCTAATAGAAAACCCCTGATTGTCTCATAAAGCCATTTATAGACTGGCTCCTTCTTATCGCTCCTGTTGGATTATATCTCAACCTTTACTCTCCACTCTGCGCACTCTACAACCGAGTGACACTGATCTTTATGTTCTTCTTTCCAAACTTTTTCACCATCTGTCCTTTAGTCCTACAGTGCTCTTCCTCCTCTCTTCTGCCTCCTGGCTTCCTTACCTTCCTTCAAGACTCAGGTCTAATCTTACCTTCTAGATGAGATCTTTCCTTCCCAGGCATTAAGGCCTTCCTTTCGATATAATATTCTACTGGCATAGTACTTGTCTGTTTGATCTTTTTGCATGTTCCCTCTTCCATTAGAATGTGAGTTTCTTGAGATCAGGAACTGTATTTTTGTTTTTTCTTTGTGCCCTCAGAATTTAGTGTATGTAGTTCCTGTCATATAGTAATTGCCTAATAAATATTTATCAGTGACTAATATGGAAATGTTTTACATGACTTCACATGTATAATCAATATCACATTGATTACCTTCTCAAGGAATATTAGACAATAGGAAGAAGAACATTTGGAAGTTAAAATTTTAAAAGACAAATGTTAATTTTTTAAAATTATATTTAAATATTTAATGAAATAAAATGTTTATTAAAGAGAAAATGAATAAATATTTGTAAGTTAATTCTAATAAAGGGGAAATTATCTCCCTTCATTATAGTAGATCATTATCACTCCTGCCCCACTTACTGACCCCCCCCATTCTCGGTGCCAAGTTAATCCACATACTACAATACTTGAATTATTTAAATACACACATGTGGCAAATATATGTGTGTGTATGTATACACATATGAAACATAAATATAGATTAAACACACACACACATATATATGTATGAATCTGTGTGTTTTTCACCCAGATCTGAGACTTCATCGTGGTAATCAAATGAGCATTATTATATAAATTTTTATAATTACTGTACATTTCAGTATATTTTAAGTCAATTTACTGTTAAGAAATAAAAACATAACATGCACAAAGATGAAAAAATAATATAGCTTTCTAGAAGTCAGTGCATTAAAAAAAAAAAAAAAAAACAACTTCAACGTACAGGGAAAAATTCCCTGTAATTGCTTTTCTCAGAAATTAAGGTTATCTAAGCATATTTGGGTGTGTTTGTGTAGAGGGAGTAGTGCAAGAGGAAAATAAAATGACTAGGTGTCAAAAATTCACCATCTGCTACTGCCCTAAATGACCTTTCTCTCTCTGCCGGATGAACCACTTTATCTGGCCAGAAGACCTAGGACTTGAGATAATGCTGGGGCAGGAGTCAAGTAAGCAGACAACCTGCATGGTTCTGAATACAGCTTCTTTTCCCACATGGGCTACAACAATGCTTCTTGCCTACAAGGGTGTCAGGGACACAACTGGCTATTTTTGGAAACAGCATGGTAACAATGGAATGAATACTTAATTTGGAGGTAGAGATCCTGAGGCTGAAATTCAGCTATGTCACTTAGTTGTGTGATCTTGGGGAAGTCACTACCCCTCTCTGGGACTCAGTTTCCCCTTCTGTAAAATGAGGATGCTGGAACAGCTGGCCTCTATGGTCCTGGCCAGCTGTAAATCTCTCCTTAAATAACTCGCTTTAAATAAGGAGGCATCCTTCTTCTGACCTTGAGGTGAGTTAGGGAGAGCCCAGAAGAGTTTGCTCATCTTGAATATTTCTTCCAGCTGTCTACAGCTGGGAGCACAGCTGGTATAAGATAGGTCATTTTTTTTTCCCCAAGAAAAAGCAGGAAGTAGAATATAAGAAGAGAAAAAAAGCACTAGTTCTCATCCTGAAAATATGGCAGGTGAGAAATTATATGATCCAAGTTTATAAAAATCACAAAAAGTGGTAGACAGAAGAAAGGCATCCATGAAATCCCAGAATACTTCACCAAAGAGCACCCCTAAAAACTTGAAAGATGGTAATTATAGAAAAACATGTTTACACAGAATATATTAGACTTAGAGAACTCATTAGCCTATGAGGTAGCTCAGATGGGAAATAGAAAAAAATTTATGGGGCTTAGATACATCCTGGAAAGATTTGCAACACGATACTATGAGAAGGTGAGTGTGCTCTGAGTTTAATATTCAGATTTGAAATTGATGTCAAGGAGCACAAGAGTACCTTTCTATGCAGTGCCATTAGCAGGCTGGCACACTATACTGGAAAGACCATTACAATGACCTATTCAGGCATTTAGAAAATGCTTTTTATGAACTGGAAATTAAAGGCATTAAGTAAAAGGCAGCTCTTTGTCTCCCTCCTTCTTTGTTCATCCATCCATCCATACAAATGGAATTTCACTTTTCTACCTTTCCTTTCTGAGTTTTTTGGTGGCTTTGTGTTAGGAGAAATTAGTTGACACAGTGGATAGAGCACTAGATCATAAGTTAGGAAGGCTTCAATTCAAATTTGACCTCAGAAACTTAATGTGTAGCTGTAGACAAGTCACTTACACTTTGCCTGCCTCAGTTTCTTCAGCTGTAAAACAGGGATATTAAAAACATCTTATGTCTTATTTAATTTTAATTAACAGAAATTAATTAAATTTAATCAATTAATTAATTTGCTCAGAGGTTGAGCAAAGATCTTTATTGATACATTTTTCAAAGACTCTCATGACTTTGACATGAACATGAAAATCATTTTTTGGAGAGCCTTTTAAAAAGTATTTTGCTCTTCCGAATAAAAATGTAATAATCAAGAAAAATAAATATGTAGAATTCTGTATTCTCTATATCTTCCATATGACTATAAAGACAAGGTCTGTTGTGAAATCTCGTCTATTTCATTCTCATAACTTTAAGAAGGATGGCATGGATGGGACATAGATTATTTTAATTAAGTTGTTATATTGATGAGAGAGTAGGCAAATAGATAGCTGGTGATGTTTTCTTGGTGACCTTTATTTTCTTGGTAATCAAGTCTGAATATATTTTTTTCAATGTACTTGGTATTTGAGAATTACTTCTTGAATACCTTCAAAATCATGTGTATACTTGGTATGCTCTTCCCATTTTTTTTTTTTTTCTTCCTTACCACTTCCAGTTGCTCATACGGAACATCTAATGTTAGGTCCCATAAGTGATGACTTTACTGTCCTTGATAGTGAAGAGTTTGTTACAAAAATCTTTTATGATTCTTTTCCATTTTTCTTTGATTAACCATCCTTCCAGTTTCTCCTTAAATTCATTTGATATTTCTTTACTCAAATCTCCTGCTTTTTTTCTCTTCATTTTTTTTTTCTAACAATGACAGAACAATTCAACTGAATGTTATTCAACTATAAAGCAATTTAAAAAAACAACTGAATCTGAAGTCATGAAAGCCAAATTTGAATCCTGGCTCCACACACTAATGTGTGACCTTAGGAAAGACATTGACCTTCTCTTGACCACAAAAAGCTCATCAGCAAATCAAACAGAAGAGTGAAAAGGGTGATGATGGAAAAGATGATCTCTAAGGTTCCTTTCTCCTCTAGACCTAGAATCCTATTGGGATAATGATAGTATTTAAAATACTTCATTAAGGTTTTTTTATGCTCATGATAACCCTGGGAGGAAAGTGCTATTTATTCTTTTCATTTTACATTTGAGGAAACTAAGAAAGAGATTAGGTCACTTGACAAGGGACACACAGTATCTGGGGTCAAATTTGAACTCAAGATCCAGAGTTCTAACCACTTTGCAATCCTTTAAGTGCTTCAGAGAAAGTACTGTCTCAAAATAAGTAGCCCATATTTCTTTGTGTTCTTACTAGCAGTTTTTTTTTTATTTTTGTTTTTGTTTTTTTACCTCTCTCCTTCCTCATTTCTAACATTTACAAAGGCTTGCTGTTTTTCAAGTTGCAAATTAAGACTTTAGAAGGTTTACTCAAAAGCTCTTTGAGTCTCTTATCTTTCTGACAATGACTTAAATCCTAGATACAACATCCCTAGGAGTTAAGTAAAATCCTATTGTTTCCCTTTGAGTTCTTTCTGCATCTGGAGTCCTTTTTCACTTGTAGGACACAAACAGGATTACTCTAAGATTAAATGAATACTCTCTGTGTACACCTGCTTCTGGTTTCTTTGTCCTTAAAGTATCCCTTGAGTGCCTCTACAAATCATTGCACAGTTTAATGTTGGGGAAGGTAAAAGAAGGGGTTTCTAGAAAACTTTAGAAGAAAAACTTAGAATCATAGATTCAAAGCTGTTAGATTTTAATTTTATTATAGTTGGGAAAAGATTTTGTAACTTTTACACTCCAATGGTCTTATTTTACAGATGAGGAAACCTCTGTCACAACTGATCACATATATAGTAGCTTGGGGCTTCTGACCCCAAATCTACTCCTATTTCACTCATCATATGATGTTTAGAACAAATGGAGTTGGGGACTGATTTATTCAGATGGTTGTATCTTTTAAGGATAAAGATTATTGTTGTTCAGTCATTTCAGTCTTTTTGACTCTTTTTGGGGTTTTCTTGACAAAAATACTAGAGTAGTGTGCAACTTCCTGCTCCAATTCATTTTACAGATGAGGAAACTGAGGCAAACAGGCTTAAGTGACTTATCCAGGCTCACACATCTAGTGTCAATCTAAATTTAAACTCCAGTCTTTCTGCTCCAGGCCTGGCATTTTATCCATGCTGCTCTTTAGCTGCCCTAGGATGTTTTTCATTTAAAAAAAAAGGTCAGCAATTCTTTTGATATAATGGATTTTTCACCAACTAGGTTAGAATTTGGAAGAATATGAAGATGTTCATAAAGAAGAATGAATACATAAATTTAAGCTCAGCGCTGTTGTATCAAAAATGACTTCAGGCTACCTGGCAACCAGTATTCAAAAGAGCTGTATATAAATTGCATTAGATGACCCCCAACTCTCCAACTCTTAAATTCAGTGATTCAGTGAAAAACATAAGACAGGAAAAATACCTTGTGCATGTCAACATTGACACAAACAATTACTCCAACATGAAACTTTCTGGTTATACCATCATTTTAGTCTTTCTCATATTCATTCCAATGGGTAGAATGTCTAGCCCCACTTATTAACCACCAAGGTCATGATCACTGTTAGATATAGATATGCTTATTTGTGTACATAAATATGTGTATATATGTGTTTTGTGTGTGTGTATATATATACATATATATGTTTCTGTATGTGTATGTTAGAGTAATCCTAAAATTGAGTCAAGTAAATATTTGAATTTTAAGAGATCAGTGTTATCTTGTGTGCCTTCTTTTATTCTTTAATATTTGTGGTAAGTACTCAGGTGGGATAAATTAGCACATAAAAAGGAGAGGGAAGGGATTTTTTTCTGGATGAGGGGGTGAAATCATCCATCTTCCAGATTTAAAAAAGATGATTCACCCACCTTTCTTTATGTTTGCCATTCCAGAATGGCATACCATTTGGCCAAGAAGGGAACATGAGGGTGATATTAACTATATGACAGGAATTTATAACACTAGTAAAAAAAATGATACAAGATACGCTGATCACAAAAGCACAAAATGAGGAAGTCAAATTTAGTTTTGGGATTATAGTACTTTTTTCCATTTAAGCAATAGAAAAAAAGATTGGGGCAGGGCTCCTAGGCACTCAAAATTGCAAAGTGAGTGAACTTAACCTTTGGTATGATTTTATTTCTACTTTTCTTATCTCCTGAAGATGCACCATATGTTACCCCTCAAAGATGATGATGATGTTGTTAATGATGATGATTATAATAATAATAATGTAGTACTCTTAGATTTATAAAATATTATATATCAGTTATCTCATGTGATAAAGTATCTTATATTGCTAATGGTGCCTTTCTGGTCCAAACCATTCATTATTGTTCCTTATTTCTGAATTGAGTCAATTTCTCTAGTTACTTTTTTACTGTTATCAGAATTTTTTAAAATTTCCGTCTATGATTGATCTATTTCATCTCTTTCCTTAAAATAATATATTGTTCCAATGTCCCAAAAAATGCTACTTCTTTATTAAATTTTTTTCTAATCCTCTGTTTCTTATTTTCCTATTATTTTATACAAAAATATGTTTCTTTCTTTTGTATTAATATCAAATTACCTTTTTTTCTCAATCAAATTTAACTTGAGAGAGATAGGGAATACCTAGAAACAGGAATGCCTGAACTGAAACTGCTGAAACTTTACTCCTGATGTCTTCTCTTCTCCTCCCTTAGTCTATGTCTGGACATGTCACTTTATTTTCCACTTACTCATAAGCAAAATGAAGAATGGGATTTTCTTTTAAGGGTCTGGTTAGTCTGAGCATCCTTCAGATTCTTCCTGAATCATTATGCCTGAACATTAATTAGGTATATGCCTTACCACACAGAGCTCAGAATCCAAGACAGAAAACATCAGAATTCTAAGCAATATTCATATAAGGCAATATGGTAGTTAAAGAATGAGCCTCTAAGCCCATAAAACCGGGTTCAAATAAAAACTCCTGACACATGGTAGCTTTGTGAGCATAGGCAAGTCATTTAACAGTGCCCCAGGCCATTCTCTAAGTCTATCAGTGGCAAAGCAGGGGTCCATCTTTGGTGAGAGAGGAAGTTTTTTATATCAACCAATAAGATCACATCACAGGTTTAGTATATCCCTACAAAAAGGAACAAGAGGATTGAACAGTAATTCAGTTGTGTCCATATCTTTGTGACCTGATGGACCAAAGAACAGCAGGCCCTCCCAAAGTCTGAAAATAACAGTCCATTAAGCAATAAGAAGCTTCCTCATTAAGAGAAAGGAGACATTGAGCTGGATAACCTTTGAAGTCCCTGCCATTATAAATCCATGCAGCAAACCCCTCTAGGGTCTTTCCTTGCCTAACCCCCCCCCCAAAAAATGGTGTTATTAAACTCAAAGAAATAATCTGTTTGGCCACATAGCAACTTAGAAAACAATACATTAATTTAATCAATGTTGTCTTGAATTTTTTCAGCTTTGTTAGACATTTTCCAATTATATTTTAATCTGATTCCTGGTAGTATTTAGGAGTTTTGTTTGTTGCTAGGCTGAAGCCTGACACCTCTACCCTAAAATACTTCATGGTCCAGAATTCTTTCTCCTTATCCTTTCCCCTCAAAATGTTCATATCCTTATTCTAATTGGACTTTACACTTAGAAGTAAAGAAATCAGATTAAAATAAATTGTATTTAGATAAGAATCACAGATTTCCCCTGTGTAACTCATTCAGGGGGATTTATATTTTAAAAGACGATGCTAATCAACCCACAGAAATTTTGGGTGACTAGAAGAATATAGCTATAGGCGTACAAGGGAGTCAAGGATGAAAATACTTATGTAGGGCAGGAGATCCTTCCTGTTACTCTTCAAATTATGTATTTCATTTATTCTTGTCACTTTGTTCAAGAATTGAGCCAGTCACTGTTCTGTTTTATATTTGTTTCTGAACTTCAGGGCAAACAATATGACCTGCCATGAGACAACGATAAGCCTAAGAACCCCGCACTATGGTTTGGATCCCAAACCTTTTCATATCTGCAAACTGGGAGAATCGATTCCCAGGATACCTCTTCCTATTTTGTCTAAATCATCCAAGAATCTTGAGTAAAACTTCACATAGGCTATCTGCTTCCTACTTCCCTAAATAAGGAAGATACTAGAAGTAAGAAAGATACTACATTTAGATCAAGAGAACCCCATTTGGAATCTAGGTTTACCTGTTTTCTGTGTTCCCTTGAACAAATTACACCCTAAGTTTCTGTTACCTCATTTGTAAAATTATCTCAAAAGAAATCCCATGACATTTTTAAGTCTGTTTTTAGCTTCTGTAGTTCCCTAGTGGGTAGTTCCTATCTTATCCCTTTGGATAATAAGTTTTAGACCATGACTCACTAGATAGTTACAGTTCCAGATCCCTACTTTCTCACTTTCTTGCCCAAAGAACATTTAATCTTACTCACAGAACCTGTCATGGGCAAGGGCACTTCTGATCTCCAGTTCCAGACAGCTCTCTTGTGTGTAGACATAACAAAGTGTTTGTTCTACCTTAGAAGCTAGGATAAGATCTGGGTAACGGAACTACCAATGAATTCCCAAGACTAATTAGTGTTTCTCCATACATGTTTAGACTTCTGTTCTCTTAACAATTATCTGCTTGCAACTTTGATTTTGTTCACTATCTCTAAATAGCAGAGAACATAGGAGGGTTTTTTGTTTGTTTTGTTTTTAAGGTGCAGAGGGATACTTTTTGTTTTTGTTTTATTTTTTTTTCCCTCAGACAACAGAACTCTAGTAGAGTTTAAAAGAATAGACTTGAAATCTCATCTAATCCTACCCATCATCCCTCAGATGATAACATTAAGATCCAAAGAGAACCCCTAACCACCTTGTGTTATATGTTGCCCAAGAGATAAATTCAAGAACAAGATATTGTGTGTATGTGTATATGTCTATAGATATACAGAGAGTGATGACACAGACACACATTACAGCAAAAATTCTGTTCATCGCAAGTGGTCATGGCCACTTTATCCTTCCAAAGAAAGTTGAATAACTTTCCTAGGCAAGGAATTGTCTTAAATATCAATGGGAGATTTTTTTTTAATATTTATTCTCCATTTGTATATACTTTTACAACACAACTGGGATGTACCTTCAGAAGCAAAACCAGAGGGCTTTATCAGGATAATATAATTATCAGATCATAAGTTTCAGTTTTCCTCTAAACTTTCAGATAGTGTCATGATGTTTAAAATATCTGTTCAGGCAAATCCCACTGGATTCACCGGATGCTCATTAGGCTTTTAATTGCAAGAATTGTCCTAACTAACAATCTAATGCCCTTTACTTCAGCTCAAAGACTCTGTTAAGAAGAGTAATTGGCATCAATAACACTTACCTGTATGTGTAAAGTATAGGCTACACACTCATAATAAGTTAAGAATCACAACATAGGTACTTTAAACAATGAAGTGAGTGGAATTGATGAGAAAGACTATCCCTAATGAGGCCTTTATTGAAGGTTCCTTCATAAAATGAAGATGGAAAATCTGGGAGAGAATTTATCATGAAATCAAATTATATATCAATCATTATAAAGAGTTAAGTACTGCTTTCAAACTGAAAACCAAATCCTGCGTCCCATAGAATGCTTAACTCTGTCTCAATCCAGGAAACTAGATTTAAATAATTTACAAGCACTGAATCTCTCAAAAGTCAAAATCCTTTTTAAATATGGAAAATGCATAATGTATCTGGGAATTATCTGAACCTCTCAGGGATGCTGAAAAGCAAAGGAGTGGGGAAGGAAATTAACCACTGGTCAGAAAAATGGCTCCAGAGTGATGTTGGTGTGGTAAGAACAGAACCCAAGAGAGCAGGGAGACGTGAAAACGCAACCCCCAGAACGGTAACAATGACAACAACAAAGATTATCTCATAACCTGTTTTGTCAGAGCTGGTATTGATGGCATTGGTAGTGATGGAGGTGAAGGTAGTCTTTGCGCTGTCCTTGGCAGGTACAGATTTCTGTTTATTTTTCATGGCTTCCAGTGCTTTGAGCTTCTTGGCATGTTTAGTGCCTTTGTAGTGGGCCGCAGCCTGGCTCTACAAAGGAGAACAAAATGAACCATGCAATCAGGCTCATTTCTAAACTGGCATTCTCTGTATTAGTACAAATACAGATGACCTTTCAATAATGGGTACCATCCATGCTCTTCCTGACAATGATCAAATGGCTAGCATGCTTCAGAATGATGCTGAAATATGAATAGAGTTGGGTGCTTAAGAATCCCAAGGGAGAGAGGATCAAATTGGATAAAACCTAAAAAAAATAAAATCCTAACACATCACTGAATTTTTTTGGTGGTGTAAAGAATTTCACTTTGGCACATTGAAATGCTGCCTTCATTCTACCATATTGCTTGTCTCCCTAAGATTTAAACAAGGAGACTAATGAATTGTCCATCTGGCCCATTTGCTCTGAAAATGTATCCAATGTAATCACTGAATATATTTCTAACAAGAATTGCCAAAACTGTTTATGTGTAGGAGCTCATAACTAACAAGGGAAGGGGGTACTCTACACATACATAGTCGGGTGAGAGAGTTTAGGAGGAAATATGGCACCTACATTCTAATATTTGGGAAAGCTGTTCAGCTTTCTGGCTTTAAAAGGAAAGGTCATTTTACCCTGCTCCCTCCTGAAGGGAGGCAGTAAAATTAGAGACTAAGGACGTTCTTTCAAATCATGAACCTCAGAGACTCGGACCACTTGCCAAGAGCTGCTGATATGTTCTGACTAACAAATGAAACCAATGGTAGCAATGTCTTTTACCAGTGCTTCTGCAGAGATTTTCCCATTCTTTAGACTTTTTTTTTTGATAATACATGTATTTTCCTTTTATTTTATCAATATCAGAAATATATATTAGGAGGGGCTTTAAAAATATAAATCCTTCTTTTATCCTACTTTTCTTGCATCTTAAAAGAAGATCAAGAACATAGAGCTAGGAATATAGGTTGGAATGATAGGTTGCATTAAGGCTTGTTTGGGTCCCTTTCTGTCATGAGATGCTAACATATCTGAAAATCTTAAATCTTCACAGTCTACAAATCAATATCTAACGGAGAAATATTTCTCCAAGAATTGAGGGACCTATGTCTGGGAGCCTGGTATATAATACCATTTAGTAAATAGTGTCACTCTTTTTGGAGAAAATATAATTCTCTTTTAAAATTTAAGTTTTATTCTTTTTCTCCTTTCCATTACTTCCTCTTTCTCCACTCTATTCATTCTTCCTTGAAAGCCAAGAGAAAAACTAACTTTGTGGGTTTGAAATAGAAATGATTGAGACAAGTCAGGTATTATGACTTAACAAACCACAAAACCCTACTGATTATGGAAAAGGCCACTGTGCCCTACCATCTTGAAGTCTCATTTATCACTGAACATTCATGAAAAAGTAAACACTTATCAGCCTCTCTATTATATTGCACAGAGTACAGTTTAATGTTGAATTGAACTGAGCTAGTAATAGGGAAAATTAGTAAAAAAATGACTCAGCTTTATAGAGTGAGTTTTTAAAGTAAAATCTATGCTAATAAACACTCAGAAATCAATCTTTTTATTGAGCTACTGAAAAGTGTATTTATTAATTTTAAAATTATTAATCTATTAATATTAAAATTAATCAATTATTTAAGGTGCATCATTCTGTCTGACTAAAACATGGGATTTTAAAATATAAGTACCAGGTACCCTTATTGAAAGAACACTGGACAGTGAAGTTATTTATTAGAAACAACTTAAACAGATAGCACAGTCATGCATTATTTACACATTTTCAAGGACACATAACACTGAGACATACTAAAAGCCAAAAATAAGAAGTTAAGAGATGCTACAGTAAAAGAAACAATGTCATATTAGCATGATCATGTGATATAAAGTATTTCCATTGATATAATTTTTGGTCACTCCCACCAAGTGATAAACATTTACTGTAATGTTATTCTTTTAAAATATTTCTTCTTCTTCTTCTTCTTTTTTTTTTTTTTTTTTGAGATTGGATGTCCCTGTTCCACCAACACTGAAAGTAGCCATTCACAAGCCTGATCCCACTATTGATAAGCATACATATTTTGATCTGCTCCATTTCCACCCTATGGTTGGTTTACCATTTTTAGAGCAGCCTGGTGCCCCCCACTCTTACGAGCTCACCATGTTTTTGCTAGATTTAGTTCAGACACCTGATTACATTTAGCTTTACTAGAGCTCAGAACTTCTAAGCTCAAGCAACCCACCAATCTTGTTCTCTCTGATAGTAGGGATAAAGATTTATTCAAGCATGTGTCACCATGCCCCACTGGTCAAATTTTTTTATTTTATTTTATTTTATTCTGAACTTAAAAAATAAAAAAGCATTTCTATTACTTGGTAGAACAGAGGGGAATTGCATATACCTGTAAATCTATTTTGTCCAACTTACTATTGCTTTTAAATATATAATAAATGTATCATGTAACTTTTTCCTTCTTTTTTCCTTTCTTCCCCCACTGTAGAAATGGCTACCAGCAGACACAAATATGGAGATATATATATATATATATATATATATATATATATATATATATATATACACATATATATATATATATATATATACATATATATGTGTGTGTGTGTGTGTATGTGTGTGTGTGTGTGTGTGGGTATGTGTAAAATCATTCAAATCATTCTGTACATATTACTATTTAGCAGTTCTTTCTCTGAATGTGTCTTCCTTCATATAACCTTTGTAGATTATTGGATATTTATAATAGTCAAAATGATTTAGTTACTCAAAGTAGTTGTGGGTTTTTTGTTTGTGTTAAAACTAGTCAAGCTTTTCAATGGTAATTATATAAATTCCATTAAATTATTCGATAATTAAAAATGTTTTGTAAGCTATATTTTCATCTTTAAAAAACTTAAGTACTACCCACTCCATTTTTTCCTGTCTTTAGTGGAGAAATGTAAACTTTTTAGCATTCTAAGATTGGGAAGAAGGGGTGAGGATGAATACTGAAAAATAATTTAACCAATATCCTGTTTGGAATCTAATTTACTCATTTAAATTAGTACATCATAACATACAAATAAGAAAGACATAACATAAATTCATATGTGAAATGACACATACAATGAGATATCTGTTAATATCTTTATTGGGTAGTTAGGAGGTACAGTGAATAGAGGACTAAGCCAGGAGTCAGAAAGATTTGAATTCAAATCTGGCCTCAGATACTTACTAGCTTACTAATTGCTTGGGCAAGTCACTTAACCCTATTTGCCTCAATTATCTCATATGTAAAATGAGCTGGAGAAGGAAATGAAAAGCCACTCAAGTATCTTTGCCAGGAAATCCCAAATAGGGTCATAGAAGACTGGACATGACTAAAAGTAACTTCTTAGGTTTCCAAGTGATATAATCAAATTTCGGGCACCTTACCATCTTTAAAATTTTCAACACTCCACCTTCTGAATGACAACTATACTTTAAAAATCATCTCAAGGACCAGGTATGGATTTATCTCTATCAGATCTAGGGATCAAGCCAGTTTATAAGTAAAATGCATGGAGAAAACCTAATTCTAAAATGATGGTCCTTAGCAAGTTCATCTTCCTGAGCTATGAATTCAAAAACTAAATTGGAGAACAACATCAATTGAAGTGTGCCCCCTCAAAAAAAATTGTCCAATGAAATTCAAGAAGTTCATTGTGTACTCAAGGGATCAGGGTGATTGAGAATAGAGACAGTATTAAAGAGAATGCTAAGTACTGATCCATTAAATCTGATTAACAATGGCAAACAACCCAGATCTTGTGGACTTCTAGTCTATCTTTATTTTACTTGGATATTTCAATTATAGGGAGCTATTATTTCCATAATGACAGCCCTCTCTATATCAAGCGATATAGGCTGGTTGCCTTCCTTTTTTATACCTTAGCAATCTGCATTTCAAAATCATTATTTGGCATACAACCTAACATTGAGTCTTTGAAGATGCAACTGGACTGATACTTATAGGAAAGTCCTCCACTGAATCTGATCACAAAGGCTTTCCTACCTTCTGCAAGAGATCTTTCCCATACCGCTTCCCCAACTTGTCTTCTTTCTGAGATTACTTTCTGTTTTACATATATTTATCTATTTACCTAGTTGTCTGTTGTCTTCCCTATTAGAACTGGAGCTTCTTGAGGGCAGACATTATGCAATTATCTTTGTTTTCCTAGAACTTATCATTTGCTTATTTCCCAACTTATTTTGCAACTACTAGAGCCTACTAGAGTTCATATTCCACTGGCCTGGTTATTGAAAATCTGGGGCCATTTTCCCCAAGGGACTAGGCAGGAGCATTAGTAGAATATTATCCCCATACCAGTGATGTCACTAGCAAAGGCAAATAGGATTTTATTTCAAAGTTTCAACATAAGGGCAAGGTGCTTCTCCTTTGGGGAGAAAATTCTCTAGAGTGACTTGTACTTCCATAGCTCATTTCTTGACTCTCCACAACCCTCAGGACCACACAGCATTCCAGGAACCCAATAATCCTTCCTCTGGGCTTTCCTTACTCTTTAACTCCCACTCCATGGAACTGAATTACCCATCCACCCCAGTCAGAATGTTGTCTGTGTTTTTCCCTGCTTTTCCTTCTAGTTTTGCCCCACATGGAAAATAGCTAAGCTAGCTCTCCTATACTAATAGTTCACTTGTATTATCCAAATAGTTGCCTCAGTTCTCTAAGTAACCTGGTTTAGGAAGATATAGGTCATGCCTTGATGAGTAAAATTGCATGTGATAAAGATTCTGATGAACTCACTGTAAAATTCCAGGAGAAGGAGAGATCAAGAAATATCATCTCACGTTTTTCAGGATCATCTGAACAAACCACAGTGAATTAGATAGACTAAATCTTTCAATCACATCTGATCCTGCTGTGGCCATACAAAAAAAAGTCTCAGCCCAAGTGTGGCTCCTGCTGTGAAGTTATAAAAGCAATAACTCAAGAGAAGCATCTTCCCTGGCTTAAACAATTTTTACATTTTGGGGAAGACAGAAAGAATCAGAGTGGAATGCCACTGGTCCATATTTCCAAGGATCATTTCCTGTGTTTTATTAACCAGTTTTCATTTCAAGGTCTTCCTGGAAAGCTGGGAACCATTCCATAAAAGTGTATGTGTATGTATGTGCATTTAGAAATATATACACTTAGATCCATGTGTATGCATATATCAGTATGTATATTTTAAAGAAAGGGGGGACCCTCTGATCTATTAAAATGAATTTTAGGGCTTCCTGTTCTGAAAAAAAAAAACTACTATCTGATCAAATAGCTGCAGTAATTAAATCATCATTATAAAAATAGGATAAAGAAGAGTTTAATGTTTTCAACCCAAAGAAAATAAGTCAGTGAATAAGAAAAGATCACTCTCACTGACCTTAAGTATCAAATGAAAATATAAAGCAAAATAAATAGCAGCTGCAAAGGCAAGGAACAACACTGCACTTTCTCATAGACCCCTGTGAAATATAAATGAGTCTTCTACAATGTCACTTTAGGTCATGTGTCATAGCCTAATCTGATTTTTAATATCTGCAATATTGGCTACAATTTTTAGGGAATAACTCTACTTTAAGCAAATTAAAACTCAAACTCAACTAATGGTTAAATATATCCATTCAGAACTAGTTTATTTGTCCTTGTCTTGCAAGTCAAGAATTTCTTTCTGAAGTGGGCCCGCCCACAATATTCTAAAATAACAGTATTTGATTTAACTTTTGTTTTGATTTAACTCTGTATGTGATGTCTTGTGATGTCTTTTAAAAATCAAATTACTGGATACTCACAGCATTTCTCATTATATTAATTTATTTGATTGTAATGTGATTATAAATTTAAAAAGGTAATGATTGCTGGTGATATCATACAAATTGACCCATGTAAAAAATGACAGTACATGAAGACAAAATCAGATAGCAAGCAATTGAAAGTAGATATATGAACATTTCTTTTTCTTCTAGAAATATTATGATGAAATGCATTGGTTGAAAATAGGATTATCTCTGGAAATTATCCTTCAAGAAAAAAGTTTGAAATGGGGCTAATTTCACTATAAGCAATTTATATTAGTCAAATATAAGCATTTTATATATAAAATAAATGTTATATTTCTCAATCATATAACATAGGTATAGGTCAAATATGAATTATATTAGTTAAAGATTAGAATCTCACAAAATATAAGAATTACCTCTCTTAGTGTGAGTTGGTATTCATTGGTATTCTTTGGGAGATTCTGGGGAGGAAATGAAACTGATGAAACATGATACTGTATTTAGGAAACCTCAACTAGTTTTAAAAACAAACTTGCTATACATTATACTCTAAGAAATACTGAGAATAATACCAAAATATTTTTTAAAAAAATCTTTCTTTCACCCCATTTTTCTTCAAGCTTGTACTAGACAGGATAGCCATTATTTTTTTTCCCCTACTAATATGCTTTATTTTTAAAAATTGGCTTTATTTCCTATTCACCTAACACAATAGAGTATCTTCATTCACAAACACATTTTTTTTTGGTACCTGAAGGTTTTTAGCTCCACAAATTACTTGAAAACTAAATTTGAAATTATAATTTTTGTGATCCTAAGTAATTTAGAGCTGTAATCCTAAGAAAATTTACTACTTTCCCTGAGGAACAATTAGACATATTTCGTAAATATGTTTGTGAACCCTTATGGAGAGAGTACATGAAATTTCAACTTTAAAGAAGAACACGGATCATTTTTAATTATTAAAGGATTCATATTTTGATGGTTTTCATCACCTTATTTTTAAATTTGATTGACTACAACAAACCAATTGATCTGTTAACCTTATGATATTCCATTGCTTATGAATGAGATGTAATGAACTGGGTAGCTGGAAGAACAGTACACAAGAAAATAACTAATATTTCATCCATACCATATAAAATTTACTAGAGCTGAAGGGCATCTAATCCATTAACTGCAGCTGCATGAAACTGATTCCTAGGCATATAGACTTTTGTTATTTATATTCAAAACTAGGTACCTCCTTAAAGTTTATAAAAGGAATCTCATCTGGCAGACAAATAAAGTTAACTTGAAGTTCCATTCTCATAAACAAAGAAATATCTTTTTTTTTTCTTTTTGATCCCACCCCACCCCATTCAGTAAAAGAAATTCAAACATTTAGAGAATCACAATTTTAAGTAACTTGCCTCCACTGGTAAAAGCTTTAACATTTTAAACCCATGGATCTGGGTTGAGCAAAGGAAAACAGCCATGAATCCGATAAGTTAATTACCCTTTTCACATTTTGCATCCTGCTATAGCACAACCCATGCATAATAACCTGTTTCAGCTTGGGAAGCCAGCATATAATTAGATGACCCAAGAGTGATAAAAACTGGAAACTTTCACCAATTTCAGCTATTCCTTATGGCAAATAACATTCAATTAAGAGTGATCTTTCCAAGACCAATGATGGGTGATTCATTTGGGATATGTCTTTGTCTCAGGACATTAAATGCATGGACTCAAGATACAAATCCACTTCACATCAACTAATAAACATTTATTAAGAAACAATAATGAAATAGAAAGCAGACTTTCAACAAACACAAATGTTACTAGGCTCAAAAAAGATGCAACTCGGTTTCTGCCAAGCAAGATCGTCTGAATATTTCTTTTTTTTAAAACATATCTCCAAATTTGACATTACAAAATATTAAGATTCTTCCCTACTGAGCTTGCACCATCTAGATAGGAGCAAGCATGGGTACTCACCTGCCCAAAGCAACCCTGACCACCTATATATTCCAGAGTGCCCAATGATGAAACATTAAATTATCTAAGGTGTCTTCTGTGGATTGATAAAGTGAGGGAACTTGAGTGATTGAGACAGGCTAATTGGAGTGTTTTCACCTGGTCCTCGTTGCCAAGGAAACCTGTGATGTTGAAGTACCTATCAGACAGCTGTCCCATTGAGAACTGGAGTGGGGAACTCTGACTGGGACGTAAATTTATTAAAAAAAAAAAAAGAAAAAAAGAAAAATTGGAAAGTTGGTTTTGGAAAAGTGTGACTGAGTACTAACCTCACAAAAAGAAAGCAAACAGTTATGAATTGATTAGGAAAGTTTGGTCAGTAGAAAAAACAAAGTTGTTTTAAATTCCAGAGTTTCTATCAAACAAGCATTTAACACCAAGCAGATTTGTTAGCTGTGTTAGTGAATAGGGATATAAGAACAAAAATCAAATAATGCCTGTTCTAAATGATCTTATATTACTAATATATACAGAAGATAGAATTCTCAAGATCTCATTATTCACTCTGGCTCTATAAAAATAATAATAAAAATGGTGGCCTTAATAAATGGTGTGATTACATGCAAGAAATTTATCCTCTCATGCCTTTGATCTCATTTTCCATGAAATGGGGCAAGTAATAAATACCCACTGAACCCTATGATTGCCCCGATTAAACAATAGAAAGCAAACTCCTTAAGAACAAGCAATATTATCTTTCTATTATTGTGTTCATACCAGCAATACTATTCTTGACACATACTATTTGTTTAATAAATGTCTGTTGAACTGAATTGAGGGAAAAATCCAAATATTGCTTCCATAGTAACACTCTCCTAAATTAAAAGCTCCTTTGGCATTGCCTTTCTTAGTGGAGAAATGTTACTTTTTATCATTCATATTAGTGCATGTAATGATACCTGGGTTCACCTATGAAATTAGAATGTGGGTTGAGCTCAATTTTACTCTATGGCATTTATTGGCAATTCTCTTTGGTCTGACAAAAGTACTTTACAGAATTTTTTTATGTCTCTTAAAGAATCTAACACAAACACAAACCATTGTTTTGGTGCTGTCATGAAGATTATCATCAAAAGCAAATGGATCTACTTACAGAAAGAAGCTTGCTTTAGGTCAAATTTATCAAAGGAATAATATGGAGGTTTATTTTTTTAAGTTTTAATAAATAATAGTATTTCTTTTGGAAAGCAGGAAAATAATGACTTATTTTTATAATAACTATGTATTTAAAACTTATCATTTTTAAAATTCCAGTTCATAAATATTAAAGAGCTCTATTAGCACATATGTAAGGGACTAGCTTTACAAAAAACATTTAATTCTCTTAGGCCACAAGTACAACATAAACTATAAATTACTGCTTTGGGCCAAATCTATAAAATATTTTTCTTAAAGATTCAGGCACAACTAAATTTGTTTTCCAACTACTAAAATATGGATGTAGAGTAGCCAGTTCCTACAATCAGTGTAACAAATGGATTGGAAACCCAATAGAAGTCAACAACATAACATAGGAACCTGAAAAGCTAAAGCAGGCCCCAACTATATTAGCAGATTTGCCAGAATGAGAAATTTTCTTCTACCCTTAACTCATTACCGGCCAGACAACAGTTGAAATGCTGTTTTCAGTTGTGAGATTCATATTCTAGGAAATTATCCAGTAAAGCCCAGAGGACAGTAAGTAGAAAATTTTCACTGGAAAGACTAGTCTTCTTTTTTAAAGATTACGTCCCACAATGTCTGTATAAGTAGTCTACTTACTTATACTTTGTCATTTTCAATAGAACTTAAATACCATGTGGGCAGAGGATGGTTTTGCCTATCATTTTTATCCACAAAATGTAGAATAAAGTCATAAACAATCTCTTACATTCACTGATTTATAGATTTGATGCATTGTGCCATCCAAGGATAAGTGAAAAGAATAGGGGATACTTAGTCTGGAGAAGGGAAGACTTGGGGGCTGTCAAATGGAAGAAAATTTACACTTTTTAAAATTTGAATTAATTTTTTCTTGAACCCATGTCATAGAAGTATCAAAGGTAAAAGTTTTAGAGCCAGACCTTGAAATAAGAAAAATATTTCCCAACAATTTTAGTGGTTCCACAGTTGAATGTGTTGCTTCCTTGTACAATGAGTATGCCATTATTAGAAGCCTTCAAGCAAAGGACAGAAGACTACTTGTCAAGGACGTTGTGAAGTTTATAGCTCAACTATAAGGAAGATTTAATATCCCTTCAAATTCTAACAGTCTATTTTTCTATGAAGGCCACATTTTATCCAGAAACTGAGGAAGAAAGGTCTATTTATTCCTTTTCTAGTCATTACCAAAATACAGGCATATTCCAGAAACTTTGTATTTCCTCACACAAATGAATATAAATTGATACAGCCAAATGAAAACAAAGTATTAAAAAATGTATGTGAAATATTGGCCAAGATGGAATTGACATAAAAGAGAACATCATTTTTTAAAGACTTGGCTTAAATATTCCCTGTTTCTTAATGCTAGCAATGGTATTAATGATAAAATGATGTGTGGATAGGCTTGCGATCTGCCAGTCAAGAATTGTTTCTTCTTTTAACTTCAAAATACTGTTTTTTAAAACCTTTTTATGGGGAAAATAAATTCCCCTCTCTTAGCCAGTACTATCACATTAAGTTACATTGATTGTTTTCACATTAAATAAACCATTTGAAATTGTCTAACACTCCATACTCATCGAATTCACTTAGAAGCATATAAGACAAGGAGGTCAATGTTAAAAACAAAATAACTACAAAGGATAACTTTTAAAAAACTAAACTATTTAGAGAAACATTTTTTATATTGATAAAGAAGCAAAACAAAGTAGATGCTCTTCAACTGAAGAACACCTACATAAGTCACGATACATGAAGGCAATAGAATATTGTGTTGTAAAAATGAATGTAAGAAGCACCATAGGATCATGGTTAGAACACTGAATAAATTCAGACAGAAGGTTCTAGGTTCAATTCCACCTTAGATATTTGTTAGTTATATGTCTGACATTGTGCCTAGGTTTCTTTATTTGATAAATAGTGATAAATACTGAATAGAGAAATGTATCCTAAGGCTCCTTGCAATTATAAATCTATTATGATGTAGGGAAAAATGAATATAGAGAAGCATGAGAAGACATGATTTGAGGAAAGGGAAGTAATCATAATAAAAAGACAATACATGCAACAACAATGCAAACAGAAAGAACAATAATGTAATCTAAATATTGCAAAATTATAATTGTTGGGTTTGACTCCAAAAAAAAAATATATGAGGAACTATTTTCTCACTTCTTTGCAAAGGTGAAGGGACAAATGATGTAGAAGACTGCATATCAGGTTACATTTTTTAAACATAGTCTTAGTTTTGTGGAACTGTTTTTCCCCTTCTCTTTATTATTTATTATAAGAATGGCTTTCTGCAAGGGATAAGAAGAAATAAGATACTATTTCCCCTAGAAATAAGATACTATTAATCCAAAAGAAAGCAGCAAAATTTTTCAGAAGAAAAATAAACCATCTGCAATTTTTTAAAAAAAGCAATTATTTATTCTTTTCCAATGTGCCAAAACAAAATTATGTTTAGTTAGTTCCATTGCAGAATAACCAAAATTCATAATTTTTGTGATTTTGTGGTATAATGTATTTCATAATTTTATATTATCATCCATATCGCCCATTGATATCAGTCATTCAGCAATCATTTAAGTCACAATTTTGTGTCAGGTAGAATGCTAAGCTAAGAGATAGGGGTGTGATGAAGAGAAAAGAAGTGAAGAGATGAAGAGAGTAGAGGAGAGAAAAAGAGAACAGAGAAGAGGAGGAAAGAAGAGAAGAGGGGAAAGGATAGAAAAGAAGAGAAGAGAGGAGAAAAGAAAACAAAATATACAAGGTTTGCTTTCTGGGAGTACAAATTCTAAAGGGAAATACAAAATATAAATATCTAGATCCATTGAAAGTATTTGGATATGATTTTAAAAGTAAGAGGTATTAACAACTGAGGGATCAGAAAAGATCATAGAAGGTGAGCTTTTAGTTAAATCCTGAAGAAATTCAAGGAAACCAAACAGCAGAAGTAATGGACAGATCCAGGGATGGGAGCCAGCTAGTGCAAAGGGAGAAGGATTAATTGTTGTACTAAGGAAACAGAAAGGAGAACAGTATAGCCGAATAGTAAAGTACAGGAATACCTCAGAACTAGTGTGGGGTTGGTGCCAGAACACCTTGGCAAAATATTTTACAATAAAGCAAACCATATGAATTTTTTAGTTTCCTAGTGCATATAAAAGTTATGTTTACACCATGTTTAAGTGTACAGTGGTAATTTGTCTAAAAGAATGTATATACCCTAATTTAAAACATTTTATTGCTAAAAAAAATGCTAACCATTATCTGCACCTTCAATGAGTTATAATCTTTCTTCTGGTGGAGGGTCTTGCTTCAGTGTTGATTGCTTCTGGCTGATCAGGGTGATGGTGATGGAAGACTGGGTTGTCTATGGAAATTTCTTGAAATAAGACAACAATGAAATTTGTCACATTGATTGACTCTTCCTTTTAGTTGAACACTTAAAGGTCATTGTAGAGTTATTAAATGACCTAATTCAAAATTGTTGTGTAATAGGGAATAGGAAAGCCCAAGGAGAGAGAGAAAGAGAGAGACAGAGACAGAGAGAAACAGAGAAATAGCAGGTGGGTGAAGCAGTCAAAAATCAACATTTATTGATTGTTTTCCATTTTATATAGGCACATTTTGTGGCAATCCCCAAAACAATGACAATACTAGTATCAAAAATTACTGATTATAGATAATATTAGATAACATAATAATAAAAAATTGAAATATTGTAAGAATTACCAAAATCTGATAGTTACTTGACCCAAAGTTGCCACAAACCTACAGTTTGTAAAAACAAAACAAACCCATGAAGCACAATAAAGTGAAGTCCAATAAAATGAGTAATACCTCATTAGAAAGAGATAAAATCTAAGAAGGCTGGAAAAGGAGGAAGGGGCCAAGTTGTGAAGGTTAGTATCAGATTCCTGAGAGATGAAGGACTCAGAACACAGAATAAGACTCAGATTTTTTGTGGAATTCACCAAAAATTGGATTTGTTTTGTTTGACTTCATATTTGTACAATATTTTTTTTCCCTAAGGATCAATAGTAGGAGAAGGGAAAACACATTTTAATTGAAAAATAATTTTAAGAATGTTTCCCCTATACAAATTTGGAGTGATTAATTATGTGTCTTTTCATTTGTTTCTTGATCTTGAAACTATATTTTTAAACAAAATTTAGCTTCCTCCCTTTGGCTTTCCTTCATATTGACATCATTATCAAGTTTTATGTTGACATGCTGAGACTCATCAAATTCATCATATAATTCCCCTCCTTCCTACTCTATAATGTAGACAAGATGGCTATATGTCTTAGGATATAATGTCCTCATGCTTGGAATATTTTTTCTCTTACCCCTGCCTCTTAGATTTTCTGACTTCCTTCAATACTCATCTCAAATCCTACTTCCTGCAAAGGCCTTTCCCAGTCACCAGCTACTACTAGATCCCCAGTGAAATTTCTTTCCATTTACTCAGAATCATACTATTTTGTATGGACCTAGATATCTACTTATTATTGTCTCTATTAGAATATGAACTCTTTGAGGGTAAGAACCATGTTTTTGTCATTCACACTACCTCCATCACTTAGCACTGTGCCAGGCACACAAACAGGACTCAGTGAATGCTTTTTGATTCACTATTTCATGCTGCCTTTGAATGAATAATAAAACACATTCTATCTGCTCTTATATTTGAATCTCCAAAGATCCTATGAACTATGGTTTCACAAGTAATGCTGTTATTCATGTTAATAATAATTATTAATAATAACAAGCATTTATATAGTGCTATGATTTACAAGGTACTTCATGAATATCTCATTTTATTTTTACAACAACCATGAGAGTTAACTGTTATTATCATATGAATTTTATTATAGAGGAAACTTAGGCAAACAGACATTGAGGGAACTACCAAGGAGCATACAACTTTTAAGGCTAGATTTGAATGCAGGTCCTCCTAACTTCAGGTCTCAATAGCCAATCCCTTGAATCACCTTCCTATTTTTATTTTAAGTGAATTTCCCAAATTAATGTTATTCATGAACATCAAGGGGAAAGAAAGTTTTATGTATCATTAGAAAATTTCTTCTATTGACTACTTACTGAAAATTAATCCCCCAAAACTTAGTAGAGAAAACAGTTTCTATTAAGAAAAGAAATCAAGACCTGCCACTTCTATATAAACCTCTAGCAGACTTCCTTTTGATGTTTTTCTCTGCCTGGCCTTCAATTCATGAGTAGGCTGATTATTCTGTTAATAAATCTGTCCCAGAGAACTGCAGTTGTAAAAAAAAATACCATTGTTACTGAACTTCATCACAGCCTACAAATAATGATTTACATCCTTACCAGCTGCCTTGCCAGTGCTAAGCACCATGAAATTTCGCTGATGTCCTCTGAGCAGACAGGAAGAATAGTGTGATACAGGATGAAAAATCTTCCCCTATTCTACAAAGACAACGGTAATTATGAGGGGTAGGAACTCAATATTCTAGAATTTGGGAAATACCATCCTAAATGGACTTGATCTTTTAGCAAATGGATTGATTCATGTTTTGATGTGTGTGTGTGTGTGTGTGTGTGTGTGTGTGTTTCATGTCTAGATTCCCGACATTGTAATTAGTGATTAGTTAAGTTCCCCTAAACTAATCATTCAAACTACATATTTTTTTTAAATTGACATTTCTCTTATCATGTTGTTTGTTGGTCATGAGTTCCTAGTATGAGTCATATTTAAGAGTCTGTTGCTCAAAGAATAACAAGAAGACAAAAATCAATAGATAATCACTTGCTAGTGAATCAGTTGCTAATTTAATAGAAAAAAATGGTCATTTGATCCTCTAATCTAGGGATGTCCAATGTTGATTGGGAACATAGAATATTTTACACTGTCTAAAATAGTTTATAAAGATGCCCTAAGGTCTTAAAATAAAAATTTATTTTAATCTAATTGATTTCTGACAAATAAACAAGCAGCTAGGAGTAAGCATGATGGTAAAGAACCTTGGATACTTCATAAGAGTCACTTGAAGGAACTGGGAAAAGATGAGCTGAGAAAAGAGAAGACTCATTGGGGACATGGTAACTGTCATCAATTATCTAATGAATTGTCACATGGAAGAAGATGGCAAAAATAGAACTGGTGGCAAGGGATGGAAGTAAAAAAAAAAAGAGGTCAATTTTAGTTTGATTTAAGAAAAAAATCTTCACTCTTAGCAATATCTAAAAGTGAGGAATTACCTTGAAAGGGAATAATGCTCCTTCAGTAAAAAGGCTTTAAGAAATGTCTAGGTGACAGCTTCTTGTTGGACAAATCCCCACCGTATGACACTGAAAAGTCATTTAGCCTTTCATTTCTCTAAGCAACACTTTAAGTCTTAGAGATTCTGAATCTCTCTCTCTCTCTCTCTCTCTCTCTCTCTCTCTCTCTCTCTCTCTTTTAATTTGGGAGAAGCTTATGGACCTCCTCTGAGAATAACATTTTTAAATGAATAAAATAAAATACTTAGGATTACAAAGTAAAACAATTTAGTTGGAATAGTTATAAGAATATATTGAGAAAGAAAATTCACAAACACTCTGAATCCAAAATTCATTGAATATTTTGGGATGGGGGATGTCTTCTGACCTCCCAGGAGGGTCACTGATCTCAATCTATTATTTGCTAGCTGCAATTAATTAATTGAATATTCATTGCCCAGAAACTCTGAATTCCCCCCAAATTCATTGTCAGTCAATAAAAATATGAGGAGGAAGGACATGAAATCCCTTATGTGAGGAACAGTAAGGAGAGTTTCCTTTTCTAGGATTTAGTTATACAAATGAAATAACAGGCAATTCTCTAGAGCTATTTAAGATGTGAAGGAGGTAAAACAACCTTCAGAGAGGTAGCTGCCACATGACTCTGCCCTATACTGCTGTAATCCCCAGTATGGTTCAAACCAAGATATACTTTGAAAGCATCAGTTATGTTCCATAAATAGGAACTCACTCATCTAAACTTTATGTGTAATGCTAATATGTCATTGTCATTCATTTATTATTCTCCAGAAGCATACTACAAGGAGTTGGCCCCTATTTCTTGAAAGATATGATGGTACAACAAGTGCCTCTCTCAAGTCCTGGTTCCAAGATAAACTAATCTTGAAAAACTGGGAGAAACTCATCACCTGTCTGGTTGTAAATGAACAGAGATCTGAAATGGTTGGCAAAATATCCATCATGATGCAATGACTATTTTGTGACTGTATAAACTTATCATGAATAACGTTGGATCATATTTCAAAATACTCTCGTGCATTTATTCTGATACTCATGAAAAGTCTTGGTTGTTAGGAGAATCACTGTATAGGAAGGTATAAAAATTGAAGCTTAGAAAGTTGAAGTGATTTAAAAAATGTCAGAGTCAATAAGTGGGACACTGTTGGTTATCTCCAATTTATTTGGTATATAATTTGTGTGTATATAGTTGTTTCCCTAGAGACTCTCCCATTAGAAAGTGAGCTCCTTGAGAAGAAAAACTTAACCTACCCTTTCTTTGTATCTCCAGCATTTAGCACAGTTCTTGACAAATAGTAAGTGTCTAATAAATATTTCTTGATTGATTCACTGATCCACACTCAGGTCTTTCGGTTTTAGCTTTAAGAATCTTTCCTTTGTTTTATTCACTGAGAACAGTGGTTGAAAGAATGGACAAAATATTGGGCTTGGAGTCATGAAGGTGGATTCAAATATGGTTTCAGATTCTTACTAGCTGTGTGGCCTTAGGCATGTTCCTTAAGCTCTGTTTGCCTTAGTTTCCCTATCTCTAAAATGGGAATAATAATGGCATCTACCTCCCAAGTAGTTATGAAGATGGCATGAGATCTCTGTAAAGCATTTAGCATATTGCCTGGGCCCATGTTAAAACCTATGTAAATGTTGTTGTTGTTGTAGTTGTTTCATTTACTGAAATTTTGTAATATCATTTCCTTCAATATAATCCTGAAATGCTAAGCAAATGTAGTGAGTGCCTTATGATTTGTTGATGATGTAGAAAGAATAGCCTTAAAACCTCAGGAGGAGTCAACAGTAAATGAGAGACACTAACTCGATTCTAAAGAATTTCCTATAAACTCTTGGAGGCACTTAACTATGGAGACAGACATGAACAGATCTCCAGCCAACTGCAACTTGAGAATTAACAAACCACTAAAATAGCTAAATGTTTGAAATCACATTATTTCCTTCCTATCAAAAAATCTATCATTGGTGATTTATTTATTTTGTCTTCCTAAAATGGGAATCTTAAAACCAGCCCAGTACAATGATTACCTTACTAATGGTAAACATGACCATGTATATTACAATCCATCCCCGAGATCATGCTTGAAGTTTTTCCAATTAGAGTGGTCTCACAATGAAATATGTTGTCTCATTGAGGAGTGAGTGTGCTATTACTGGAAGACTTCAAGCAGAAGACAAATTCTTGAGGGAGCTTTTATTTTGATAAAGTTTTGGAAAACTCAAGGTCTCTATGATGCAGGGGGCATTTTAATACCACTAATATTATTATCATTTAATAACATAATGGTAATACCATAAATATTATTAATAATTACAACAAAGCCACACATTTTGAGGTTTATATTCCCAATCTGTTACATGTATTAATGTTTTACAATCACTTTCAGGGAGCATTGAATATTGGACTTATACTTAGGAAGACTTATATTTGACCCCCATACCAAATATCCACTAATCCTGGACAAGTTATTTCTCCCCTCTGGGCCCAGATAACTACCTAGAACTTACATATTAAATGTCATGCTGTATCCTCACAATAACCCTTTGTAAGCCATACAAATTTTAATAGCTTTGTTATTCTTGTTATCCTCTTAGATTAGACATTAGGAAATTATAGCAAAGTGCCTGACTATCTAGGTTCTCTCATGACTGCTGACCATTTTGGAATCCAAGACATTTGGAAATACATTAATATAACTTCAATATACCTATACTTATTAATATTAGCCTTCATCATTTTGGTAATGGTCTTAAATATACTCCTTATATAATAAATGTCTGTTAATGGTTGCTGTGAACTGCTTAAATCAGCAAGTGTTGCCCCCTTGGGTCTGTATTAACAATTTACTTTTTTTGCAGACAAGTGCATAAATATGATTAGCTTTTGCAAATTACTCTTTATTCTGTTACTGGTAAGTAATTTTTATATTATTACAGGATAAACAGATGCTATTTTCCGCTACATATTCAGCAATAATAAGCTAATTCAATGTGTTAAAACAACAAAATAACTTCAAGAATGAGCTGCCAGCTCTAAGTCTCCAAGATACAAGACAACCTAGACAAAAATGACCATCACATTTGAAGAATTATTCTGAAAATCCCTTACTGATTTGGGGCCATTCTGACTCCATCTCAATGGGGAAACTGATTAGCAAATAAATATTTTAACCTATAACAGTCCTACATACCTCTAGATTAGTTTAATTAATTTCCTTTTTATGCATCTCTAGAGTTCTGTGTTTGGATGTTGAATTTTTTGTTCAGATCTGGTCTTTTCATTAGAAATAGGTGAAATTCACCTATGTCATTGAATGACCATCTTCTTCCCTGGAGGATAATGCTCATTCTAGCTAGATAGGTTATTCTTGGCTGTAATCCAAGTTCCTTTGCCCTTTGGAATATCTGGTTCCAAGCCCTTCGATCCTTCAATGTGGAGGCTGACAGATCATGTGTGATTCTAATTATTGATCCTCAGTATTTGAATTGTTTCTTTCTACATGCCAGAAGAATCTTTTCCTTGGTGCTATAGTCCTGAAATTTAGCCACAATATTCCTTGGGGTTTTAATTTTGGGGTCTCTTTCAGGAGGTGATTGGTGAATTCTTTCAATGGTGATTTTGCCTTCTGATTCTACAATCTCAGGGCAGTTTTCTTTCAGGATTTCCTGGAAGATAGTGTTTAGATTCTTTTTTTCATCATGGCTTTCAGGAAGTCCCATAATCCTTAGATTGTCTCTCCTAGATCTATTTTCCAAGTCAGTTGTTTTTCCTAGGAGATATTTCATATTTTCTTCTATTTTTTCATTTTTTTGTTTTTGTTTGACTGATTCTTGAAGTCTTATTGAGTCATTCACTTGCATTTGTTCAATTCTTATTTTTAAAGTGTTGTTTTCTTCAGTTACCTTTTTAAGCTCCTTTTGTAACTGGCCAATTGAATTTTTTTGTTCATTGAACTCTTTTTCCACTTCACTAATTTTATTTTTCAATAAATTGGTGTCTTTTTCATATCTCTTTTGCAGGGCATCATATCCTTCTTGCACTGATTTCAGTTTATTTTCCCATTTATCCTCCAGCTCTCTTTTGAAGTTCTTTATGCAATCTTCCAGAAAAAGCCTTTTGAAAAGGGGACCAGTGATGGTCCTTAATAACTTCCTTTGGAATTTTGTCTAAAGGAACCTCAGGATCTGGGGGCATCCCTTCTTTCTCTCGATAAAAGCTGTCTATGGTGAGAGCTCTCTTTTGCTTCTTCATTTTTTTTTTTTAGACAGTGTGGATGTCTCTTTAAGGTAGGGGAAAAAATGGCAGCTGAAGTTCTTTGCCCTGGGGCACTTCAGGGAATTAACTTAAGGTGCTGGGCCGGTGGGGGCTAGGACTAAGAACAAATTACTCCTTAAAAAAGGCAAGTCTGCCAGAACACTTGCCCCCAATCATGGCAGAGTGTCCTGAGTGCCTCAAATAAACTCCAGGTGTTTGGAGTTTGGAGTTTGGAGTTTCTGGCACAGGGAGCTGAGTCCCACCCTCACTTCTGGCCTATACCACTGTTTATCCTCTGTCCGAGTCAGAGAAACCTGATGTGAAGTTCTTCAGAGATATCTGAAAGCAGTGTCCAAATATTTCTGGATTCCTTGACTTGAAGATCAGTTCAGAGGCTTATTTTATTGTTGATTTGAGAGAAGATTGGAGGAGGACACAGAGAGTCACCTTTTCACTCCGCCATCTTGGCCAGCTTAATTAATTTCAAAAGCTCCTTTCAACCCATTGTTTTCCACAATAGCTAGCAAAACTTATTTTAACATATGTAGAAGGAAAGAGAGATAGAAGGAAAGATAGAGAGCTACAAGAATTGATAGAGATATATAGATAAACAATGGTTATTGATGTTTTTCCTTCATTCTGAAGAAGGACCTAGAAATCAGGGAGATGCCATGACTTGCAAGTGAATGGGATTTAAATGAGGAATGGCTCACTTTCTTTTCCAGATCCATCTGGGTCCAAAAGCCAGATATAGATCAGGTTGACTGGAGATTCAGTGAAACACATTGGTCTTTTATAGCTAAGATCTTTCCTAGGGTTCATTTTGACTGAGGCAAGATCCAACCAGTGATTAAAGGTAGTTAAGTAATGAGGCAAAGAATGGCCTCTTTTACCTAATTAAAACAAGGGGGAAAAATCCAACCCTGGACAATAAGACCATCAGGGTTTCTGGCCAAAAAGGGGTGTGGGGGGGAATTCTATTAACACTCACTCTGAGCCACCATAGCTCAAACAATGACTAAGATTAGCTTGGCATGGGATGTATTGTAGACCAATGAAAAAGAGCTAGAGTGATTTGATTTTAAGCATATTTTTTATAAAAAAAAATGTGCCTGTAAACCCAAAAATATCTTGTGAGGTTTCACTGATCAAATTTTATATTCCTTTGGGCAGAGCATCTGTAGGTAAGGATATGATTCCCTATGTGGACACAGGGAGAAAAGAGAGGAAGAAAAGGAAAGAAGAAAGAAAGAAGCAAGAAATAAAGGATGGATGGGGAAAGGAAGGAAGGAAAGAAGGAAGGAAGCAAGGAAAAAACTGCATTTACTAATTGGAACCACGCAGTTGGGTCCTCAGTGGGGCAGCTGTTCCTACTTACAGATTGCTATTTGTTTTTCATTTCTGAAGAGGATCATGACATCAAGGATGTGATGTCATGACTTACAAGTAAATTGGATCTAACTGAAGAAAGTCTGTGCAAAGTCAAAAGACTTACTTTCTCCTCTGGAACCATCTGGATCCAGTGGCAAGGGGAAAGATATAGCCTGGGATACAGTGGAAGGGACCCCCACCAACTTTGGAGTCAGGAGGACCTGAATTCAAATCTAGTCACAGACAGTAGCTATGTGACCCTGGAAAGTCATTTAACTCCAGTTTCCTCCAAAAAAAAAAAAAAAAAAAGAAAAGGAAAAGAAAAAGAAAGAAAAGAAATTAATGGATTCAAATTAACTAAAAGAGGAAGAGCACATACACAAAGAGAAAGAATGCTGATGGGAAGAGCTATAGCTATACATTTGGAATCAAAGAAAAATCTCAATGTTATCACATAGATAACATTGGAAGGTAGAGGCACACCATAACATAAAATGTGTTCAGTCATTTTTAGTTATGACTGACTATTCCTGATCACATTTGAGTTTTTTGTTTTCATATTGTTTTTAATTTAATTTTTGTTTTTTAGCAAAGCTATTGAAGTGATATGCCATTTTTTTTTTCTCCAGCTCATTTATGGATGAGCAAAATGAGGCAAATAGGGTTAAGTGATTTGCTCAGAGTCATGCAGCTAGTAAGTGTTTGAGATCACATTTAAACTCAGGTCTTCCTGATTCCATTGCCAATGGTGTGCTATCCACTGTACCACCCAGCATGTCTTATAACATAGGTTACAATGGCTTAGGTGGCTATTTTTTGAGACCTTAGCAGCAATGGAAATTATCATAGATTCACAAAGGTTATGTTGGCAGAGACAAGTTCTGTCACTTTCAACCTATTTTATTTATTTTCTTTTTTCTCCTTCCTTCCTCCAATCCCTTTTTCCTTCCTTCTTCCTCCTCTTCCTCTTTTCTATCCTCCTTCTTTTCTTCTTCCTTTTTTTTGCCATATAACTGACCATAGTATTAAGATTCTAAACATTTGGGAGGAAAGATACTATTTGCAAAAGTGGGTAGATTGTGGAATAAACTTTGTCTACTTTTCAGTAACTGTTATAATTCTAATTTTATCCATGTTTTACAGATGTGGAAACTAATTCTCAAAAAGGGTAAATAACTAATTCCAGCTGATACTTAAGTAATGATAGATCCAGAGTCAAACTGAGTTGAGTCTTTCACATTTTATCAAACATATTTTTTAAAATATATTTTAGTGTCTTAATCACATTTCCCATTTGATGCCTACACAAATGCAGATATAGCACAACTGGGGATACATTTTCATACATTCAGAAATTAGATTAAATGTATTTCTTTTAATGATGACAAATGGTTCTTTAAAAATCACTTAAGAGGATTTACATGTGAATTCTACCAAACATTCAAAGAACAATTGATTCCAATACTACACAAACTATTTGAGAAAATAGGGACAGAAGGTATACTGCCAGAATCCTTCTATGAGACCGATATGGTGCTGATAGCTAAACCTGGTAGGGTAAAAACTGAGAAAGAAAACTATAGACCAATTTCCCTAATGAATATTGATGCAAAAATTTTAAATAAGATATTAGCAATGAGATTACAGAAAGTCATCCCCAGGATAGTACACTATGACCAAGTAGGATTTATACCAGGGATGCAGGGCTGGTTCAATATTAGGAAAACTATCAGCATAATTAATTATATTAATAACCAAATTAACAAAAACCATATGATTATCTCAATAGATGCAGAAAAAGCATTTGATAAAATCCAACACCCTTTCCTATTAAAAACACTAGAGAGTATAGGAATAAATGGGCTTTTCCTTAAAATGATGAGCAGCATCTATTTAAAACCATCAGCAAGCATCATATGTAATGGAGACAAACTAAAACCATTCCCCATAAGATCAGGAGTGAAACAAGGCTGCCCACTGTCACCATTACTATTTAATATTGTATTAGAAATGTTAGCTTTAGCAATAAGAGAAGAAAAAGAGATAAAAGGAATCAGAGTAGGTAATGAAGAAACCAAATTATCACTCTTTGCAGATGACATGATGGTATACTTAGAGAACCCTAGAGACTCAACTAAAAAACTACTAGAAACAATTCACAACTTTAGCAAAGTTGCAGGATTCAAAATTAATCCACATAAATCATCAGCATTTTTATATATTACCAACAAAGTTCAGCAGCAGGAGATACAAAAAGAAATTCCATTCCAAATAGCAGATGATAGGATAAAATATTTGGGAATCTATCTGCCAAGGAAAAGTCAGAAACTATACGAACTAAATTACCAAACACTTTCCACACAAATAAAATCAGACCTAATCAATTGGAAAAATATTAAGTGCTCATGGGTAGGCAGAGCGAACATAATAAAAATGACAATACTACCCAAACTAATCTACTTATTTAGTGCCATACCAATCAAACTCCCAAGAAATTATTTTACAGATGTAGAAAAAATAGTAGCAAAGTTCATTTGGAAGAACAAAAGGTCAAGGATTTCAAGGGGATTAATGAAAAAAAAGGTAGATGAAGGTGGTCTTGCTGTACCAGATCTAAAACTATATTATAAAGCAGCGGTCATCAAAACCGTTTGGTACTGGCTAAGAAATAGAGCAGTCGATCAGTGGCACAGGATAGGTTATCAGGACAACCTAGGCAATAACCTTAACAATCTAGTGTTCGATAAACCCAAAGACCCCAGCTTTTGGGATAAATACTCACTATTTGGCAAAAACTGCTGGGAAAATTGGAAACTAGTGTGGAAGAAATTAGGGCTTGATCCATACCTAACACCACATACCAAGATAAGATCTAAATGGGTTCATGATCTAGATATAAAGAGGGACTTTGTAAGCAAGTTAGAGGAACGTAATATAATTTATCTCTCAGACCTGTGGAGAGGGAATAAATTTATGTCCAAAGAAGACCTGGAACTCCTAATTGAACACCAGATGGATAATTTTGATTATTTTAAGTTAAAAAGTTTCTGTACAAACAAAACAAATGCAGACAAGATTAGGAGGGAAGCATCAAATTGGGAAATCATCTTTACATTTAATGGTTCTGATAAAGGCCTCATTTCTAAAATTTATAGAGAATTGTCTCATATATATAAGAATTCAAGCCACTCTTCAATAGATAAGTGGTCAAGGGATATGAACAGACAATTTTCAGATGATGAAATTAAAACCATCTCTAGTCATATGAAAAGTTGCTCCAAATCACTATTGATCAGAGAAATGCAAATTAAGACAACTCTGAGATACCACTACACACCTGTCAGATTGGCTAAAATGACAGGAAAAGATAACGATGAATGTTGGAGGGGATGTGGGAAAACTGGGACACTGATACATTGTTGGTGGAACTGTGAACGGATCCAACCATTCTGGAGAGCAACTTGGAACTATGCCCAAAAAGTTGTCAAACTGTGCATACCCTTTGACCCAGCAGTGTTTCTACTGGGCCTATATCCCAAAGAGATCTTAGAGGAGGGAAAGGGACCCACATGTGCAAGAATGTTTGTGGCGGCCCTTTTTGTGGTGGCTAGAAACTGGAAACTGAAGGGATGCCCCTCAATTGGAGAATGGCTGAATAAATTATGGTATATGAATGTTATGGAATATTATTGCTCTGTAAGAAATGACCAGCAGGACGATTTCAGAGAGGCCTGGAGAGACTTGCATGAACTGATGCTGAGTGAAACGAGCAGAACCAGGAGATCATCATACACAGCAACAACACTATTACATGATGATCAATTCTGATGGACAGGGCTCTCTGCAACGAAGAATTGTCTCAAACCAGTTCCAGTTGTTCACTGAAGAAAACCATATACACCCAGAGAGAGGGAAATGAAATATGGACTACAACATAACATTTTCATGATCTCTACTGACATTTGTTTGCATTGTGTTGCCTTTCTCTGATTCTTTTTTTTTTTCTTGTAGATAGGATTTTTCTTGCATAACTTCTCAAGCATTTCAACATTATTAGCATGTAGTGGACTTCCTGCCATCTAGGGGAGGGGAGGGAACTGGGGGTAAAATTTGTAATGGAAAGCTTTGTAAAGATCAATGTTGGGGAACTACCCATACATATGTTATACAAATAAAAAAAAAAATAAAAAAAAAAATAAAAAAAAAAATAAAAATAAATCCCTCCAAAAAAAAAATAAATAAAAAAAAAATAAAAAAAATAAAAAAAATAAAAATCACTTAAGATGGTGGTTGTCTCTCAGTAAGAGACCATGGCTATTTCAGCATAAACAATGAAATGAAAATGTGAAGCATTTAAAACTTTTGCTTACAGAAATTTTACTGGTTTCCTCTAGGAAACCAACATTAATTCTTCCAATATTTACATTTTCATTTCCTCACACATATATGCCCCCAAAGAGCAATTTTCTCCATCTGTTGAGGCAAAAATAATAGGCACTGGCCTACCTGGTTAGTATGAAGAGATTTATCTTGGATATAAAAGTCCTATGTGAATAATAGCAGAAACATAATTTTCCACATGGAAATTATGTCAAGATTCTGAGCACAATGGAGGAATTTAAATTTTTATTGAATGGCACTCAAAGCTTTTCCATTGGATCTAGTCTACCTTTTTAGCTTGGGTTTGCCAAATTTTCCTACCCATACTCATCAATTTCAATACACTGTGCCATTTATTCCCCAGTGTGTGTTGCATTTCCCCACAACTATACATTGTTACTTCCTGTTCCCAATAAATGGGGCTTTTTTTCTCATTAACCTGTCTCAAGAATGGTCTCCTCCATGAAATCTTTGTTGATTCCCCTCAGTGAAATATGGCTGACCTCCTCATCGTATGCATTAATTTCTTTGTGTCATCTTTTTGTACTTCTTGATATCCTTTGCTCTTAACATCTATCACAGAATCATGCAATCTCAATCTGATAGAGACTTTAAAATAGTATTATCCTATTTCATCACATTTCATTGACAATGAAATTAAGGTGTGAAGAAGATAGGGTACCTTTCTCAAGGTCCCACGAAGATTAAAGCATGATTTGAACTCAGAACCTGTAATTTTAAATCTATATTTTTTTAGACTTTGCTTCCTCTTGAAGCAGGGGTTTTGTCATTTTTCATCTTTGTATCTTTAGCAACTGGACAAATGCCTTGCACATAGCAAGTACATAACAAATGTTTTGTGGAATTGAGTTAAATTGATTCCAAGGAAACATTTTCTCTGTCATTAATTGTACTTGTAAGTTACCTTACCAATTATCAGCAATAGTGTTCTCAGGGAATATATCATGAATTCTCCCAAAGTCTAAATACAAATAAGCTCTATTATTCAATATTTTGCTACCATTTTACTTATGTAACTATGAGTATAACTACTCAGTAATTCACTATAAGAACTTTAACAATTAGCTCAAAGTTTTTATTTTATTTTTCAATTTTTCATTGATTATTAGAACTGGAGCATAAAGATGATCCACCTTTGCCTCAGTCTTTCTGACGTTTATATCATTTCCCTGTAGATATGACTAATTTCTTTTTCTTTCTTTTTCTTTTTTCCCTCTCTGATTATCTCAATAGATGCAGAAAAAGCCTTTGATAAAATCAAACTCCCATTCCTATTAAAAACACTGGAGAGAATAGGAATAAATGGGCTTTTCCTTAAAATGATTAGTAGTATCTACTTAAAATCTTCAGCAAGCATCATATGTAATGGAGTCAAACTAGAACCATTCCCAGTAAGATCAGGAGTGAAACAAGGCTGCCCACTGTCACCATTATTATTTAATATTGTCTTAGAAATGTTAGCTTTGGCAGTAAGAGAAGAAAAAGAGATTAAAGGAATTAGAGTAGGTCATGAGGAAACTAAATTATCACTCTTTGCAGATGATATGATGATATACCTAGAGAACCCTAAAGACTCAACTAAAAAACTACTAGAAACAATTCACAACTTTAGCAAAGTTGCAGGATACAAAATAAATCCACATAAATCAACAGCATTTTTATATATTACCAATAAAGTTCAACAGCAAGAGATACAAAAAGAAATTCCATTCAAAATAACTGTTGATAGTATAAAATATTTGGGAATTTTCTGCCAAGGGAAAGTCAGGAACTATATGAACTAAACTACAAAACACTTTCCATACAAATAAAATCAGACCTAGTCAATTGGAAAAACTTAAAATGCTCATGGGTAGGCCGAGCAATTATAATAAAAATGACAATACTACCCAAACTAATCTACTTATTTAGTGCCATACCAATCAAACTCCCAAGAAATTATCTTACAGATCTAGAAAAAATAGCAGCAAAATTCATTTGGAAGAACAAAAGGTCAAGAGTTTCAAGAGAATTAATGAAAAAAAAGGCTGATGATGGTAGACTTGCTGTACCATATCTAAAACTATATTACAAAGCAGCGGTCATCAAAACCATTTGCTACTGGCTAAGAAATAGAATAGTCGATTAGTGGAATAGGATAGAATTACAAGACAAACTAGGCAATAACTATAGCAATCTAGTCTTTGATAAACCCAAAGACCCCAGCTTTTGGGATAAGTACTCACTATTTGACACAAACTGCTGGGAAAATTGGAAACTAGTGTGGAAGAAATTAGGGCTTGACCCACATCTAACACCACATACCAAAACAAGATCTAAATGGGTTCATGATCTGGATATAAAGAGTGATACTATAAGTAAATTAGAGGAACGTAATATAGTTTACCTCTCAGACCTATGGAGATGGAATAAATTTATGTCCAAAGAAGAAATGGAACTCTTAATTGAAAACCAGACAGATAACTTTGACTATATTAAGTTAAAAAGTTTTTGTACAAACAAAACCAATGAAGTCAAGATTAGGAGGGAAGTAATAAATTGGGAAATCATCTTTACATTTAAGGGTTCTGATAAAGGTCTCATCTCTAATATATATAGAGAATTGTCTCATATTTATAAAAATTCAAGCCATTCTCCAATCGATAAATGGTCAAAGGATATGAACAGACAATTTTCAGAGGATGAAATTAAAACTATAGTCATATGAAAAGGTGCTCCAAATCACTGTTGATCAGAGAAATGCAAATCAAGACAACCCTGAGGTACCACTACACACCTGTCAGATTGGCTAAAATGACAGGAAAAGTTAATGATGATTGTTGGAGGGGATGTGGGAGGGCTGGGACACTGATGCATTGTTGGTGGAGCTGTGAACGGATACAGCCATTCTGGAGAGCAATTTGGAGCTATGCTCATAAAGTTATCAAACTGTGCATACCCTTTGACCCAGCAGCATTTCTGTTGGGCTTGTATCCCAAAGAGGTCATAAAGGAAGGAAAGGCCCCACTTGTGCAAGAATGTTTGTGGCAGCCCTTTTTGTAGTGGCTAGAAACTGGAAACTGTATAGATGCCCATCAATTGGAAAGTGGCTGAATAAATTATGGTATATGAACGTTATGGAATATTATTGTTCTGTTAGAAACGACCAGCAGGACGATTTCAGAGAGGCCTAGAGAGACTTGCATGAACTGATGCTGAGTGAAATGAGCAGAATCAGGAGATCATTATATATGGCAACAACCATACTATATGACGATCAATTCTGATGGACATGGCTCCCTTCAACAATGAAATGTTTTAAACCACTTCTAATTGTTCACTGAAGAAAGCCATATACACCCAGAGAGAGGGATATGAAATGTGGACCACAACATAACAATTTCATACTCTTGATTGATGTTTGCTTACATTGTGTTTCCTTTATCTGATATGTCTTTTGTGTATCTTGCACAACAATGATAAGTTTGGAAATATGTATACATATATTCCATTTGGCAGATCTGCCTTTGGTAAAGGGTGGATTGAGAGCAGCTGAAAACGTGGCCCAGCCTCAGACTGGAAGTCAACTCAGCAAACTGCCCCAGGGCAAATTGAAACTGTGGCAGAATCCCCTGCTGGTGACTGATACCTCAGCTCAAAAGCATGAGTAAGAAGCAGAAGAGAGGTCTCACCACAGACAGCTTCTACGGAGAAAAAATAGAGCAGTCCCCAGATCCTGAGATTCTGAAAACAATCCCAGATGAAGCCACAAAGGCGGGCTTAAGCTGGTCTCCCTTTCAGAAGGCTTACCTGGAAGATTGCATAAAGAGTCTCAAAAAAGAGCTAGAAGAAGAATGGGGAAATAAATTGAGATCAGAGCAACAGCTATATCAAAAACTGGAAAACAGGACTGGCGAATTGGAAAAAGACAACAATTCACTGAAAAACAAAATTGGTGAATTGGAAAAAGACAACAATTCACTGAAAAATAAAACTGGCAAAATGGAAAAAGAATTCATTGAATCAAGAAATTCAACTGGCCAGCCACAAAAGGAGCTAAAAAAGATAACTGAAGGAAATAATACTTTAAAAAATGTTTATCTTCCAAGAGACTTTTTCAGAATAGAACAACTATAATAGAGATAGTATTTTGAATCTTTGAACATTTCTTAGGTTTTTTTAATCTATAAATATTAATAATTCTGCAATCATCCACTATACCTGCTGGAAATAGGTAGAATTACTGATTTTGTGAATTAAGTTAAAAAGAAATAGCATCACAGTGAGCATGAGAAAATATGGGGATCTTGATTCCCGTGTGTGTGTTCTATTAGAGATAGTAATTCTCTAGAAAGTTAGAAACAGAAAGATGAGAATGGGGAATAATTCATTTGTGTAGGAAATAACATGAATATTACCAATAGCCATTTAAAATATATAATAAGTTCTTTATACTACTTTCAAAGCTATCCCACTTGCTTTTTTCTTCCTTTCACACATTCTTCTGTTCTTTTATGGGCATTAAAATGTTTTGATGTTGAGAATTTTCCTTAATTTGGGGGGGAAAATTAAAGAGATCAACACTGTTTTCTAGTTCTGCTCCTTGCCTCACCTGTCTTGAAATATTCTGTCTTCAATAGAAGAAAAATACACAATTCTTGACATTATATTCATAGTCAAACAATTCAAACTCATACTCTTTCTACACCTGTAGTACATCATATCTCTATTAAGAGAAGATAATATACTTTGCTATCAGTTCTCTGGATAATCAATAACTTCTCTCTACTGTCTAGTTTTCTACTATAATCTTAAAGAACTGCCTAGAGAACTGAGAGGTTATTGGTTTTTCCAGAATCCCATAACCACTATGTATCAGACACAAAGAAAATAAACTCTTAGGCACCAAATATCATATTTTCCACTTTTAGTTATTTATTTATATATCCCAAGTGCCAGTCTTCTCTTCATTGAGATGTCTGTCCCTAGGAATAATCTTCTAGGTAGGTCCTCTCCAGAAGAAAAATAACAAAGAAATTGCCACAAATAAACTCTGCCCTTTCCCATAACAGTTTAAGACCCACCTAATCTTGGTACATACTATATGATTCATGAGGTCTTTAATCATAACACTTTGCCAAACCAAAGGGTTAGAAGGTAGTTTACCAAGTCAAGGGAGTTCCATTCTATGTTTAGCAGAATGACTAACTTTTAGGACACAGAGTTTAGTAGAATGGGAAAGTATTCAAGATAAAACCAGGGTTAGATCTGCTATTTCTGTAGGTTATTTATAAAAAAAAAGGAAGGAGGAGCTTAAAGTAGGTGAACTCCTTAATGAAAATTTGGAACTTTTTAGGTTTCTAGACTATGGTTTAAACTCTCTGCTTTATAGGGAATGTTTATAAATAATATTACCTACATATTTTATTGATGCAAACATGTTCTAGCTTTATTTGGCATTCCCAGAATTATTTTAGAGTTGAAACATTCAATTATCCATGTTTGTAAAATCTCCTTTATGAAATGGTCAGGGAATCTCATACTCTAGAATATAAGGGTTTCCAGCTCCCTCCTCCCTCTTCCATTACATCAATTAGTATACATTAAATCAATGAAAGTTAATTTTATGATCAGCTTAAAAATCATTAATAAAGATAAATTGACCTAGAAAATAATTGTCATAAAATTCATCTGGGAGAACAAAAGATCAAAAATATCAAGGGAATTAATGAAAAAATTCAAAAGAGGGTGGCCTAGTTGTAGCAAACCTAAAGCCATGTTATAAACTAGTGGTCATCAAAACCATTTGGAAGTAGTTAAAACATAGAGCAGTTAATAGTCAATGACTACAGTAATCTAGTGTTTGATAAAAAGACTGCACCTTCTATCATAAGAACTCACTTTTTGACAAAAATTGCTAGGACACCGGATAATAGTATGCCAAAAAAATCATCTTAGATCTACATCTCACACCACATACCAAAATAAAATGAAGTGGGTACATGATTTGAACATGAAGGGTGATATAAACAAATTAGGAGAGAAAAGGATAGTTTAACTTTCAGATCTTTGAAGAAGGGAGGAACTTGTGACCAAAGAAGAACTAGAAAACATTATTAAATGCAAAATGTATAATTTTGATTATATTAAATTAAAAAGTTTTTGCACAAAAATACAGTCAAGATTAGAAGAGAAGCAGAAAGCTGAGAAAATTTTTTTACAGCCAGTCTTTCTGATAAAGGCCTCATTTCTAAAATATATAGAGAACTGAATCAAATTTGTAAGAATATAAGCCATATCCCAATTGATAAATGATCAAAGAATACGTACAGACAATTTTCAGTTGAAGAAATTGAAGACATTTCCATTCATTTGAAAAATACTCTAAATCATTATTGATTAGAAAAATAAAATTGGGGTGGAGCCAAGATGGCGGACTGAAAAGGTGACTTTCTGCCTCTCCTCCGATCTTCTCTCAAATCAACAATAAAATAAGCCTCTGAACTGATCTTCAAGTCAACGAACTCAGAAATATTTTTTTTCTTGTAGATAGGATGTTTCTTGCATAACTTCTCAAGCATTTCAACATTATTAACATGTAGTGGACTTCCTGCCATCTAGGGGAGGGGAGGGGACTGGGGGTAAAATTTGTATTGGAAAGCTTTGTAAAGATCAAGGTTGGGGAACTACCCATACATATGTTATACAAATAAAAAGCTTAAAATAAAAAAAAAAGAAAAAGAAAATTAAGACATTTCACATCTCTCAGATTGGCTAAGATGACAGGAAAAGTAAATGATAAATGTTGGAGGGGATGTGAGAAAACTGGGACACTAATGTATTGTTGGTGGAGTCATGAAATGATTCCACCATTCTAGAGAACAATTTGGAACTATGTGCAATGAGTTATAAAACTGCGCATACCCTTTGATCTTGCAGGGTCACTACTGAGTCTGTATCCCAAATGCAAAATGTTTGTGGCAGCTCTTTTTTGTAGTGGTAAGGAACTGAAAACTCAGTGGATGTTTATTAGTTGGGGAATGGCCAAATAAGTTGTGGTAAATATAATGAGCAGGCTGATTTCTGAAAAGCCTGGAAAGACTTAGAAGAACTGATGCTGATTAAAGGGAGTTGAACTGGGAAAATATTCTACACAGTAACAAGATTATGTGATAATCAGGGCACAGAGCCAAGATGGTGGAGTGAAGACGTCTCTCTGTGACTTCCTCTTACCTTCTCTCAAACCAATAGCAGATTAAGCCTCTAAACTGGTTCTGGAGTCAAAGCACCCCCAAATATTTGGAGTACAACACATTCCAAGAAGAAGCTACCTTGGAGGAACTTCAGAACAGGTCTATTTCAGATGGGCAGAGGGTCAGTCAGTTTGCCAAGCTCAGACAGCAGCTCCAGGAGAGGGCAGGAAGCAGGGGCCAGTTCTCAGCTTGGCAGATTCTAAGCATCTGGGAAGTCCCTGAGAACATGGGGACCTAGTCTGAGTAGCCCAGCACCAGATGTCAATCAGCAGAACTGCCCCAGGGCAAATTAAAGCAGCTGTCACTCCTCTGCTTTAAACAGACCTCAAGCTTTTTTTTTTTTTTTTTTTTTTTTTAAAGAATAAAAACCAAAAAAAGAACTCTCACCATAGACAGTTTTTATGGAGAGTGAGAAAAACAGACCCCAGATCCTGAGGTTCATAAAGGTAAAGCAACTTCAGAGGAAGCCACAAAAGGAGACATGAGCTGGTCCTCGTTTCACAAGGCTTTCCTGGAAGATGGCATAAAGAATCTCAAAAGAGAGAGAAGAAAAATGAGCAAATAAAATGAGATCACTGTAAAAAGGATATAATGCCCTACAAAAGATATATGAAAAAGACACTAGTTCACTGAAGATTATGTGATAATCAACTATGATGAACTTGATTCTTCACAACTATATAATGATTCAAGGAAATTCTAATACATTTGGCATGGAATATGCCATCCATATGCAGAGAGAGAGCTATAGAGCCTGAATATGGAATGAACCATAATATTTTCACTGTTGTTATTTGTGTTCTTTCTCAATTTTTTTCACTTTTGGTCCATTTTTTCTTACATAACATAACAAATATGGAATATGTTTAAAAGAATTGCACATTTCTTATCTTATCACAATACTTACTGTCTTGGGGGAGGTAAGGGAGGGAGAGAGAAAAATTTGTAACACAAAGTCTTGAAAAATGAATGCTGAAAACTATCTTTACATGTATTTGGAAAATAAAATACTATTGACAATTTTTTAAGGAAAAAAAAAGAAAATAATTGTTATTATAACAAAGTACATTAGAATTATGAATTAGCTATTTTAAATGGTCAGATATGTAATGAGCTTTTAAATTAAATTTTTAGTATAAGTCATGAATGGTGCTGAGATGGTCTACATTTACACATCAGGGATTCATAAACTTTTTTGTATCATGGATTCCTTGGGTAATTTGATGAAGCATATGGATCCCCTCTTGGAACAGTAAAATGCATAAAATAAAATGCATTGGGTTGAAAAGGAATTAAATTTTATTAAGATAGAATTATAAAAATATATTTTACAAATATTCAGAGCCTCAGGGTTAGATTTCTTCTCTACAAAATTTCCTCATTCCATTGTCATAGGAAACTGTGTGTTGTGGAACCCTCCTGTTGTGTTAATCCTAGATGTGGGAATGATTGATGACTAGGATTACGGTCATTTAAAAGGTGAAACTTCAAATTCCCAATAACAAATAAAATTATAGGAGAGGAAGACCAGTTTATATTGCTAATTGATAGTGCCTAAGCAAATTCCTCTAATATAACAATATAAGTAACAGGAGCTAAAGAATGAGTATTAGCTACCTTTCATAATTTATTTTACTGAAATTTTTAGTGTTTTGGACTGACAAGAAGATATACATATTATATTCATATTTATATAGAAGATTTGTCAAATGATATATAAAATATATATACACATGTTTGTATAAGTACTACATACAAAAACACATATATACATACACACAAATATATGTATATATAATATGCATATACACACACAAAAATGTGTGTGCATGTATGTATATAATCTTTTCCTTACTACCATCTTTTTCTTTGATTTTTTTTCTATAATCTGTATAACTTTCCTTCACTGAGTAGCAAATAGAAAAAAATTTGTGGAAGTATTCATATTTAAGCATAACAAATATCTATAGTGGGTATACAAAAATTCTGTCATTCCATGCAGTTAGTCCTCCCATCACCTAGAATTCTTCATCTTGTGGATGGTCTTACGGAATCATAATTGATTTTTGCTTTTATCAGAATTTTAAGTCATTTAAAATTATTAATTTCACAATGTTGATATCAATATAGAAATATATGTCCTGGTTTTTCAGAAACCATCTTCATCATCTTCTTGAATAGTAGTATTCTTTTGCAATCTTATCCATCACCTTTTATTCAGCCATTTCTCAATTGATGAGCATACTTTTGAATTCTTAGTCATCTACTATCTTACAAGTCTTGGATCTGAAACTTTTCTATTCTATACAGAGACTTAATGAAAAAGCAATTCACCATTTTACATGAAGAAAAAAAATTCCAATGTTCTTAGTCTTTCCTGTAGGTTACTAATCTAAGAGAAATGGAAATGTTTTTCTTTTATCAAGATCATCAAGTATTAATCCATCAAACACTAGCAGGATCTTACAAATCCTTAGCAGTCTGTGACAAAATGTCAGACTACTTTCATTTTGCAAGAAGTTCATGTTGTGGTATACTATTCTTTGGAGACCTGGATTTCTTTTGTTTATCCCAACAGAAACACATTTCTGAGAAAAATCAGAAGGTGAGATATTATTTACAAGCAGATTTCCTTTCTTTTTTCAACTTAACAGATATCCTATTGGTTATCTGGCAATACTAGCAACCAGAACCTTGTACAATTTCTTAAAGAATATATGGTCAGGGACAGCTAGGTGGTACAGTGGAGACAGCACCAGCTCTGAAGTCAGGAGGACCTGAGTTCAAATTTGGCCTCAGACACTTAATACTTCCTAGCTGTGTGACCCTAGGCAAGTCACTTAACACCAATCGCCTCAGCAAATATATATGTATATTATGTATATGTATAATAAGTAAATATTATATATATGGACAGGACTACATAATACAAATTATGACATGAAAGGCCAATCAAGGAACCTAAATACAAAATTTCCATTTAAAATGGTCTAATTCACTGTCAGAATTAGCTTAGACTACTTTTTTTAAAACCCTTGTCTGGTTGGGACACTTGTTAGATTAGAATGGCAAATGGATGCTAAATTTCAAAGACCAGCTATTGAATGAAGAACTAATTTGTTCCAGCAAATAAAGAACAAAGGATCAGTAGTAGACAAGGAATCAGAGTTCTAATGAATTTATTAGGTGAATGGAAATTTTGAGAGATAATGACTTATAAAAGAGAATTAAATTCAAAGTCAGAAAAATATAATCAGTTCCTATGAAGGATACACACTACTAATTCACTTTACCTTCAGTGTTCTAGATAACTCTAAAAGACTGTAAATTGCTATGAGTGTTTCTAGAGGTCCTCTGACTCCTGAGGCTGAGTTCATTTCATACTACTACCCACACTGCATCCCCATGTTGACTTGACCACCAGCATGGTTTTCTGACTAAGCATGGAAAGCAGACAAGCAATTGAATATAAATATTAAACAAAATAACCCCAAAATACTTTTAGGCAAAGATGAAACAATGGCATAACTGACTCTTTAACACTCAAACTCTTAAAGGCTTTGAAGACCATGAACCAATCTGCAAACCAAATATGATACTGGTAAATTCCTATATGAGTGATAATTCTTTAGGGAATCTAGGTTTTTCACCATATATCAACCATCAGTAAATGGAATGATGCCCACCATCTGCTCTTTCTTGCCCTATACAGTCTGGGATGTGGAGAGAATTTAAAGATCATCCTGTCTGACCTAAACATCTTGCAACTAAATAAACTATCTTATAGGGGTAAAGTTGTAAATTAGATTTTATTGTCAGATAGCTTATTAGAAAAAGAGAACTTGATTATGTGGGAGAAATGCTTTTGTTTCTGCTTCTATATAGAACCATTACTAACAATTCTGGTTCCCGTAAAAAATAGATGGAAAGGTTGGGTAGCAAATCAACTTTCCCAGACAAATTTGGAAGATGGATAACAAAAAGGAGAAATACCTTGGGAAGAACTTGGAACTTAAGGCTCCAAAGGGAGAGCTATCAGTCAGCAGGGGGTTGAGGAAGAAATTGTGGAACATTTTAAAGCTGCTGCTACAGTAGATGCTACTGTGGAATGGAATAACTTGGAGTCAGGCTAAAATATAACTGCTCACCTAGGATATGACTGGAAATGGATCCAATCTGGCAGCTTGCTAATTTCATTAAGCATTCTCTATATCTCAGACATAAATTCAGTTTTCCTTATCTTCTGATGGTACTAGTACTCTTAGTAACTTTAAAATGTCATCACCCTGGGTCATTGTCCCAATTTCTCCATCTTGGTTATGACTCTGCTTCCACTTCTCTGTTTGATTAGCACAAAGACACAACAGCTGGGCTGTAGAAATATCTTCTTTTTTTCTGATGTTCCATAACAAATTTTATGGTCATTGCTGGCAGACTATCAAATCCCAACTCTTAATTCACAGCCAAGTTAACTTATAGCATCTGGTAAGAAAAAAAAAAAAATCAAAATGCAAATCTGGTCCTAATCTGCATGAACTCAAGATTGGAGGAAAAGATGGAGTTTGAATTGGTGGTTTCAGAAAAATTCTAATGTTGTCTCTGGATGAGTTTAAAATCTAGACATTGTCACTATCTGATTATATATTTGAGAAATATATAGATTTACAGAAAGCAAAGTGCTTTGGCAACATTGTGGTCCATTTAGAGTAAGTATGATGCTGGATTAACAGTTCAAGAGGAACCTTATTGAACCTGGCAGTCCCGTGCCTTCTTACTTCTCCAATTTTGGGGCTATCCCTGGATTTATGGTCCTTACTTTCCCATAATATCTCTCCTCCTTTGCTATGGCACATGTAATTGGTGGATTTCCATAGCTAGGACAGGGCATTCAAAATTTTACCACAGAGTAAGAAATTTGGAGAGTATAAATAGACCTCGCCTTTCTCCTTAGCCCAATCTACCCCCAGAATGGCAATGACACCATCATATTAAGTCACCTGTCCCACCAACTTCTGATTGCCATACCAGAACCCCCAGTCACTCACTACTTGTTTTAAGAGTAGATATTGCTCATTGAAATTATGATTATCATTTCACATATGGCTATGTACTATTTATCTAGAGATTCAAAGTAATTGTTTCTTTTCCATCTTAAGAAGGGTCTCTTTTGGTTCTTAAAGATATGCCTTCTGACAATGAGAATTCAGGTGCCTTCATTTAAGGCTTCTGACTTCTAAAATTTGTCTAGGAGATTTTCTGCACATGTGGCCAAGATACTATCTTCTGGGATGCAAAGTTAACATTTCAGACACGAGCAGTGAGAGCAGAGATGGTGGGAATTCTCCATGTGAGGAGATTCCAGATAAAACTTATAATATAGTGGTGCTGCACTGAGAACACACGCATATGTACACACACACACACACACACACTTTGTGTGTGCCTGTTTGTCTGTCTCTCTTCCTTTCTCCCTCTCTTTGTCCTCATGCTAACTCTGTATACATGTTTGTCTCTCTCTGTGTCTCTTTTTCTGTCTCTTCCCTCCCCTCTCTCTCTCCCTCTCTCTCTTTGTCCCCTTTTCTCCCTCTCTCTGTCCTCATGCTGTCTCTGTCTCTCTCTCTCTCTCTCTCACACACACACACACACACTCCCAAAAGGGCAATTAGAAATGGCCAGCTGATACCCCTCTTTGTTTAGCTCCATTTTTGGTGACTTGCCTTGCTTTATGGCACATCTTTTGCTATCCTTGTCATCAACTTGTGACCATGGTTGACCCTATTTCTAATTCAGATAGTACTTTCTGTTTTTGTGACCTTCACTTCCATGATCCATCTCCCTATGTCTCAATTATGGCCTGACTTGTCCAAGGTCTAACCTCAGGCTTCCTATTGGCTATCCAGTAGAAATCCCTTATATGTGTGGTTTTCTCCTATTATAACGTGAACTTTTGGGAAGTAGAGAATATTGTGAATTTTCTCTTCCGATGTCCAGGCTTTGTATTTAGTAAATGCTTTAAAAATGTCTCATCATTCATTCAAATTGCAATACAGGATTTTTATAAATTGGGGTGCAAAGACTCTCAAAGCATCTCTGGAGATATTTCAAATATCCATGACTGTCATATGTGTGTATGTATATGAATATGTGTGTATATAGAAATATACACATATACACACATTATATGTTTGTGTATGTATATATAATCTATATATTACAAGAACATGGAAAGCAAGCAATGAAAATTGAATTTTTCTCCTTCTTTTATCTTTCAGACATCTCAATAAAAATAGAACACAAAATATGAGAAATAATGTTGTTGAGAGTGATGAGAGCTGGCTTGCAATAAGCCCTCCAATTGGCCTATTGATCTTCACAGATTGGCCAGGCACAGGCAGCAGCAAATGTCTCACTCTTAATGCTCTCCTACCCAGAGTGTCCACTCAAATTTTCCCTTCCAGCAGCACCTGGATCCTTCTGAAGGATTTTCTTCTGCATTCCCCAATGCTTACAAGGTCTATAGATTTCTCCTTTAAAGGTTATATTACAACTAAATATATTTTAGATCACTAGAACTAAAAAAAAAAAAAGATTAATTTTTATTTATTTAGATCTGTGGGGGACATGGGGATGAGGGTTACCATTTTACATATTAAAAAATGAGTCAGGAAGTTAAACTAATAGGTCTCTGAGGAAAGAAGCTAAGTCTTTCTTAGATTCAAGCCTGGTGTTCCAACCAAATGCAGTAGCGCTAACACTTGAAATTGGAAGTTATGGAATAGCTATCCTAACCTATCCTATATATCCTATAAACTTAGGCATCTCTGTATAAACTACATCTCCTGATTTGCGGATTCTCAAAGACCTTTATTAAATCAGCCTCTGGAGCCACCTTTTAAAGATATAGTCATTTTTTATAAGGAGGAAAAAGCATATTGTGGCTTAAATTGAAGGAAAAAAAACCCAGCATATTCCTAGTGGCATTGTCTCATTAAAATGTCAATATTTAAAACCGTTGAAAGTTTTATTCTCCTGTTAGGTATGATTCTCAGCAAAGTGCTAATATGGAGTGACAAATACATACATAGATGAATGATAGGTCTATAAAAATAAGAATTACATAAGATGCTTATATTAATACTATCCTATAACAATATGCATATATGCTATATATGAACACATAAGCATATTTACATAGAGGCAAATATGTACAGATGTAAAGGGAAAGGGGTAGAAGAAAAGGAAAAGAGAACCAGGAAGGATAGATCAAACTATGATCAAATCCAGCACATGGACATAAAATTGAGAAAGTTCAAATCTAAGGGAACCAGTTGGAAATATCTGATTTTCCATTTATCATTCATATTATTTTTGAAAACAAAATCCCAATGACTGCTTAGGAATTTTAAAAATATTACATTTAATGCTTGTCCATTAAGGAGTATCATTTTTCCGGGAATTTTGTTACTATGTAGATTAAGGTAAGATCTAATCATGTCTCAGTGTCCATAGCTGAAGAAAACATAACTCTTTCTTGTTGGTCCACTTTAATATAAAGAAAGTAACACATTATTGTCCTAAAAAAGGGGAAGAAAAGGCAAAAAAGTGAGCTTCTGTTATTGAAGCTTTTTTATGTAAAATTCTAGTTCTTAATCAAATTATTATTATTTTCCTATTTTTTTATTTGAATTCCATTTATAGTGTGCTCTACAGATTTTAAAGTTTCATGTTTATAGAACCCTTTAAATTGTTCTCAATTCTGTGTGATTATTTTGAAACATACGCACACACAATAAAATAGAGAGAAATGAGCTGACTACCTTGGTGGGAGAGTAAAGAATTATTAAAGGTTGTTTGTATAAGCATTTTAGGAAATCAGATATTAAAAAAAAGCATGGCCATGGCATAATCAGGTACATCCAGAACAACTATTAAGAAAAAGATAAGAGTTAGCTTAGAGACATAAAGGCATCTTTTACCTGTTATGTAACTCCAAGGTTAGGAAGAAATGATAAATTTATCATGTGTCTGTATGGGGAGGGACTCTCAGTAATGACAAAATCTTCACATGATAGAACAATTGGTATTGAGTCATAGACCAAGGATCTATGTATTATATTTGTTTGTATATACTCACATACACACACACACACACACACACATATATATATGCATATCACATTTAAATATAATTGTTTTTCTTTGTGATTTGGAGTATTTTAATTTTTGGATTTAAAAATAGTATTCTGAGAAAGGACCCACTGGCTTTAGCAGATTGCCTATGCGATCTCCCTCCTTCCCTCCTTTCCTCCCTCTCTCCCTTTCTCTCCCTCTCT
>JAJPUD010000790.1:414139-447693 GCA_023553655.1 Myrmecobius fasciatus | reverse complement strand
CTCTCTCTCTCTCTCTCTCTCTCTCTCTCTCTCTCTCTCTCTCTCTCACACACACACACACACACCCTCCTGTATTAGTGTTGTCCATGTCAATGAGAGATTAAATAATTAGCCTAGGGTCACACAACTTGGCTTCAACAGAGATAAGATGTAAAACAAGGTCCTCCTAACTCAAAAACAGGCCCTCTCACCAGTAAGCCAAGCTGCAATAGTGTAATGATTCACAGTAATGACAGACTGCCTTTAAAAAACTAAAGAAATGCTTATTTTTTAAAATGGTAAGTATGTAGAAAGTTTGTTAAAAGACTCTTAAAATATAACACATTAAAGATAAATACTTCCCAGTTCAAGCTAGAAAATTTAACTAAGAAAGCCAATAAAAATGGACAAAATTTGTCTCACAAACATTTTATGAAAACTTATGCTAAAATCTCCCCTTCCAAAATACTGAATATTCATTTAATTTAGAACTCATGCAATTTTAATTTCTTGAGTAACTACAGTGAGGTGAAAGAAGTTCACTGTTAATTTTTAAATATGTTTACAAAAAAAAAGAAGGATGTAAGGGGGGGAGGCAAAATGAAAATGTAAATTTTAGAAAGACACAATTCTCCCTCCCTTCAAGGCTTCAAACAGCCTTTGAAAGGTCATTTCAAAAAGATCATTTCAGTAAAAGAAATGACAAAGTCAAGAAAGTGACAATTCCATGAGACACAAATGCAAATAAAAGAGTTGCATCACAAAGCCTTTGAAGAAAATGCTTCTTTCCAAGGAGGGGTGGTTTTTGGTGGCCTCCAGGTGTAATATTGTGTGCACTGATGAGCTGATCAACAGAACAGAACTTCTACCCAGGTGTAATCAAGAATGATTGATGGCTGGGACAAAAAAAAAAAGTTGATTATCATGACAAGTTCACTGATGTGGAGAAAATAAGCAATGCTTTGGAAATGGATAAAACCTGTTCAGAGCCTGGCTTCTGAAAGGATATTTATAAGGAAACTGAGAAAAGGCTTAGTTTCTTACCAAGAGATCTGATATAGTATGTACCAGCTAAGGGTAAATTTCTTTAGCTTTAATTTCCACATGTGGAAAGAATCAGCTTATTTATAACTTAAAATGCAAACCATGTGGAATATGTTATACATGTCCATGCCCAGCTTAGGTACACTGTATGTGTACATGATTCATGGTACTTCCAACTAAAACTCACACATGTATCTTAACACATAAAACTTATGGTGAATGTACTTCCATTGGTCATTTTCAGTTCACTCATGATAAGAATTGGCTTCCCTATGATTCCTGTAACTTTACTGATATTCATTTCAATTTAAACCAACACATAAATTTGGACAGACACAACATATCCCACAGTTAGTTTCCCAGTCTACATTTCGTGTGTCAAATAAGGTTTCAAGAATCTGCAAACAGAGTGAATCTGTGCTCAAGGATTTGGTGCAGTGATTCTCAGACAGTGGTCACACTGTGCAGACATCACTAAAATAGAACAAAAATGATCCACTTGACTGGAAAAGTTTTTCGTGCCTCTAGAGTGTTAGTTTTCAACACCAAACAACAAAAAAAAAATTCCTCTTCTTAATAGGTAGAGCTATCCAAGAATGGAATGGGCTGCCTTGAGAGCTTATGAATTCCCTTTCCTTGGAAGTCTCAGAACTGATGATGGATGACAATTTGTCTGGTATGTAAGAGTAAGGATTCCTTTTACACATGTGTTATATTACATGACCCCTGGGACCCTTCCAACTCTCAAAGTCTGTGATTCTGATCTAACTTTAATATTAGTTGTGTTTAATTATGGTATTTAGACTGTTCCTTGTAATATTTTATTTGATTTTATTTGGCTTCTTTACTATAAACATAAAGCATGGGATTGGGATTACAAGGGAGAAAAGTCTATTGCTGGCACTTACTACCTAGATTACCATGGGTAAGATGCCTTCCAACCCCATGGTTCTATAAATGTACAGAAATAGAGAAATGAAAATGTTGGATATATGACCTCTAAAGTTTCTTCTAGTTTTAAATCTGTAATTTTATTTTTTAAAGGACCTTGTAACTCCCAATCATATTTTCATCATATTGTGAATCATCATCAATACATAAACTGTGTTATGATCGCATTGATCCTGAAATGGTTAGATCGAATATATAGTTTCCTTCCTCTGATTTAAGCAAAGTCTTAAAAGTACTGGAATTTGGGGGAAATTCTAGTTCATTTCATTTCGAGGTTTGCAATTAAAACAGAGAAAAGACATCATTTATAAGAAAAGCAATGTAAGTAAGTTATATTGAATAGGAAAAGAACAATATTACAGGCTACAAATGATAATCAAACACAAAGAACAAAGACTTAGAGGAAATGATTTAATCATCATATTCATTCCTCCTCCCTGTGGAGTTCTAATTCATAGAACCACTCACTTCTCTTCCACTTCTCTTTCTTTTCTGCATGGTGCATGAATTTCATTTCATGCAGAAATTTATACTAATGCCATAAGGAGTAGTGAGAAGTGCTTCAAGCAAGTATGAATGTCATGTGTGCGGGAAAGCATATGAAGGCCCTTTTGAACTCATGAAAAGTAAACAGGAAAACAATATAATGAATTATTACAATAATAAACATACAAGACTAGTAACAAGAAATAAATTAAAATAGAATGCCATCCAATTGATAAATGGTCAAAGAATTTGAACAGATGATTTTCAGATAGCGAAAGTAAAGCCATTTATAATTATATGAAAAAATGCTCTAAATCACTATTGATCAGAGAAATGCAAATTAAAACAACTCTCAGATACCACTACATGTGTCTCAGATTGGCTAAGAGGACAGGAAAAGATAATGAGGAATGTTGGAGGGTATGTGGGAAAACTAGGACACTACTGCATTATTAATGGAGTTGTGAAATGATCCAACCATTCTGGAGAGCAATCTGGAAATATGACCAAAAGATTATAAAACTATGCATACTCTTTGACCCAGCAGTGTCATTATTGGGTATTATATTCCCAAGGGAAAAGGGTCCACATGGGCAAAAATGTTTGTAGGAGCTCTTTTTGTGGTAGCAAAGAATTGGAAAAGGAGTGGAAACCCATTAATTGGACTGAACAAGTTGTGATATATGAAGGTAATGGGATATTGTTCTATAAAAGAATGATGAACAAGCTAATTATAGAAAAGCCTGAAAAGATTTACATGAACTGATGCTGAGTGAAACAAGCAGAACCAGGAATACATTGTACACAGTAACAGCAAGAATGTGGATTGGTCAACTCTGAAAGACTTGGTCTTCTCAGTCATTCAGTGATCTAAAGCAATCTCAATAGACTTTGGACAGAAAATACCATTTGCATCCAGAAAAAGATCTAAGGAGATTGAATGTAAATTAATACATGCTATATTCACTTCTTTTTTTCTGTTTTTTTTTCTCTCCCATAGCTTTTTCCTTTTGCTCTGATTTTTCTCTGCCAACATGATTCATAAATCAATGTGTATTAAAAACAAATTTATTACAATAAACAAGAAAAATATAGAATGTTATGCCCATATTTAGCCTCGATGGATTTCCCTGCTGAGATGAGGAACTATGAGACTGAAAGTTACATAAATAATATGTGGTTTTTAAGTTGTTTTTTGCTAATTTTTCTCTATCCCTTTTAGTCATTATTATAAATAATGATTCTCCAAGAGGAAGAGTGGAAGGAGATATATTGAGAATTGTAGATCACGTGAAATTGAAACATAGCAAGAAAAATTACCTGTTTAAATTGATGAGAGGAATGGTGATGACTACTTAACATCAATGTGAATGGAGATAATTTTAAAAAGCAGTTTGGAATTATGACCACTTAGCCACACACTCATCACTCCTCCCTCCAAAAAAAAGTGAAATTGTGCTAAGGAAATATCCATACAAATGTTCATTGACCCACAGGTTTCACTGACAGGCACACACTCCAAAGAAGTGAAAAACAGAAAAAAAGATATATGTACATTAAAAAATTTAAAGCAGCAATACAGTATTTGAAGGGAAAATGGACAAAATGTGGATAATCATTGATTGACTAAACAAATTGTGGAATACGAATGTAATGACATATTATGGAAGTATAATAAATGAGAATTATGAAGGATAAAAAAAACGTATTTTATGAAGGAAGGATAGAGACAAATATTTCTTAATTGCCTATATGCCAAGCATTGTGTGAAAGTACTTTACAAATATCATCTCATTTGTGTATGAATTAGTACAAACTTGGGGCAGCTAGGAGAAGCAGTGGATAGAGCACTAGCCCTAAAGTCAGGAGGACTTGAGTTCAAATCTGACCTTAGATACTTAACACTCCCCAGCTCTATGACCTTGGGCATATCACTTAACCCCAATTGTCTCAGCAAAATAATAATAATAATAAATAATAATAATAATAATAATAATGCAAAGTAAAATAAATGAAATCAGAAAACAAATAAACATAACTATAACAATGTGTAAGCAATGGATAGAACACTGGTTCTGGACTTAGGAAGATCTGAATTCATATCTACCCTCAGACCCTTGCTATCTGTGTGATCCTGGACAAGTCACTTAACCCTGTTGCCTCAGTTTCTCATCTTTAATATAAGCTAGAGAAGGAGATGACAAACCACTTCACTATTTTTGACAAAAAAAAATCTCAAATAGGATCACCAAGAACTGGACACAATTGAAATGGAAAAAAACAACAACAAAACAATATGCAATGAAACTCCACATGGAGCATGTCCAACTGACACTCCTAATTCTAAGCAACTACATACAGGGGATAGAGGGTAGGGGATGGAGTGGGGAATAATTCCCAATTGTTTAAGGCTAAAGGATTTGCCCTGTTTGGTGATAAAGCTCCTAAATGGTTTTTAAACTGGAAGACTCAGGACATGACACAAAGTCCCCCAATAGGATGCTGGGCCATAACCAGTGAATGTACAAAGGAGGCAAGTCATTTCATTATGAAGTAACAGAGTCCTTTGGGGATGCTTCCAGAGATTCAGTTTGAGGCAGGGAATCTGATTTAGCTTGTATCCAGGAGTACACTGATATCAACACGTGTACTGCTTATTAGGCCTGCCTCTTTTTCCGGGATGAAGCTGCCCTTCTTTTGCATTTCTTTTCTTTAAATAAGTGACCTTGTCATATTCAAAGGTCTGGAATTCTTCAGATGCAGCAACCACTCTGCCCTCCTGACATGCTATAAAGCACAGTTAAATAGAGGTGCCAGTGAAGCTTCCTGAAGGAGCACTGATGGGTAGCAGAGCAAGTGACTGCTTCAGGGAGAATGGCCAGGAAAGGCCCACCTGGAGTAAAAGATTGATTCAACTGAATGGGTTCATCTGCAGATTTTTACTTTTGTATTATTCAAAGAGTATAAAAGAAGTTAAGATATAAAAAATAAATAATTAACAGTCTTGCAAACCATATTTTGTCCAAGTGAAGCTTGAATATTAGCCTTCCAATCAGAAGTACTAATAATTATGAATTAAACTGGTTAATCCTATTTTAATTACTCTGTTGTTTTACATTATGGTTCTTTATATGGTTAACATTGCATTTGGTGTATGAATAAATGACTAATTCATTACTAAATTTCTATTGTACACTGAGTTCCTCCATTCTACACATTCTGTTTTTGCGTTACCTAAACTAATGTCCCAAACTCAGATAGTTCCCAAGATACTAGAGTAGGGGTTTTAATGAGCTCATGAGTATGAGAATCAAGGGGCATCTTTTGCCTAATTAAAGGGCAGGCTTCACCAGCAATGAATCTAGTAGAAATTATCATGATTATATAGTGGAGAGAGAAGTATGTATATCCCATTTTCTATATACTCAACTACAGTGAGTGTATCCTAGAAATAGAAATGGAAAAAATAGTACAACAAAAATCTGAGATTTATTGTGATCAAGCTCGGCCTGAAGATGACAGAAGAAAATCCACTATCAATCCCCATCTCTTCTTTATATAGGTGAGGGACTATGGTCAACAGATCATATATATATATATATATATATATATATATATATATATATATATATATATATATCAGAACTGACTGACAGGTTGGTTAATTTTGATGAATGGGATTTGTCTTTTCTCTTTCTATTCTTTGCTACAAGGGATAATGCTTTTGAAAAGAAAATATGAAAAATATATTTGGAAATAAAAGTGATGTAAAAACAAAAGACATTAATAAGGATAAAACAAATTAATGAATGAACATCAACAACAAATATCTTCAGTAACCAATAATAATATAAAGATAACTTTCAATGCAACAATTTTTAGATAACACCATTGATTTGGTAAATTTTAGGTTTTTTGGATTTTAGTAATATCTAAATGCTCTTTTGAGATATGTATATAATTACATAAAAGAGAAAAAAGTAATTAAATTCAAATTAAAACAGTATCTCATGCAGTTTCTTAGGGGATCTTGGATGTTTCAGCAGACAAACCATTTCATGGCTGTCAAAATAGAAGTTTTTCTTGGATGGCCATTTCCTTTGCCATGTAATGAAACCCTTTTTGTACTTTGAACTATTCCTATAGAAGAGACATATAAGTCGAAGTTTGACTTCTGCCCTTTGAGAAATCATAGAATTTAAATGTCCCTATAAGATACTAGAATACTTAGACCTGAACAAAAGATTTTTTCAGGACTTAAGCTACTTCCTTGAAATTAAGTCAACCTGAAAACATTGTTGTGTGCTACCAGATGGATAGGGAATGACTGGGGGAAATGCATCCATACATTCATAAGAATGGCCCACACATTCCAAAACCCTCATTGGTGAAGTAGACACTTTTGACTGTGTCTTCTGTTTCTATATCCATTTTACTGCCACAATAAATCACAACACTTTAGTCTACTTAGAAGTTAGTAATGAAAACTGGCTATAGAGCAGTTTACTACTTCTCTTTTGGAGACCTTGACCAATCAATTGGTTGGCCAATCACTTCCTTGTGCATCTATATACTCCTGTAACCAGCCCAAACTTTATTATTCTACCTTTTATGTAACCTCTGTCCTGGGCCCTAGTCCTTCATCACCAATTGCCTCCTGGAGCCTTTTTGGAGGCAGATTTTAAGGAAGAAAATAGTAAAATCCAAACATTCCCTTCCCTAGCACAACAAAACTTCCTAACAATTAGACTACCCCAAAGTGAGATGGGTTGCCTTGGAAGAAAATAGATTTCTGGTCCATGAAGTTCTTCAAGCAAAGACTTGAATGCATATCATTTATCATATTTATCATAATAAAAAATATTATGAATTGCACTAGAATTCTGCAGAGATTACTTATATCTATGAATTAAATTCTATAATTCAATTATCTTCACTTAATTCTCTGTTCTTATCTTTCCAACAATTTGATGTATAAACTGTTCAGAAATTGCACCTCCTTTAGGAGGTTCAGAATAATTCTTCTTAACATAACATTTTCTATTTAGAAAATGCTATATCTCAACTGTTTTCTATTTGAATAAAATCAATCCAGCTTTCTTCTGATAATCTTTGATTGACTATGGGCCTTAATGAATCCTTTTGTGGATTGTAAGCTTCTTAAGGGTAAGGGCTATTTTAATTTAGGCTTTATAACCCAAGATCCTTATATACAGTAAAAATCTTAATGAATATGTGTTAAATGTGTTGCCACCATCACTCCAGTTACCACTGATAAAAATTTCATTTTTAGCAGGGATCATTAACCATTATGGTTAGCCATCTTTTAACAGTCTGGTTAAAGCTAGGGGTCCCTTCTCAGAACAACATTTTTAGATGCTTAAAATACATGGTTATCAAAATTTAAAAAAAATTATCAACTCCTCTAAATGATTCATATCTCTTCAAAGATTTCTTTTGTTATTTTTGGGCACAATTATTTCTCTGTGCCTACCTGATTTTTCTTTGGATTTTGAAATCTGTGGGAGTGTGGGCAACATTTTCTTTCATCATCCACCCATTGGATTTCTTTGCTAGGGATTATCTCCAATGTTCAAACTGGAGGCTAGAGGAGGTTTACAGGCAACAGTGATGGACTTGCTGCTTCTCTGCTGCACACACTGGGCAAGAGCTGGCCCTTCAAAGGACATTGCTCATTGTATTCTGTCTCTATAAGAAGCTTATGTGACCAGCAAACTCTGTAGAGCTGGCCTCCTTTGGGCTCAAGGTCACTGATCAACAAAACAAAGGACTCTCATCAGAGTTCCCTGTTCTTTTTGTGAAGGTTAAAGATTATGACTGCTTTTGAAAGGGAGATAGCATCAATGATACACTCATCTAGTTGAGATGGAGAACCAAATAACATGACAGTCTTGGAAAGTAGCAGAAGACATTTATTCATGGAAAACAAGTTTCATAGAGGGTTGAAAGTTTCATTTAAAGGGAATGCCCAACAATACCTAAAAGAAAACTTCAGTTTTTTTAAAGAGATATACACATATGTGCATAAATGGGAGTCATGTGTTTAGATATACTTGAATATTTATATATGTAAAGACAATGTTATATAGTGTAAAGTATGCTGGATTTAGAATCAGAGGATGTGGGGTGAATTCCTTCATTGAAACTCAGCTGAGATTCTGAGCTCAATTTTGTCACTATGGTTTAAGAAAAACATTGATATGCTGGAGGGTTATAAAGGAAGATAATGTTGTACCCTCATATTTTATTCACCTTAAAAAGCATTGATTTTCTCTTCCTGTGCAATAGTGAACAGGGTATTAAACATAAGTGAGATAGCAACTTATACCAAAACTTTTTCTAACTGAACTCCAAAGGAAGAAGAGAAAAGAAGGAGTAAGACAAAATGTAGGAAGAGGAATGGGAGGGAAAGGAGAATTAAGAAATAAAAGGAAGAAGTAGAGCAGAAAGGGAAGGATGGGAAAAGGAGAGGGGAATGAGTAGAAGCAGCAGAACAGAAGACAAAATATAAGAAAAATAGAATAAGAGGAAAAGAAGGGGAAGAGAAAGAAATAATGATGTCTGACTTTTATTATATAGGAAGCATGAACCCAGTTTCCTAATTGCTCTTGGTAATTGTGCTTTACTACTTTTTTAATTTGTGAAAATTAAAAACCAACTATCTGTTTAATATCTCCATTCTATTTTTATTTAACTATTAAATATTCAAGAAAGATTTTAGATTTATGACAGTTTCTACATAGAAAAATAGTCTTTCAGTTTGGAAGGATCTTAGAATATATCTTGTCCAACCTACTCATTTTACAGTTGAATGCAATAAGGTCTTGGAAACTTAACTTGCCTGCTTTAAAGCTCAATTTAATGACAGAATTTGAACTCAAGTGCTTTCACTGCATAGCCAGGGTTCATTGTACTATACTATACACCTACTGTAACCAGAATGTTTTGTTCCTGAAAGTTCTTGAAAATAGTCACATTTTGTATGAGATCAACAAAGGGAATCTTCCCACATATTTTTAAAATAGTAAAATTGAACTTTCTAAAAATTAGCTCATCACTGAGAAGGTGCACTAATACATAAAGAAGAAGATTTTTTAAGTCTCCACAAGTGAATTTTCATAGGTCATGGCTATAAAGAATCTGAAAACATAAAGGACTAGACAGTTATATTATAAGGCAGGTGCAGCAAGAAACCAAATTAGCCAATTGACGATATCAAAAACAGCAACAATAAAATCACTGATTTCTTCATGTAATGAAAGGATAAAAATAAAGGATAATTTAGTTCTGCATGCTCTATGATCTCTTAATTCACCAGACAGTGATGCAAATTCTATCCCCTTTTTGCTTGGCTACCCCAAACAGCAGAGTTTCCAAGGTTCAAAAAGTAGCCTGCCCCAAAGGAAGAAAAATGTATTGATCCCAGCATCATCTTTATTCAGAATTAGTCACATGAGTGATACTCAGCCTTACATTCAAAACCACAGAGGAATATTGTCAACAGAAAACATAGATGGAATTCTTGGCAGGTGATGGTGGCAAGAAGGATGCTCTTGCTAGGGTGGGAGAACTTGAAGCACTCTAGCAGGGAAATTCTCATATTGTATTCAGACTCTTGGGCATTCCCTATGGAGCCCTTTATGCCTTAAATTCTCTCAAGGAAATTTCATTCCTTAAAGCAAAAATTTAAGCACCTCTTGACAACTACATCAATACAAGAGGAATGTCTTAGGTACACTTATGTAACTAGTTTACAGTAATTTGGGCCAAGATGGAAACATAAGATTGAGTGAATAAAGAGGGTAAATGTAGAAAAGACAAATATCATCCATTTAACAACTTTGCTAAGGGTTAACCCTGCACATACAGGAAATTGCCCACAGCTCAAATCAGTGGACTTCCAATGGGCCTCTGTAGCTGAGAATCTGACTGGACACCAAGTAACCCTGGGCCATGTGCCGTATCTTTGTGCACTAAGCAATTGTGTTAAAGTACTACTAGGTTACACATTCAAAACATAGTACATGCATTGTTTTTCCCTATCAAAAAGTGAGCAGGCTTCCAAAAGAAGGACATACCATGGATTAATACAGTCTCAATACAATAACAACTATAGACTTTTTCAGTTATAGAAGAATATTTAAAGAAGCTCTATTCCTTTCTGATGAGAAAAATATAATGAATTTTTATAGTGAATGACAAATGATGAACTTACATCAGAATTAAATCTCAACTGGCAAATGTTGCATGATATGATTTGCTTTCTTCGATGAGGAAGAGGAACCCCAAATGTATGATTTATTACTGCTTTCTGAATTGGGTCCATCTGTAACAAGAAAAAATAGAAATAAAAGTTGTCAGTTCCACTGGAATTCTTCCTACTCTATTAAATAGGCAATCTGACCAGCTCTAATTCATAGTTTATGATTAAAAAAACTTTTTTTTTTAATTTGGAGGGATTAGTTTTCAATTTTCCTGGAAAACTAGGGCACAATAGACCCAAAGCTAAGGATGATAAAAAAAATTTATAAATGTCTATATCACATCTTTCACAGCAATCAATTTTTAATTCAGGGTTCATTGATTATGTTGTTTCATCACCCCAAATAAGTAATAGAAATGTCATAAGAACATTTTTGTCAAATGCAGTCACCAGTTATATACTTAATCTTTGTCTCTATAGGAGCTATTTAAGAAACTACAGTAGTACCTGGAATTGGTCAACTCAGCTATTGTAAATATTGCACCTTTATCACTCCATAATATTCAGTGAGTAGAGTACTGGCCCTCGAGTAAAAAAAGGTTTATCTTTGTGAATCCAAATCCAACCCCAAACATTTACTAGCTGTGTTACTGTAGGCACTAATCCATCTAACTGTCTCCAGGGCAAGCAAAGATTGAGTAATTTGTCCAAAATCACACAACTAGTGTCTGATGCTAGATTTGGATTCATGAAAATGAATCTTCTCAGGAACAGGTAGGTGGCCAGAGCATGAAGCACCAGCCCTGAAATCAGGAGGACCTGAGTTCAAATGTGGTCTCAGACACTTAACATTTCCTAGCTGTGTGACCCTGGGTAAGTCACTTAACACCAATTGCCTCATCAAAATAAAAAGAAAGAAAGAAAATGAATCTTCTCACTCCAGGGATAAGCATGGAAGCTACATATTGCTAAAATAATTACTAAACACATATGCACTAAATGGCAAAGCATCTAAATTCTTAAAGAAAAAGTTAAATTAATTACAAGAGAAAATAGACAGTAAAACTACACTAGTAATAGACTTCAAATTCCCCCTTTAAGAACTAGATAAATCTAATAAAAAACAAATGATAAAGAAATCAAGAACATGTATACAATCTTGGAAAAGTTAGATATGGTGGATATCTAAAGAAAACTGAAAGGGAATAGAAAGGAGCATAACTTTTTCTCAGTTGCATATGGCACATTCAAAAAAAATAAATCATTAGTGCATAAAAATCTTAGAACCAAATGCAAAAAAGCAGAAATGTTAAGTGTATCCTTTTCATGTCATAATGCAATAAAAATATATTCAATGAAGGGACATGGATGGACATATTAAATGCTAATTGGAAAATAATCTAATTCTAAAGAATGAGGGGGTAAAGAACAAATTATAGAAACAATCATTAATTTCATTAAAGAGAATGATTAAAAAAAATGAAAGAACACTCTAAAATGTGTGGTATTCAGTCTATGCAGTAATTATGGGGAAATGCATAAATCTAAATGCATATATTAGTGAAAGAGAGAAGGAACAGATCGATGAATTGGGAATGCAACTGAAAATAAAAATCTAACAAAAAATTAAAATCCTCAATTAAACCCCAAAATGGAAATTATGAAAATTGAATAATAAAAACTAAAACTAACAATTAAAATTAAGGACAAGTTTTGTGAAAGAACGTCAATAAAATAAATTTTTAAAAATTGGTAAATTTGATTTTAAAAAAGAAAAAAAAAAACAAATTGCTAGCATCAAAAAATTAAAAGTGAATGTAGCACCAAAAAAGATTAAACTAAACATTGGGTATTATTTTGCCCATTATATACCACTAAAGCTGACAAAATAAGTGAAACATATGAATATTTAAAAAACAATTAATTGCCCACATTAACAGAAGAGGAGATAGAATATTTAAATAACCATATCTTAGAAAAAACAAATTCAACAAGACATCAGTGAACTCCCTTAAAAAATCCCATGACCAAATAGATTCATAAGTGAATTTTATTAAACATTTAAGGAACAATTAATCTTAATACTATACAGGTTTAAAAAAATAGCTAGGGAAGGAATCCTTCCAAATTCCTTTAATGATACAAATATGATTTTGATATCTAAGCTAGGGAGAGCAAAAACAGAGAAAGAAAACTATGGACCAATTACCTTTGTGAATATTGTGCAAAAATTTTAAATAAAATACTAGCAAGAAGATTACAGCAATGTATCAGAAAGATCAGATGAGATTTATACCATGACTGAAGGTTTGGTTCAATATAAGGAAAACTATCAACATAATTGACCAACAAGAAATCAAAAATCATATGAATATATCAAAAGATAGAGAAAAAAAAGTCTTTGATAAAATACAACACTCATTATGATTAAACAACAACACTAGAAAGCATATGAGTTAATGGAGCCTTTCTCAAAATAAGTAGCATTTAATTTAAAACCAAGAGCAAGAAGTGGGGAGAAAAGAGACTTGGGACTACAGAGGCAAGATGGTGAAGAAAAGGCAGGAAATTGCCTGAACTCTCCCCAAAACTCCAAATAATTGCAAATAATGCCTCAAATCAAATTCTGAAGTGGCAGAACCCACAAGAGGATAGACAAACAATTTTCCAGACCAAGGCAACTTAGAAGGTCAGCAGGAAAAGTCTTTTGAACTAGGATGAGGATGGAGTGCAATCCAGCACAAAATGGTCACCAACAAACCAGAGGTAGGCCAAGGGGATGACTGAATCAGTGGTGGCAGAGGTGGTTTCTAGACTGCTCAGCCCACAGACAATAAAGGAATCACAAGATGATCACCTAAGTCCAGTTGCTGGCACCAGGGGCAGGACTCTTGTTGCATTAACCATATTTGGATCTTGGTAGCAGTCCTGGATTTCAGTGTCAAGGTGAGGAGGAGCACCAGCACATCAGGCTTGGGACCCAGGTCACAGTTCCATTAAGGAAGTGTGCTTGTGATTTGTCACAGACCAAGGTACATATCAGGAAAGTGGTAAACATAATTTTCCCTAGATCATACCAATTTAGAAGAACCAAAAATTGACAAGTCCCCAGAATTATCTCTGAAAATAGATGCACAAAAATTCTGAAATTTGGTACAGTGCTCCTTTCACTCAAGAAGCAGAGTTCCACATTATCAAAGAGTTAAAAGTCAAGAAATAAGCTGGGAAAAAATGATCAAATAGAAGGAAAAAATCCTATCTATAAAAAGTTAATTTTAAAAATATCTATATCAGTCATGTTGTGAAAGAAGAATCAGAACAAAAGGGAAAAACCATGAAAAGAAAAAAGAAACAGCAAAAAATAATGAAAATATGCTTCAATCACCATTAAGATTTCATAGTACTTTCTCTGGATTTTCTTGGCATTTTTCATCCTGAGTCTTTTAGAATTGTTTTAGATCATTATATTGCTGAGAAAAGCACAGTCTAACAAAGGTGACCACATAATCTTTCTGTTGCTATGTACAATGTTCTTCAAGTTCTGCTCACTTCACTCAGCATCAGTTCATGTAAGTCTTGCCAGGTTTTCCTGAAATCTGCCTGCTCATCATTTATTATAGCACAATAATATTCCATTATATATATTAACCACAATTTATTCAGCCATTCCCCAACTAATGGGCTTCCCACTCAATTTACAATTTTTCATCATTACAAAGAAAGCTATTTGCACATATAAGTCCTTTTCCATTTTTTAATGATTTCTTTGGAAAACAGACCTAGTAGAGAAATTGCTGGGTCAAAGTGGTTTCACAATTCCATTTACAATTGCACTGGTATTTCAATTTTCCCTTATCCTTTTCAATATTTATCATTTTCCTTTTCTGTTATATTAACTGATGTGACAGGTGTGAGGTAGTACATCAGAGTTGTTTTAATTTGCATTTCTCTAAAAAATAGTGATTTAGAGCTATTTATATGACTATATGTGGCTTTAATTTCTTCTTGCTTATAATATAGAAAAGTCATAAAAGCCTCAAAGAAAAATACAATTTAGTCTCAATCCAAAGAAGAAGTTAAAAAGAATTTTAAAAGTCAAATAAGAATGGCAGGGGAAAATTGGGAAGAGAAATGAAAGTGATGCAAGAAAATCACAAAGAAAGGTCAATATCTGGTAAAGAAGGCAAAAAAATACTGATGCAAATAATGCTTTAAAATGGAATAATCCAAAATTTTCTTAAAGGCACAAAAATTCAATCAAGAAAAGAATGCCGTCAAAAGCAGAATAGGATAAATGGAAAATGACGTAGAAAAATTCGTTGTAGAAAAGAACTTAAAAAGTAGAAGTGGTCAAGGAAAAGGAGCAACACAAGCTCACCAAAAAATAATTCCTTAGAAATAAAATTGGATAATGAATGTTGGAGGTGATACAAGGAAACTTAAACACTAATGTGTTATTTGTAAAGTTGTGAACTGATCAGACATTCTGGAGAGCAGTTTGGACCTATTCCTAAATGTCTATAAAACTGTGCATACCCTTTGATCCACCAGTCTCACTACTGTATCTGCATCCCAAAGAGATCATAAAAGAGGGGAAAGGAGCCACATGTGCAAAAATGTTTGTTGTGGCTCTTTATGTGGTAGCAAAGAACTAGAAATTGAGTAAATAAACATCAATTGGAAAATGGCTGTTATGGCATATGAATGTTATGGAATATTATTGTTCTATAAGAAATAATGAACCGTTTGATTTCAAAAAAGCCTGGAATGACTTACATAAACTGATGCTGAGTAAAGTGAGCAGAACCAGAAGAACACTATACACAGTAACAGCAAGATTTTGTGATGATGACCTATGATAAACTTACCTCTTTTCAGAATTCAGTGATCCAAGAAATTCCCAATAGACTTGGGATGGAAAATGCTATCTGCATCCAAAGAGAGAACTATGGAGACTGAATGCAGATCAAAGCATAGGATTCTCATATTTTTCTTTGTTTGCTTTTTCTTTCTGGTGGTTTTTCCCTTTTGTTTTGAGTTTTCTTTCATAGCACAATTAATATGGAAATGTTTAAAATGATTGTACATGTATAACCTATATCAGATTACTTGCTGTCTTCAGGAGGGCAGAGGTAAACGATAAAGGGAAAAAAACATTTGGAACTCGAAAACAAGATTGGACAAATGGAAGTTAATGACTTTATAAGACATCAAGAAACCATACAAAGTCAAATGAATAAAGAAACAGAAGGAAATGTGAAATACCTCATTGGAAAAACAACTACTGGAAAATAGATCCAGGAGAGATAATTTAAGAAAACTTGAATTTAAATCTAGCCTCAGATATTTCCTAGTCTTGTGATTGTGTGCCAGTCACTTAATCTTTCAGTGCCTCAGTTTCCTCGGCTATAAAATGGGATAATAATATTATCTGCAAGAATCAATTCTGATCATATCTGTAAGGCATTTAGCACAGTGCTTGGCACATAGTAGATATTTAATAAAAACTTGCATTCTTCCTTCTACCTTCATGTCTGGCTCACTAAGTTTGACTTATACTACAACTCCTTAAGTCTTTTGGTTTCAGATTGTCTTTCACCTATCTTTATGGGAAGTGTCAATAGTAACCCATGACTACTGTCCTAAGAAGATAAATTGAAGAAATAGGGAATATTTAGGAAATAAATACTTTACTGTCTGGAAGAGGGATTAGAGGAAAAGCAGGTAAACTGTTCAATCAATAGAGTGTTAGACTTTGAGTCCAAAAAGACCACAGTTCAAATCCTGAGACAGATACTTTACTAGCTGTGTATTTATGAGCCCATCCCTTAATCTCTCTCAGCCTATGATAAACTCATCTGTAAAATGGAAATAATATTACCTACACCTCATGGAGTTATAAAGATCAAATAAGGTGAATCATGCTTTTTATAATCCTTAAATTGATATATAAATGCTAATACCAGCTTATTATATTGTTCTCCACCAGTTGCCTCACTCAGGTGAAATCTGATTTTTAAAGGAAGATTAATTATTTTAATTTCATCTTTGTATTCCTTTTCATGCCATATTATCTGGCACACAATATCCAAAAACAAATGTTTATTGATTCATAAAGGTTGGAAGAGATCTCACTAGGTTTCTCCTTTACTCTAATCCCTGACTGTGACTTTATTCAGCTCTGGGTCTATGTCCACTAACTCAGTCCAATCATATGTTTTCAAGCACAAGGTTCAGTTCTCTCTGGACCCTTTTGCTGATGAACAAGCCATGTTGAGTGACAGTCTCCTCCTCCCAGCACACAAATGCAATGTGGTGGGGGCAAGACTACAAGACCACCAAAGAAATTGGGAGCAGAGACACCAAAGGCTTATAAGCTGATATGAATGGACTAACTCTGTGGCCCATAAGTATCCTCTGCCTTGTTTCCCAGGAGTCATTTTAGGCCACATTAAAAATAGCATCCTACAGCTTTTTTTCCCACAGCCACCAAGGACTTTTCAAGATAATCAGATCTCAGTCCACCAGCTGATATATAAATTGGAAAGTAGAGGCTGTCTTGGAAGAGAGGTCATAGAAATGAGAGTAAATATTATAGCATATTCTGGATGGTAATTGTTTAGTGAATAAAAAGGGTTTCATTCCCATGAAAAATGATATAAATATACCCAGAACCCATAAGGAAAAAAAGTTCCCTTATTAAAGATGCTTGAAATATTTTTTTAAAACAAAATTCCGTATTCAAGTGTTCTAAAACTGTCAATCAACAAACAATTGCTATGTGTAAAGAAATATGCTAGATATGATATTGCATGTTAACATTAATTTTAGTAATTCAATCATTCAGAAAATACTCATATTAGTAAGAGAGAGGAGGAAGAGAAAGAGAAGGGGAAAAAAGGAGGAAGAAGGAGGACAAGGAAGAAGTTGAATAAGCTTCTCCATCAAACTGACAAATTGCACAAACATTAAAATATGCTGTAAAAGCAGGATTATGAAAGATAAAGGGGAAAGCAACCTAGTGCTATTACTTTAAGAGAATCGAATCTGTAATCAGTTGACCTGAGTTCAATATTTGCTTCTATTACTTAACCCTAATATTTGCTTCTATTACTACTGGGGCCAACTCAGTGGGCCTACCTGGACCTCAGTTTCCTCATTTTTAAAAAGTAATAAAAGGGAGTTGGGCAATATTATCTTGGAGGTTTCTTCCAGCTTTAAATCCATGATCTTATGATCAAGAGTTCAACTTTTTTTTTTTTTTTTCCTGAGGCAATTGGGATTAAGTGACTTGCCCAGGATCACATAGCTAGGAAGTGTGTTTGAGATCACATTTGAACTCAGGTCGTCCTTACTTCAGGGCTGGTGCTCTATCCACTGAGCCATCTAGCTGCCCCTCAGAGTTCAACTATTATGAAAGAATGAATGATTATATGTAGTCAAAAAAATTCTGTTTTCTGTTTTTTACTCCATTGAAAGCTCAATTCAAGAAGGGAAAAAGCAAACAAAACAAAGCAGTTAAACCATTCTGAATATAGCTATGATCTTAAAATTATAGTATAAAAAAGGAAATAAATTGACCTGTATTTAGTATTATATAACAACACAATTCTATAACTTTCATAAGAAGGTAACTACATTAACTAATAAAAATTAAGTGAAATTGAATGGTCAGAATCTTAAGCAAATGATTTTTTCAACATATGCTTAAACATTGGGGGAGGGAGGAGAAATTATAGATATGAATAGATACTCCCAAACCATTGAATTAATCAGCTAATTATTTAGTGCTCAACAAATTTTGAATATAAAAATCATTCATTTCATCCTCTTATTTTCCATAGCTATTGCTACTATTTTGCCTATTTCCATATTTGAATTCAATTCCAGATTCAACCTATGACCTTTCTTAATCCCAAATGAATATGTTTTGCTTAATTTCGGGCAAATGGATCATCAGATTCAGACTGAACTCTGACTGTTTCCTCCTTAAATCTTGTTTGAGTTTTTTGCTAAATTAATTTGTAAAGGGGGATACTAAAAATGTGCCTGAAGTCAAAGTTCAGAATAAGGTTTTCTTCCCCAAGGATATCATTTTTCTTTCTTTCATTTTCTATCAAAGAAGAGATTTATTTATTAGGGATCTATTTCTGCTTTCCCAATATACTTATCATCTTGCTATTATTATTGCTGTAGTCATTAATCTCACTTTAAAAAAATCAAAATTGAATCCTTAGAAAATTAGATTTTTGAACAACATGGCAAGGAAGAATCTTCAAGCTATCTGTTCAACCAACTAGATGTTTTATATATTTTTATTTTTTACTGCTTCAGAATTTACTCAGGAATTTTCATATAGCAATAGGCAATGTGTTTTTTGAGCTATTGTGATCACACTGTGGGATATCATTCATTTTAGCCCAAAAATTTGAATAAGAATAGTAATGCCAAGAAGGGTGAGAGAAATTAATATTTATATCACACCTGTTATGTGCGAGGCATTTTACTGATGGTTTTTAACTCTTATTATCTTATTTGATACTTTTAACAACACAGGAAGGTAAATATTATTATTTCCCCATTAACAGTTGAGAAAACTGAAGAATACAAAGAATAAATACCCTTTCCTAAGGTCATAGAACTTATAAGTGCCTGAAGTCAAATTTGAACTCAAGTTTTTCTGATTCCAGACCTAACTCTCAATCCATTGTACCACTGTCTGCCTCTAAATTGAGTGTATAAACTTTTAAGTACTCCGAACTAGATAATAATCAACTTCTCTGCACTGGAGGTCTTTAAGCAAAGTTTCATGACTAATCACTGAGTCAATATATATCTATTCATGTTCTTATTACATGCCAGTAGTAATGCTAAGCAGTGATTAGTTGGTTGGTTGGTGTCTTTTGTTCTTTAAGAGTACTAAAATGACATCGTTAAGTTAGAGTCCAGTTACAATATGCCCAACTATTGGGCTGATCAGACCAAATTGTGCTTGGGATCCTCTGCCACAGGTTGGATATAAATAGTCCCTATGAATATGTGAGGTAGCTTCTCTAACTGTATCTCATTAAATGAGGTAAACACTAGTAATAAAAAGAATAGAAAAAATTAGAGCCTTACCTAAAGAAGCACTGAGGAGGCACCCCCTAGTCCCATCCCCCTAATTTGAAAGATGCAGAAACTATAACCTAGAAAGGTAGAGATTTATCCAAGATTATAGAAATCAGTCTGAGAACTTAAATCTATCCCATGTACTTTCATCCCAGGCCTTGTCTGAATATGCCATATTGAGTTTCAAATGCTCTATACTGAAACTCACACAATTCACACCCATGCAGCCCTTTCTCTGGGACATGCCCACAAACACAAATGAACAAGGATCACTTTGAAGAGCCAGTCTTTGCCTAGTGTCATACAGACATTGTTTGAGTAGTAGCCAGAAGCTGAGAAATCCTATGCCCAGAGATTTGCAACAGCAGATTAGAGCTAGCAAAACCAATGGGTCACTGAACTCTAACCATCTACCCAACTGCCATATATTCCAACTCTGAATTAACAAATTAACAGAAATGCATATTAGAAAGCCAGCGTGTCATCTGGGAGATTAGCCACTTCATCAGGTTGATTACTACCCAATATTAAACTGGCCTTCTTGCTGTTCCTCACTCTGAATTTTCAATCTCTCATCTCTATGCCCATGAACTCATTATTACTAATGCTTACAAGATACTTTTTGGTTAACTCTTAGAATCATTCCTCCTTTAAAGATTCAAGAAAGAGATATCTTTTATATGAGTTTTTTCTTAATCCTCCCTGATGTTAGTGCCTTCCCTTTTTTCTTCATATATAGTAAATGTATACACACACACATACACACACACACACATATATAGTAAATATATATATGCATATACACACATGGGGAGGGAGAAAAAGAGGGAGGAGAGGAAGAGAGAGGAATGAAGGAAGAGGAAGGGAGGGAGAGAGAATATTTTGTGATATTCTTTATATATGTATAAATATTATATATAAATATATATATTTAATGGGAATATAAGATACATAGAGAACATAGAATATATATATAGTAAATATTCCCTATATTTATTTATCATAAATATAGAATATATAGAGTGAGTATTTACCACTACGTATATAGTGTATATATATATATATATATTCACTATATTATATATATTCTATGTTCATTTTATATATATACATGCATGCATATATATATAAAATGAACATAGAATATATATAATATAGTGAATATTCACCATATATATATATATAGTATAGTTCATGGATATATCATGGATATATAATATACTTGCCATATTCACTATGAATGTTCACTATATTCACCATATAGTGAATATTCACTATATTAAAAGGTCTTTTTTTTTGAAGGGGAAGGTACTAGCATCTGGGAGGATTAAGAAAAGAATCATGTAAGAGATCTGTGTGTATACATATATAAAACATATATATACACCCCCATATATTACACACACATATATACATGTACATATTAATATACATATATATGGTTTATGTGTATGTACATGTATGTGTATGTAGATAGATATAATTTCCTACAGTAAAATATAAGCTTCTTGAGCATAAGGATAGTTTAATTCCTTTTTCTTTCCACTCCTAGTTCCTGAACATAGCATAATGCCTAGAACATAATAGGTACCAAATATATGCTTCTTAATCGATTAACTAATCCAAGAGTAAATCCAAAGCATTAGGCATAGAAACAGATAATTTAGATCATTACCTAAATATTTATGTAAATGAAATATTTATCAAATACATCTATCAATATTTGGTGTCACAGAAATTTCAAGAGAAGACAATAATGTGATTAATTCCCGCAAATATATCGTAATATATTTTGTGCAGAAACTTATATCTGCCATTGAGTCTGATGTTTGTACAGTCACAAATATGTCACCTATAGCATTCTTTATGTTTAATCACAAGCAGGATGAACTAAGGGACAAAGAACTCAAACAATTTTACATTACTGATTGCCCGATTCCATCAAACCCATTATGCATAGAATGGAGGCTCCTGGGATACTCCAATAACTGCCGCTTAATAAATTAGAGATGGAAGGAGCAGGGAAAGGTAAGGCAAGTAATAGAGAAAGGAAGTAAAAACAGATGATTCTCAATGAGGCAGATTGTTAAGAATAAGGAGATACCATTGCAAAGAAGAAGGGGATTTGGGTAGGTAAATGTATGTGGGGGAATGATACTAAAATCTCCTGTCACCACCATTGCTAGGGATTATAAATAGCAGCCACTGCTAGAAACCCCCAGTCAGGGATGGATGAATATGCCTTTTGGGACTGGCTGCTGGCTTCTTTTCATCTATACTTGCACATATGAATAGGGATTACCTTCACTGGGGCATCTTCCAGAAAACAGCATAATGTCTACTACATCCTCATTCTCATTTAGACCCTGACACTTCTGAAAAATGAATGCCTAAGCTTCTAGAAACCAAAATATTTGGATGCTTGCCAAAATAGTTAGAACGTGTCTAAATGTAAGAAACTTGCCTCTGCCAAGAACTTTTGAATATGGCTATCTGCCCAAATATTATAGTTCCATAAAGCAGTACACTAATGATGATGAAGCAAAGAAGGAAGCTGGAAAGAGGAGGCAAGAGCATGAGTGGATCAAATGATAATGTCTTATTTTTATGGGGAAAAGTTGTTGCCAATTTACAGTGTTATTCACCAGAAATGTGGAACCAGTTACTATTAAATATATGGGAAGTCCTCAGGTTTCTCTGTATGCAACACTGATAAATAAATGAAAAAAATAAAGTGGCCCAAATAAAACCCTAGGCTATTAGAACAGGGGAAACTTAGAGAGCATTACATACAGGCTGACTATTTTATAGATGAGAAAACTGAAGACCAAGAAAAAGCACTTGTCAGATTTTTGAAGTTGTTTTTTTAAAAGCAAAGCTATAGATTATTATGAAATAATACTGTGTGCAATGATAAGTTTGGAAATATGTATACATATATTCGATTTGCCAATATTTTAACATAATTAACATGTAGTGGATATCCTGCCATCTAGGGGAGGGGTGGGGAGTTGGGGGGAAAATTTGTAACAGAAAGCTATGTAAGGGTTATTGTTGAAGAATTACCCACACACATGTTATGCAAATAAAATAAAAATTTAAAAAAAAAAAAGAAATAATACTGTGTGTGAATAGTCAAGACAATTAGAGATTTAATTAAAGGGCACCTCAGAGTCTGCACCTTCACTGTGAAGAACAAGAGGAAGCTAAAATGATAAGCCTGAACCTTTGAAACTGGAGAAGATCAAATAAATAAAGCCTAATCAAGGAGGGGAGGTGGTATAGAAGCAGCTTTTTCTTTTCCTTATTCTCTGAGCAAATTTAATCTTCATACAGTAAAGCAGAATTTTCAGGTATTTTGGAAAAGTCAGCCAATAAACATTTATTAAATACCTAGTGTATTCCAAACATGGTGCTAAATTCTGAGGATGCAAAGAAAGACAGTCTCTGTGATGAAAATACAAACAACTATATGTAAACATGAAACATAGAGGAGAAACTGGAAAAAATAGAGGAAAGGAATTAGCATTAAAGGCTCTCAGGAAAAGCTCAAAGAAAATGGGCTTTTATGTAAGGTGTGTTCCATAAGAGAAGGGTGGAGTAATGAAGGTAGGAAAGAAGGAAGGGAAGGAGGGAGGGAAGGAAAGAGAAAGGGAGAGAGGAGAAAAGAAGGGAGGGAGGGAGGGAGGAAAAAGGGAAGGAAAGAAAGAGGGAAGTGAGGGAGGGAGGAGGGAAAAGGGAAGGAAGGAAGGAAGGAAGGAGGAAGGAAAGAAGAAAGGGAGGGAGGGAGGGAAGGGAAAGAAAGGAAGGGAAGGGAAAGGAGAGGAAAGGAAAGGAGAGGAAACAGGGAAGGAGGAAAGGAAGGAAGGAATGGAATGGAATGGAATGAAATGTGATAGGGAGTACAAAGAATAATGAAAAAGGAGAAAATTGGGAAATAAAGGTTGTAGTGGGAGAAATCCATAAGGAAAAGGATTTTTAAGATGAAGATAATGTGGATATAAAGGGTGAATTTTAGGGTAAAAGAGACTAGAAGAAAGATGCTGGTTGAGAACCTTTTTATTAAGTACCCACTGTGTACCAGGAAGATATCAAGTCCTCAAATGTATGAATGGTGCTGTATTGTCATTGCTGTGGATATTTAATTTAAAATGTGGATTGAAAATTCCATTACTTCCAGCCCATCTCATACAACCCTGGCTTAGTTAACACTTTCAGGATGGGGAGGAAGGGAGGGCAGCCATAGAGAAGGGAGTGTTCAATCAATATGTTAATGGATTTTCCTGAATTCTTCTTGACATTGCATAGTTGTAGGGTGAGCCTCACTGCCAGTAAGATGGTACCTTAGGAACGAGTTCTTTTGCCATAGAGACTTAACTCCAATATTTGTTTTATAATAAATTTTGCTACCCTTTGAATTTAGTTGGGCTACAAAGGGAGCCAGTCTTGGAATAAAAAAATACCCCAGTTTATTCTTTGCATCTTCCATAACTAACTCTCTTTCATGTGAATATCACATGAAGCAGCATGCAAAAGCCAAACCTTAGTATAGAAATCTTTAATCCAATTAGAAACTTTCCCAGAGGTCATGGTGCAGAATGGTTATATAATCTGCCTCTGTTCTGTGTGTGTGTGTGTGTGTGTGTGTTTATCCCCCTCTTCAGTCATTAGTAAAAAGAAAATCATCTACCTTTCTCTACAGATAAAAAAAAAAAACCTGGCTTATAACAATTGGCAGAAGAAAGAAAGAAAGAAAGAAAGAAAGAAAGAAAGAAAGAAAGAAAGAAAGAAAGAAAGAAAGAAAGAAAGAAAGAAAGAAAGAAAGGAAGGAAGGAAGGAAGGAAGAAAGGAAGGAAGAAAGAAAGGAAGAAAGAAAGGAAGAAAAGAAGAAAGAAAGAAAAAGAAAAAAAAGAAATAGAACAAGGCAAAGACACAATCTACATCTCCCCTCATCCTTTCCTCCCCAGGAAGACCATACTGTAACCTCAGCAATTCCAAAAGAAAAGGGGGAAAACACTTCAGTTTCTTTAAGGGATAATTCTGAATGCTTTCTGAACTTCCTAACCTTTTCTTTGAAGGAATTAGCTATCTGCAGGCTTTGACATCCTCCAGGTGAGTTAGCTGCATATTTAAGCATGCACAGAGAGCGTAAGCCAAGCACTTTTAGCTCTGATCACAGTCTGTTGTTTCCCATCATAACTGTAGTAACAAACATTTTCAAGAACAATGGATAGTTCTATTTGCCAATAGTCTGACAAAATTACAGAATTTCTGAGTTGGAAGGAAAGCATTGAATGCACCCACACTTATAAGAGAATTCCTTCTATAATACTTCCAACAAGTGTTGTTCTGGCTTTTGCCTGAAGCCCTCCAGTGATGGGGTCCTAACCACATCTCAGGATAGCCTTAGTCACTTCTTAGTACTGCTTGGTAACTTGTCTGTTTTTTGTTTTTCCTGACATGAATTCTAAACTCTTTTCTTTCACCCTCTCTTCCTTATATTTTGCAAAAGTGTTCAAGCAGAAATCAGCCACTTTTCCACCAGAAAGCCCATCAAATATTTGAATATTGTCATGCTCTTGAGAAATTTGGTTTAGTGGTTTTCCCAAATGCTTCAGAAGCATAGCAATTGCATGCATGGCTTTTAAAATTAATTTATAAAGAACTGACACCCTCCCCACCCACCTCCACATATATAGAAGTCAAGTCAAACCAAAAAACATTTATTAAGCACTCATTCTATGCTAGGTATTGCACAAAGTGCTAATCCATACATAGCCTGCTTTATATCAAATTTTCATTATTCTATCTTTCCATCAACACTAGTCCCTAGTAGTCAATCCCATGTCCAGCTTGGAAGATCAATAATAATGTATCTAATAGGTCCCAGCTCAACCCTCTGTTGCTCATCATTTGGATTCTGATGGTTTACTATGTAGCACACTATGTTTAAATGTATTTCTGGTATGTGTGTGTGTGTGTGTGTGTGTGTGTGTGTGTGTGTGTATTGACTATACAGCTACAAAGACTATATACAATTAAATTTATCTGTTTTCTTGAGTAGTATGTGCTATAATGTTTGAAGAGAGCTATGGATTAGACCAAAGGAATACAGCAGATTTAAGGAAAATTTGGACTTTCTCAGCAGGATAAATATTTGAAACTATTCTAATTTGATAAAAACAAACAAAACATATCCTCCAAGAATGAAATGAAGCAAAAGAATAGAACATTGCTTACTCTCTGAGAACCATGCAGAACATGAAACTTCTACCATCAAGTTTCTTAAAAACAAGAGTTTTTTATAGTTTTTTTTTTTTTTTTGGTAAAAATCTTCAGCACTTACCACTGCCTAATCTACAATAGATATTTAAGAAATACTTGTAGAACTATAACTCTCTCTTTGATTATGGGCAGAATAAAGGATGGCCAGGTTGAGACTGATTCTTTTGGTGAATAGGAACATGTTAATGGCTAGCACTACCATCTTGTGGTTAAAACATGATGAGAAATTTTAATAAATTAATTTTGCCATCATGGTTTTTGCTGTCAGATAAAGATTCTTCTGTTATTCTTCAATGTAAAAGCAATGATCATGGTCTTGCAGTTTTTTTTTGTTTTTTTGTTTGTTTGTTTGTTTTTTTCCTGAATGAAGCTGGCTTCATGTAAATAATGCCAGGAGAGAAATGGATATGAGTAGAAAGAAAGATGGATGGAAAATAGGAAGGAAGAGAGGGAAGAAGAAAAAGAAGAAAAGAGAGAAGAGAGGAAGAAGGAAAAGAAGAAGAGAGGGAGAAAAAGAGAAAGGGGGAATCCAGCTACCATATAACCCAACAATGAAAATTCTAGACATCTATGATAATGAAGTATAGTCCAGGTCATTCATATGCTGGCTACTTATAAATCCAGCTAGAAGAAAAATAGTTAAATAATTAAAAGCTAGAATGAGTAAATGGAACTTTTTTTTGAAATGGAAGTCTTTAGGCCCCAGGGGCCATTAATTGGTCCTTATGCAGGGCTGGGAGAAAGCTAAGCATTTATGACTTTAAATAACTATGGATTACTTTCAAACAGGTAATGAATATTCCAGTCCTTGTGCAAAGTGGAAAGAACAAAGACCTGGAAATTAAAGAAGCTAGGTTTAAGTTGTGGGTCTCAAATCAGGTAATAAATTATATCATATAATTGGCTCAGCTCCATTCTTTTATTTATTTATTTATTTAGGTTTCAGTTACCTCACTTAGAAAGTTAAAAAGAAAAAAAAAATGGTCTTTGAGAAATAGTAATGAGTCCAGAGTCAGAAGCCTTGGTTTAAAATTCCACCTTTGCTTGGTCAAGTAACTTAACTTGGGACTCAATTTTCCCATCTATAAAATGTATTTTGTGAGTGGGAGGGTAGAAAAAGATTGCCTCTGAGATCTTTTCTAGATTCACAGCTATGATCTTATAATTTCTAAAATGTCTTCTGAACAGAAAATTCTAGGAAACATTTTTTTAATGGATAGATTTTAGCTAACATTAGTTGATCTCCTAAGTTAAAATGATAGAATCAGAGAAAAGGAAGATTTAAGACAATAAAATGAACTGTGAGAAATTGCACCAATATAAATCATATTTTTTTTCATTTTGGATCATTTTATTATCTAGTAAATTTTCTGCTTACCTTTGGTCCTCTGCAAGAATGGCTTGGGATAGGAGAAAGAGCACTAGGTTTATAATTAGAGTATGTGGGACTGAATGTTAACTTTGAATCTTCTTATTAATATATCCATGGATAAATCATGTGATCTCTTTGGACTGAAATTTACTAGCTTTCAAAAAAAAATAATCAGAAACAAATTAATTAATTAATTAATGGTTCCATGGTTCATCATACCTTGAGTCAAAGACAAAGACGGAGCCACATAATTAAGAAAGTACTGGTTTCAGTCCCAAGATGGGAGGGAGGGATAAAAGGAGGAATGAAGGAAGGGTAAAAAGAAGAGTGAAAGGGAAGAGGAAGGAAGAAAATAAGCAAAGAAGGAAGGAAGGAAGGAAAGAAGGAAGGAAGGGAGGGAGGGAGGGAAGGGAAGGAAGATGGAGAAAAATCTGTACTCAAGAAAAAAAATACAGTAAGCAGGTAAGAAAGGGGAGAGAGAAGGGAGGAAGGAACTGAATGCTTAGATACAAGCCCTATTTATGACACTGATTATATATATGAACCTAAAAGTTACTTAACTTCTCTGTGTCTCAGGTAGTTCTCCAAATGCTCTAAGTGGCAGATAAGATTCTGATCAGCTTTGGTAGAGGGAACGCCAAAAAAAATAAAATAAATTAACAAATCCAGTTTCTATTCTCACCTTCCCTCAAACACCTCTAATTCTTCTTAATCCTCTTATCCTTCCATTAATTGCAGCTTCACAAGACCTTAGCAAAAATGCCTAAAGATGCTATAAGCAATAGGAAAAGAATATGATAATTTTGAAGATAATAAGATTAATTGATTTGAGAATTAAAAATAACAATAAGGATTTTCAAGCTCTCTGAGAACAAGAGCTCTTCATATTGTTCCATTTTTTGTCAGTCAATAAACATTTACTAAACACTTACTATGAATTGGGAACTATGCTAAGTAAGCATAGATTTACCTTCATTCTGGCATGTGTGGTTGAGACCTTTCATTCATGCCTGATTCTTTGTTACTCCATTTTAAGGTTTTCTTGGCAAAGACAGTGGAGTAGTTTGCTATTTCCATTCCCCACTTTATTTTGTAGATGAGGAACAGAGGTAAACAAAGTTAAATGACTTGTCCAGGCTCACACAGTAAGTGTCTGAGGCTGAATTTGAATTCATGAAGATGAGTGTTCCTGATTCCAAGTGAAGTATTCTATACCCTGCACCATCTAGCTATCTTTTCCTGGCATAGAGTAGAATTTTAACAAATACTTTCTGACTAATTGGTTATCCAGTATGTGCAATGCATTGTGCTACAGACAAAATAAGGAATAAAGTATGAATAAGAAAAGGTGCCTGCTAGAACCTAGGCACAAACCACATCTCAATCCCTTTATCAAAATAAGGTTGAAATGGCTTCATTATTTAAAAATAAAGGATGACATTATTAGCAAATTATGAGAGCAAGGGATAGTTTACCTGTCAGATCCATGTAGAAATAGAGGATTTATGATCAAAGAAGTAGAGAACAGTATGAAATAAAAAAATGATAATATTGATTACATTAATAAAAAGGTTTTACACAAACAAAACCAAGGCAATCAAGATTACAAGGAAATCAGAGAACAGGAAATAATTTTTACAGTCCGTGTTTCTGATAAATGCCCCATTTCTAAAATACATAGAGAATTGAGTCAAATTTATAAGCATTCCTTAATTAATAAATGGTCAAAGGATATGGATGGACAATTTTCAGATGAAGAAATTTAAAGACATTTTAGAGACATAAAAAAATAACCTAAATCACTACTGATTAAAAAATACTAATTAAAACAACTCTGAGATACCATCCCACACCTATCATATTGGTAAAATGACAAGAACAGAGAATGAGAAGTTTTGGAGGGAATGTAGGAAAACTGGGACAATAATGCATTGTTGGTGGAGTTGTGACCTGATCCAGTCATTCTGGAGAGCACTTTGGAACTACACCCAAAGGAGTATAAAACTGTGTATATCCTGTGATCCTACAGTATCTCTATTGGGTTTGTGTCGCAAGGAAATCATAAATAAGGTGAAAGATCCACATATGCAAAAATGTTTATAGTAACCCTTTTTGCAGTGGCAAGAAACTGGAAATTGAGTGAATGCCCATCAGTTGGGGAATAGCTAAATAACTTATTGTATATGTAAGTAATTAAATATTATTGTTCTATAAGAAATGATAAGTGAGCTGATTACAGAAAAACCTAGAAAGACTTACATGTACTGATTCTGAGTGAAATGAGCAGAACCAAGACAACATTGTATACAGTAATAGCAAGATCATGTGATGATCAACTATGACAGATAGACTTAGCTCTTCTCAGCAATGCAGTGATACAAAACAATTGCCATAGACTTTGAATGGAAAATATCAGCCACATCAAGAGAGAGAACAATGGAAACTGAATGCAATTCAAAGCATACTGTTTTCACCTCTTTGTTGTTGTTATTATTGTTTGTTTACTTGCTTTTTGTTTCTCACGCCCTTTTGTTCCTTTTTCTTTCACAACATGACATATAGAAATATGTTTAGAAGAATTGTTCATGTTGAATCTATATCAGATTGCTTGCTATGTTGGGGTGGGGGAAGTAAGGGAGGAAGGGAGGAAAAAAAATTGAACTCAAAATCCTACAAAGGTGAATGCTGAGAACTGTCTTTGCACATTGCTGGAAAAATAAAATATTACTGAAAATGAAAAAAAGAAATGAAATGAAAAGAAATAAAATATGATTGCTTTTAAAAACATTAGCAATCTAGTAGGACTTAGGAAGGCTTGAGTACTCAGGGGCATAAACTGACTGATAAATAGCACAGTAACCAAGGTTAGTATATACATAGTATAAAAAGTTAGCTGGTAAAAGCAGAGGTCAGATAGCAAGCATATACTCAGAAATCTTTTCAGATTTGGAGATGAAAATTATTGTTCTTTTTTCAAAACATTAGATACATGCTTTGTACACACAAACTTGAGCACCTTTTTTTTTTTTTTTTTTTTTTACCCCTTAATGTAGTGCAGCTGGAGACAGTTATAGTAAGTTGACACATACTATATGATGGCATTCATTATACATGAGAACACTTATTCTAATGCATTATTTACATCACTGCATTTTAGAATATTTATTTTTAATACTCTCCATTAGCTTTGCTATTCCTTCCAATTCTCAAATTCTTGGGGTCTATAGTAGCCCCAAAGTGTTGCTCCTCTATTTCTAGTCTAATCTATGAGTATATAAATGAGTAGAAAAATAGCACTGGTTCCCCCAAAGTTTGTATTCAAGAAAAAAACATTTTGAATAATTGATACAAGTGAATGTCTGTCACATGTGTTTTATACCAAATAATGGTTGCTGGGATATAAGAATCAAAAAACGTCCCACTTGTGTCATTTCTTTTAACAAAGCATTTTGTCTTCAAGAGAAATATCTGAGTAACACATATCATTTACTCTGAAATCTGATAGTATCTCTCAGATCCCTCTCCTATTTTAAGATATAGCTGCCCTGTCTTTATGGATCACAAGTATTTCACTATTTTATAATGTTATTCATTTTCCAATCTTGTCCAACACTTTATGATCTCGTTTGGGGTATTGTTGGCAGAGATACTGGCATGTTTTGCTACTTTCTTCTCCGGCTCATTTTATAAAGAAGGAAAAGAAGGCAAGAAGGATTTAATAATTTGCTTAGGGCCATACAGCTAATAAGTGTCTGAAGCCAGATTTGAATTTAAGATATATCTTTATGACTCCAAGGCCAGAATACTGTTCCCCTAGCCACTTAACTATTTATATATACTTCTATTTATTCCATATTTATGCTATAAATGTATATATGCCTGAACATATATATATATATATATACATATATATGCATATATGTATATGTCCCTGTTGTCTCCATTAGAACATAAGTTCCTTGAGAACAGGTACTATTTTAGTTGTTCATCTTTATATCCCTAGAAGTAAATACTTATTAACTGATTGACTTAGGCTCCCATTTTTCTGGCCTGTAATTGCTTCCATTGCTCATAAAGAATCAACAAAGAATTCCTCTTGTCTCTTCCTCTCTGTTTGAGAGGTCAGTTTACAATTTAAAAAGACTCCTTGCAAATAAGAATATACAACAAAATTCCCCAGACCTTTTCATAGCAAGTTTTTTCCTCACAAGGTTAACCTGGAGAAAGGTAGAAACTTCAAAGGCATTCTCATATTCAACCAATGATAACTACCCTAGCTGTCCTGTCAGCTAATTGCCCAGGAAAATAATGTGTCTGAGTTCTTTTGGGGTAGCGATCTGAACTCTCAAGGAAAACATAGCATGCATCAGATGTCAAAGTACAAACCTGATTTTCCATTCCCCAAACAGGAAAGAACATATACTGCATGGAACATTATGCTATTCCAATTCCTGTTTTCATTTTGCCTTGTAAGGCCACAAAATGATAAAGTTAAGTTGCTTTTGCCCAGTGTCATTTGGTTAAATCAGAGAAATTCAAAGGTAGGCCATGGGCACCCATAAATCAGCCATTCTAATTGATTTAGGAGTCAGCAGAATGAATTGTACTCTCAGTTTGGGCATGAAGGCAAACATCACCCCAGAGGGGAGAGATAGAGACCTCTCTTGGACCAGCTTTCTTTTGGGAATGTCTTAGAGGGTCATGGGATTCTCACACAGGATCATGAATTTAGTTCTGGCAGTGAACTTAGAAGCATTAAGTCAGAATCCATTGAAATTCAACAAAGGTAAAATGATTTCTTAAAATCATGTGATTAGTAATTGCCTCATACCAGATTCTACCTCCATTATCCCTGATTTCAAGTCCACATTTGATCTATCTGGGGGCTTCCTACTTTAATTACATTTCTGCAACACTAAAAGTGTTGCCAGAATCTTCTAATTTGACGCTGTGAGCACTGAACTACACCCTGGTTCTGGCAATGATCATGAACATCCTTGGCTATGGCTTCATTGAAAGTTGATCTTGGGAATGTTTTCAATTTGTTATAATATATTTAGCCAAAAGCCTCAATGGAGCCCATCAAACTAGTTTAATTGATGAGCAGATAGGGAGTTTTGGATAAGACAATATGAAACTTTCTTAAAGATTTTTATGACAATAAGTTTAGAATTGGAATGGTTTCTTTTACCCAGCAAAGCCCAAAATTTGGAAACAGAATATTGGAAGAGGAAGGATGAAAGTGTATCATTCTTATTTTAAAAACCTGTTGAGCATCTACTATGTACGAAAAAAACAGAAATAAGACATGTTTTTTTGGGAGGTAGGAAGTGTCAAGGGAAGATTAGAACCTCTTATATAAGGACTTGCTAAATCTTTTCCCGAACAGTTCATCTACCTTTGGTATCAGACTAATCGCCCAGCTCTCATCTGTGACTCCTGGAAGCTGTAGCTTACACAGTGGTCACACTCTAGTAAAAATGTCTCAGCAGGTAGGCTAAACTGGTTTGAGGGTATCTGACAAGCCTCAAATCCATCAGTGAGTTAGGGGAATGGCTGTTTTGAGCATGAGAAGATTTCCCCTAGTGGAATAGGCAGCTGAAATGAATTTTTTCCAATGGCCAGGAAAGGAGCTAAATCCAGTACTGTCAAGTGCTTAGATCTTGATCAGTTGTTGAAAATGGTAAGGTCATCCGCTGCAACCTAGGCCATTACCAGTCACCCAGACTTGTGTCTTCCTACTGGACTTAGATGACTCTGAAAAAAAGAGTGAAGCTTAAATTTAATTTGTGGGACAGTTAAGACATCATCCCATGATGTCATTGGTCTTCTTTGAAAATGCAAGACATAAACCAAAACTCCAGAAGGTAAGGAGCTATGGGGAACAGACAAGTACACAGGAAGGTGAAGAGGTGCAATCAGTATAATACTGATCAATGCTCTTGTCTGAGAGGGCTTCATGGAGGAACTATAATTTGGTTATAATTAAACATTCAAGGAATTTTAGTTGAGTGGATAGTTGCAGAAAACAGTAGATTTTGATAATTGAGAAGGCACTCCAAACTTTTGGCCACATGACCAAATGAATGGATTATATATATG
>JAJPUD010000790.1:363416-409139 GCA_023553655.1 Myrmecobius fasciatus | reverse complement strand
AAAGCTTTGTAAAGATCAATGTTGGGGAACTACCCATAAATATGTTATACAAATAAAAAGCTTCAATAAAAAAAAAAGAAAAAAAGAAAATGGAAAGCCATCAAAGTTCTTTGAGCAAGGACAAGTAGTAAACATGATATGGAAAACAGGTTTTAGGAAAATAAAATGTAAGGATAACTCCAAGATTTTTAGCTTGAATATCTAGGAAAATGAAGGTAACAGTAATAGAAATGCAGAACACAGACCCAGAACAGGTATTCTGGGAGCAATGATTAAGTTGAGGTAAAAGGTCCAAATGATTCCACTGGGGGGAGCTAGTAAGTAGACAGGAGATGAGATTGAATCAGAAAAGAAAGGTCAGGGCAGGGGGTAGACATTTGAGGATCCTCTATACAATAATCCCTTTACTAGACATCTTTCAAGACAGTTATCTGATCTTGACAGCATTGGCCCCAAATCACTTTCAGATGAAATAGTCAAATATTGAAATTAAATCAACTTTTTTGCTTTGACTCCAAAAAAAAATCTGTTATTCCAACTGTCCCTTTCACTTTGCAAATGCAATGGTAAGCTTTTAAATATAAATGCCGTGCCTCCTTCCCCAAAAAAGGCAGTTGAGAATAGAAAAACATTATTTTTTTCTGTATTTTCATATGCAATCAGCATTAGATGGGATATACTAAAAAAAATAGACTTTTTTTCTGAATAAACAGCATTTAATACAAAGATCCTCACAGATGGGAAGATGTCATCATAAAAACCCACCCTCCTCTCACCCCACCAGTATACTATTATGACTTCAAGAGGCAATTTCAGTATCACATCTGGGAAATGTCATTCATTAACTTCTCTGGCACCACTGAATAGACTATAAACACAGCACACTGGATCTCTAACATATCTTTGAGTCTTTTACTTTTTCCTTTTAACCGTAAATCATTTTTATTTGCTAGTTTGACACATCAAGTTTTATGCTACTAAAGCTTCTTCCCCTCTAAATTTTATCTTGTTATTTTCTTGTTGATTTTTTTTCCTACAAAATATGCAATAACATGATGGAATTGATCACACTGTTAGGAAAATAGGAACCATGGAAAGGGTATTAACATTTCATGGCTCTATGGAATTGAATTACAAGGGCCATTTCCAGGAAACAAGGTATCATAGACAGCAGGTCATATAATCCAGTGCTTATCCAAATCATGAATCCCATTAACAAATGGGAGGTGAGCCAGAAAGTTGGAGGTGGAAAGAAACATAGAAATTATTTAGCCCAAGTGTTGTATATTAGAGATCAGGAAACTGGCATCCAGAGTGGAAGGCAGGTGACTTGACAAAGGTTACCAGGACAGAAAGTAGTAAAGTCAGGATTTGAACTCAGACTCCTTGATTCCAAATTTGATTTTCTTTTCCCTTTAAAATAATGATTCCTTGAGGATTTTGTTCCTCAAGGATTTTTTGGTCTCTTTCGCCTTAACTAAATAATAATATAGTAAGTATGCTATTAGGGCAGCAAGGTGATATAGTAGATAGAGCACCAGACTTAGAGGTAGGATGGCCTGAGTTCAAATACATCTTGAAATACTTACTAGCTGTATAAACCTGGAAAAATCATCTAACCTTGTTCACCTCACTTTACTCATCTGTAAAATGAGCTGGAGAAGGAAATGACAAACCACTATGGTATCCTTTCCAAGAAAAACCTAAATCAAGTCATAAAGAGTTAGACACTACTAAAAAAAGACTGAGCAACAACATTATGCTATTAGTTCATGAAATCATAGGAACTTAGAATAATAGGTTATAACCTCTGATCTCATAGGTCATAAAAGATGATCTGCATCATCTCTGCCCTTCAATTATTCTGACCAATTATATCTGTCATTTTTTCTCTAAGATTTCTATGGAAGGAAATTCTGAGTTCCTTTGGTCATTCATTTCTAGATCTAACAAACATTTTGGGAATCTCTGGAAAAAGCTGTAATATTTAAAACAAAGTATTTTTTCCTTCCCTTTTCTATTTAATTCTGTTCAATTCTATTAATTAGGATCTATCTCACAGGCCCTTGTCACTTTTCAGTTAATTAGAAAATTTCTGATGACTTGCAATTCAGCAGCTTCTTCCTTTTGAGATCCTTTAAAGATACAGATATTTGCATACCCACACTGACTACTTTATGTTCTTAAATTTCCAGAAAAAGATTGAGAGGGGATCTGATAAGTCACTTCTGCTATTTTTAATTGAAGAATTTCTGAATCCTTTAATAAAGTCTGTGCCTTAATTAAAAATGCATAATTTATTCAAAGCAGACACTACAGTAAATACAGATACACACACAAACCTACCTATGTAGATCTGTACATATGGGGATGCCGACTGAATTTGGAGTTTGTGGACTCAATGTCCTAATTCTTCCTGTTATTAGCTACTAGTTCATCTTGGTTATGTCATTGAAGTTCATTGGAACTTCAGGTTTATTTGTTTGTTTGTTTTTCCCATGGGTAAAATAAGAATATTTGGCTACAAAGCCTCCATCTCTAAATCTATAATACCATATTTGATTTCAGAATTCAAACCCATTTTCCTCAGTTGTTGAATTAATTATTCACTGAGACAAGTGGTTTCAGAAAATCTTGGGAAGACATATTAACTAATGCAAAGTGAGATGAATAGAAAACTATAACATTAGACACAATAACTGCAATAATGTTAAGATAAGCAACAATGAAAGACAAAGCTAGTTTGAATAAAACAATGATCCATAAAAATTCAAAGGACTCAAGATGAAAAATGCTGTCCACTTCCAGAGAGAGAACTGATGAATTTGAAGTATCAATTGAAGCACGTTTTTGTTACTTTATTTTTCTTGCTTTCTTTTAGCAATATGGTTTATATGGATCTATATTTTACATGTTTAGTAGATGTCATATTATTTGCTTTCTCAACGGATAAAGGAGAAACTGAGGGACAGGGAGATTCTAAAACCTAATTTTTAAATGAAATTATTAGTAACCTAAAAGGGGATTAATATATTTTCTAACAGGACATTGACGATAAGTAAAATTAATATGAAATTCTCCTAATTGTTGCTTTTTTCTGACAAAGAAGTCAAAAATAGAGATTCTCAAATTAATTAAGGCATAGATGACACTCATCCAATGTTCAGATCATACAAAACTGGTGAGGGAATCAGTTGATGAAACAGAGAATGGAATCAGTATCCAAAAGGATATTGATGGGCTAGAGAACAAAAGAAAAGAAAAAAAAAAGAAGTAAATCAAAAACATTAGGTACAAAACAAAGAAGTTTCACAATAAGATAGGGAAGACTTGCAAAAAAAGATCTCTGAGATGTAATGGACTCCACACCTAAAATGAGTTAGTGGTACAATATGGTAGGAAAAAAAAAGTTTAAGCTAGATAAGATCAGGTAAAGCTTTCAGAAATCAGGTAGTTATAACTTTACTGTGTTGTATCTCAATTAGATAATATCTGCAGTTAGTTTAGACCACTTTATTCTAAGAAAGATACTTATAGCCAAGGGAGGATCCAGAGGAGGTTAGCCAAAATGTAGAAGGATTCTGAAAATCATGCTATGTATGAAAGGATTGTTTTAAGGAACTCAGGATATTTAGCCTGAAGAAGAGAAATCTTAGAACAGGAGGGAATAGAAGAGGGAAAGATATAATAGCTGCCTTCAAACATTTGAAGAGCTGTCCCATAAAGGATTTTGCTTGGCCCTGGGAACAAAAAGAGGTTAGAAAGAGGCAAATTTAGACTGATGTCAGGATAATCTATTCAGTCTGTTCATAAGTAGAATAGATTGCTACCGGATATTTGGGGTTCCCCTTCATGATGGAAACTTTAAGCAAAGACTGGATGACTATTTGGTAAATATGGATTAGAGAAGATTCATCTTCACATAAGGAATGGTGACTGAGGTTCTTTCAAACTTGTAATTACTCTGATTATAGGTCAGAATTAAGTTATATGGAAAATAAAAGGATGATCTGCATGGTGGCAGATAACCCATATTTCCTGCTTCTGAAAATGTTGATAATTCCAGAGTTATAACCTTCAATAGAATAAAGCTAATTGGTTATTCACATTAAGACAGATATTCATATAAAACGCCCTTGAAACACAGGGGCAAAGAAAAGGAATGGACAATATTGCCTAAGTAGGTCAAAAAGGGAGGTCAAATCTTTCACATCAATCAGTAATGGGTTTATATCCCAAGAGTGATTCCTCTACTTCCAGATTGGGCAAAATAGGGAGACACCCCCCTCTTCCTCATCCTCATTTATCATAATAATCAGGTGGTTATAGTCCTGTTGTTAATTAAGAATTTTTTTTAAATGCAAGTTTTTTTCTTTGATCTCAGTATGTCATATATTCATTCCAGTTTATAAGTTTAATTTTGTCATGCATTATTGAGGCCCTACTGAACCCCTCAATTAGGAATAAAATAACTATTAATTACAATTTAAAAATAAAATCATTTTAAAATAAAAAAACAACCAATAAAATAGCCACAAAAATCATTTCTGTAAATGTGTTCAAGTAAAATTTTAAACTATATAGAAATTAGAAGGGAAATTAGTATAATTTCTGAAAATGTTACTTAGATTTTTCAATGAGACTGTCATTGAAGAGTTTTTGTAACTAAGTTTCAGTCTTAAAGAGCCATTGTACAAAGTAAAAGATTGACAGAATGTTATAGAAGAAACATTCAATAAAAGATTGAATGACAGGGACATAGGATAGCTCTGTCTAGGAAGGAAAGACAGAACTGTCAATCAAATTACTTTCTATACAACTCCTGTATATTCTCCTTGGCAGTCTAGTGTTACTGATATGCTTTTTACATCATCTTCTAGAGATGCTGCTTTCCATAAAGCATCTATACTTGATTTCTGTGCTATGCAATACACTTATTTTTCTGCTTGTGACCTTAACTATGGAGATAAGCAGTCAAGAAGGTGGAGCAGGAAGAGGATGGTTGCCAATACTTCTAAAGAAAAAATTAACATCTCCCCACCCCCAAGTCTGTGAACTGGCAGATTATAACACAGGGCTATTAGAATTTAATGTTGCCTAAATTGGGACCTGTATTGTGGTTAAAGAGCTGAAAACATTGACAGGAGGGTAAACAAGAAAGCTTAGTGAGGTTTTCATTAAGCTGCCCAAAATCTTAGGAACAGGATACAAAAGGCTCCTTGATGATGACTTTATATCAATCAATCAAGAGATAAATATAAGGGCTTATTAGATGACAGGTACAGTGCTAAATTCTAAGCATATAAAGACAAATGTAGTTGCTACATTCAGGTAGCTTACAATTTGATGGAGGAGACAAAAGGTAAAATATATATGGAATGGAAGAAAATCTCAGAGGTGATGGCTCCAATGGCCAAGGTGACTGGGAAAGGTTTTCTGAAGTTGGCATTTGAACTGATTCTTGAAGGAAATCCAGGATTAGAAGAGATAAGGAGGAAGACAAAGATTAACTAAGCAACCATCTCTCTTATGGCATGGGCATGAAAATGAAGTATCCTGTGTCAACAAAAGCTGCATCTTAAAAAAAACACCTTCTGGTATGTGCTTTGGAGTACAGATTCATCAATCACACAACTCTTATATTAAATAGTGACATTTTTGACTGAATACACATTTTTGGAAAAGCTGATTTTGAAGTAGGAAATCATCCCAAATGGAGTAGAACAAGCTAATCATTGCCATCAAGTATTATTTAGGTTTTTTTTTTAATCTTTAGTTTTTCCCCCATTATTTTCTTTGATCTTATTTTCTATAATTTGGTTTATATTTTCTCATTGACCTTTTGGTATTTTTTTCTACCTGAGAGAAAAAAGATAATTATTGCATTACATTTAATTTTTAGGAATTGAAAAAAAAACAAAGAAAATTATATTACAGTTTGACAATTTTAATGCAAATTCAGTTTCTCTTTTTTCTTAGATGAGAGGCATTAGGTAATGTCAATCTATATTAAAAATTTCTGCTTGAGAAAAATGGTCACAAATGCAAGACTTATTCAGAAGCCATTCTTTATATAAATCAAATAAAAAGGTGAATTGTCATTGTGGGATCATTTGTCATCTTACTTATGCTAGCCATACTATCATAACTAACTCTACAAGAATGATATGCAAATGAACTCTAGTTTTAGACTCAATTAATTATTTTTAATGATAGGAAACAGTATAAGGCTAGAAAGTGGGTTCAGTTAAGTCTGCCACATAACAAAACAACCCAAGTAAATTAATAGGTTCTATGAACTATATAAGCTAAATTAGTAGGAGGAAAATGATTATGCTAATATTTGATAAATTAAATGTAGTTTATTACATGGATTCCCCACCCCCTACATTTCAACCATAGTGTGACCTGACAATGATCCCACTCCACTGCCTCACATAAGCATGATGGGGGTTGAATAAGATCCCAGATCTTTCAGAGTAGGGAGCAGCTTGACTTTCAGATTCAATTCATCTCCTGCTAACTTCCCTTCTTATAACCTATATAGCTCCAAAAACCTGGTCTTGTTGTAGTCTTTTTCTTGGGGTCTTATTCACTTCATTAACCATGAAGATGACCCTGATTTCTTGAATAATGTTCCAATGGAATCCCATTTCTGGTCTTCAAAGATGTGCCTGATGAAAGGCTATCTTCTATCTAGAAAAGTTAGTCATCTCAAACCTTCCCCCTATGTTTTGGTCATAGTGACCCAAGAAATTGATAATAGGATTATAGACTAGACTGAAAAATACCTTAGAAGTCATTTTTATGTTTTCGATTTCCTCATAAACAAAGCATGACTACTCAGGGCTCTGTAGACAGTTTTTACTCTTACACTGACATTGGAAGTATGAAAGAACAGGTATAAAGAATCAGAGAGCTCTTAGATAGTCTTAAATTATTAAGTTAATAAAGAATCATTACCCCTTTTGCATAATCTTTGTTCAGTGATGGAGCCAATAGAGTATAGTCTATCTATAGAGATAGATATTCCTATTGCCATTCTCTCTCTTTATAAAATCAGAAGGTAAAAAGAAGTTTCAAACAAATCTAAATTATAAGATTGCATCCAAGATATTAGTTGTTTTATTTATTAATATGTTATAGTATTAAGATATTATTTATATTACCCAAGATTCTTGAGACATATGTGTAGATAGATCCCATAGATAAGATAGATTGATTATGAGAACCTAGATGGGGTGCTGGGGCTGGAATTAAGAAGACCTGAGTTCTAGTCAGGCCTCAGATACTTATTAGTTATGTAATTCTGAGAAACTAACAAACCTATTTGCCTCAGTTTTCTTAACTGTAAAATGAGCTACAGAAGGAAATGGCAAACCAGTCCTGTATCTTTGCTAGCAAAACCCCAAATCAGGCCGCAAATGGTTGGACATGACTGAAATGACTGAATGACAACTAAATCATCTGATATTAGTATGACCTCAGACCTTCACATTTTGACCCTTTATGTTGTGAATCTGGTCAAATTATCCAAGTAGTTTTACTTCCTTAGGAGATATTCTTAACAGAGTGTCTTCCCATTTAAAAGTAGCTGGATGGCCCAGTACTAGGCCTTCAGTCAGGAGCGTCTGAGTCCAAATCTGGCCTTAGACACATAACGCTTGTGTGATCCTGGACAGGTCATTTAATCCCAATTGCCTCATCAAAAATTAATAATTAAAGATTTAAACATTAAATAAAAATATTTTTAAATGACAATTTCATTTAAATATAATTGGTTTCCTTTCTAATCTTTTGTCTTTATTATATGTATTTAATAAAAACAACATTCTGAGAAGAGGTTCATAGGCTTTACCACACTTCCAAAAATTTTCATGTCATAAGGTTAAAAATCCCTGTCTTGGAAGAAAGGATGAAAAAAGGATGGAAGAGATGAGGAAATTAACAGTTGCTAAGACTTTCATTTCCAAAGGAGACTCAACAATGATACCTGACCCTTAGGCATCTGGATGAAGGTCTGACCTAAAGCTCTAGCAACAGGAAGGGTGATAAACTTAACAACAACACACATGAGATACTATTGCCAAATTATTCATCTTGTTATGTTAATCAAATTAATTTATGAAGTTATTAGTAATCTCCCAAGAGTAGGGAAAAGAGACCATTATTTATGGTAGGGAAACAGGTTTTAAGTGAAACATAGGCAGAGCAGAGTAAGAAAATGATTTTTTTTTACTGGTTAGACAGATCCTTTCACTTCCCTTGACTTCCCATCATTGAGAGATATAATCCAATCACTGAATGGGTATTGCCTCAGTCAAACTTGAGACCTGCTGAAGACCTTAGCTTAAAAAGCACAAGTCTCCTATTGTATCCAGGGCTGTCTCCAGTAGATTTGATCATTTGATCTTAATCCAGCCATTGAATCTACATGGGTCTGGAGCAGAGCAGGATCTTACACAGTCCTCCCTCACTCAAATCCAACTTACTTGCATAGCATGACATCTTCTCCCTGATGTCTTGGTCCTCTTCAAGAATGAAGGACAAATAACCACAGGTCAAAACTGCCTTTTTAGCTATCAATCCTTGCTCTCCCATAACCATTTACATCTTCCTGACCCTGACAGAATATTCATCCTACTCTTTCTTCTCTTTCAGTTGTTCTCCCATTCATATCAGAACTCATCTTCTTGGAATATCTTCCATTTTCTTTCAAAAGAAACCCATTTTCTCAAGTAACACATCTGTCACTTATATGCACACTCTCCAAAACTGAATTCAACTAGTCTCACTTTCCCAAACCCCAAGAAGCAGGTCAGCAAAAGAAGGATTTCTCCTTAATATTCTCCCTTACCACATTTAGACTTTCCTTCTATTACCATCCTTCAGTAATCTACCTTATTTACCTTGAAGTCCAATCCTACTATCTACATCACTGGATCCTGGAATTTGGTGGCATTTGTCTAGTAAGTCCTAGGTCATTTTCCATCCATTTACCAGGTCAACTTTGGCTTGAAGTTTTCTGGTCTAGGCCCCTAAGTCACCTTGAATTTACTTTGAATAGTCTTGATATTAATTTACATATGCATGAATACAATGTTAGATCTTTACTGGTTTTCCACTTAATAAGGGCATGTAAATTGGATTTCTAGATAAATATGAAAACAGAAATTAATATAGAGTAATGCCTTTGCTAGGAACACAACTGAACTTCAGAACCAATTCTGAAAATTGGAAGTATGTAATTCTCCCTATTCTAATTTCTTTACACTTTATAATTTTCACCTCTAGCCTCAGCCAAGAACCAATGTTAGTAGCATTAGACATAATCTGAACAGTGATGTGTATTCTGTCTAAAGGAATTCACTCTATTCTCACCTGCATCACATTTTAGTGATAGAGAGGATTTTTTGTCACCTAAAGAAGGGATGCTAAATAGAAATACTCCTAGTGTTGCAAGAGAAAGAAACAGAGTCAGCTGAAGTGAGGAATGTTATTTGTAATTATCTACATCTATAAATAGAAAAAAGAAAAACAAGAAAGCAAGCAAAAAAGAAGGAAGGAAGGAAAGAAAGAAGGAAGGAAGAGAAAGAAAGAAAGATGGAAGGAAGAGAAAGAAAGAAAGAAGGAAAGAAGAAAAGAAGAAAGGAAAGAAAGAAAGAAGGGATGTAAGGATGCAGGTAGGGGTCAGGGAGTAGGGAAAGAAGGAAGGAAGGGAGGGAGGAAGGAAGAGAAGGAATGAGAAAGGCAAGGAGGGAAGAAGAAGAGCCTCTATTTTTTAAATAGAGAGGGAAGGAAAGAGGAAAAGAGGGAAGGAGAGTGGGAGGATAATGATGGATGAAGGATGGATAGACTGGTAAATGAGAGATAAAATAGATGAAAAAAACATCATTATAATAATATTCAGAGAGCACATTAGGTACTCAAAATACCTTTCATGAAATTTTTAGTAGTAGATATTGTTATTATTATCTCTATTTTACTAAGGAGGCAACTGAGGTAGAGCATTAAAAAACTTGCTCAGGGCCACACAGCTAGCAAATGCCTGAAGGCAGATTTTCAGCCAAGTTTTTCTGATTCTAGGCCTGGAGCTTTACCCAGTGAGTAAGCTAGTTGCATGGAAATCTGCTGCAGTCTCCATTTCTCTCTAATCCTTGGTTGTCCATCATTTTCTAGAGGTGGCAGTTTTCAGTGCATAGATTTATATATCAATATGTAATGATGAGAATAATCATAGCTACATAGCAATTACAGAGCTCCTTAAGACTTGCTAAATGCTTAACAAATATTATATAATTCTCACAACAACCTTGGAAAGTAGTTTCCATTATTATCCTAATTTTACAGATGAGCAAACAAGCTGAGAGGGGTTAGGTGATTTTCCCAGAGTCAAAGAAGCAATATTTAAGGCAAGACTCAAACTCATTTTCCTAACTCCAAGTTCAACACTCTAAACACAACAACATGACTGAGGAATTACAACATAAACAGGAGTTATGAAACAAAAACATAAAAGGAAAAGAGCACTTATAGAGTGGGAAGGATCAGGAATGGCAGGAGAATAGTCAGAATGCTTCAGGAGTGCTTTCAAGTTAACAGAGAAGCCAAGGAAGGTGCCTGGTAGATTGGGTATCTCCGCCTTTAATGAATATATAAGAGAAGGTTACCCAGAATAGGCTATGCTCTGTATGGATTGATGGAGTTTTCCAATTGATGGGATCTCATATTTATCATAAAGATAGATAGATATTGGTAGATGTATTTATATATATATACATGTATGTATATATATATATATATATATACATATACATACATGTATATAAATAAAGGAGCAGCTGTACATATGGGAACTATATACATCATGTACACATATGATGTATATAGTTTGAGATCTACTCCATCCTAACCATTTTAATACAAATCATGTAGATCACAAAATAATGAGACAAAAGTAGACAATTTTTTTAAATGCTTTGATTTCAAGAATTTACAACTTTTACTTGAATCTGAGCCATACCAAATAAATGGATGCAAAAAAAGTCATTTTAATGAAGAAACCATTACAATTTCTATGATATCCTTTTGGAGATAAGATAAAATAAACAGCAGCAGCAGCAACAAAAAGAAAGCATCTGGAAATATAACAAATACAAGAAAGCAAAAGAAGTCAACCATCACTGTGGTAAATGAGCTCCAGTTAAAATAAAAAGGAAGGAAGCAACAGGATACCACTCATTGTCATCACTTTTGATGATACTTAAACAATTTTAGAACAAAATTAAAAGCATAAATAAAAATACAAAGCAAAAATGAGATTAGAGCAACATAAATGATGCTATTCTGTTACCGCAAGATGGGCGAGCCTCTGGATAAGAAGAAATTACAAATCATGGAGGGTGTGACATTTTGCCTCAATTAATATTTCTTAAGCATTCCCAGTAGATCCCATCATGGTAAGAAAGGAGTATGGATACCCCAGAAGGATATCTTTATCCTTTTAATAAATTCTCATGATTTCTTGATCTTGAGCTGGATGGCTGAAGGAAAAAGCAAAGTGGTACTCTGTGTGTATGTGTGCAGGTATATGTATATGTGTGTATTTCCTTTGTGAATTTCTTTACAGCCAGGTCTTAGATTTGGAGTGAGAATAGCAGCTCTCATACCACAATTTCACTCTTTTCCTTCCTTCCAAGGGAGAGCAAGATGTATATCTTCCCTCAAAAGACTAAAGATAGGTTGGAATAAAATTATTTTTGAGAGTGGAAGAGAATGTGTAGAAGAGATAAAGAGAAAAAGGAAAGAAGTTTGTAAAGGTGATTAGTGAAGAAGAATGATGAATGGTGTCATAATTCATGTTCCTCTATACTTTAATAGTTTTCAACTTCCTGGAATTTATGTTTGCCACTCTGCCATTCACTTATCACAAGATTAAGGTCTTTAAATTTGAAGCAAAATTTAGAAGTTATCTAACAAAACTTCCACATTTTTACACATAAGGAAAATGGGATCTAGAGATGTTACCCAATTTTCCAAGCTTTTATGTGTAATGAGTTGAAGAGCTGGGATAGACTTTTAAGACATTTCTCTTCCTATTGGGCCATGCTGTAGATTTCATGGAATAATCATGGAATCATTCCATTTTTAAAATTCTCCCTCCTCTCATTCATAACTAATTAAGATATCCAAAGTAAGATGAGAACAGTTTGGGGGTAGTAAAGATGCAAGGGGTTTCTTCAATTATTCTAAGGACAGTTAAATGGCTACATTATTTCCTCATATCCCTTTATACCCTTATTAATCAAACTGTCCTACTAATGTCAACTATACATGAAATTCTCTCTCTTATCATTAGGCTTTAGGTTGTAACATCATAGATTTAAAGGTGGAAGTTATCTTAGAGGTCATCAGGTGAATACTCTCATTTTAGAGATGAGGAAACTAAGTTGAGAGGTTCAGTGACTTAACAGGGTCAAAAACAACTATTAAGTGTTTGGACAGAATTTGAACTCAGAGCTTCTTCTCTCCAAATTCAACGTATTGTTCACCACATGACCTAATTGCCTCACTTGTCTGTAATGCACTCCCCTCCTCCTATTTCTTATAATTACTAACATTTTACAAAGCACAGCACTTATAATACAGGATCTTTCCTAACTTTCCCTCTCACAATTGTCAATTTTATATCTTTTGAGTTGCTTTGTATTGCCATTTGTGAGTGAGAATATCACACATATGTATGAGTGTTTATTTACACATATACACACTTGTGCATATATTATGTATGTATACATATGTATATATACATAAACACACATATATGTATATATCTGTGTGTAGTATTGTGTGTATGTGTGTATATATATGTATGTATGTACATATATATACATATGTATGTGTATATATATAACATATTTATTGTTGAATCATTTCATTTGTATCCTACTCTTTATGATTCCATTTGGGGTTTTCTTGGCAAAGACACTGGAGTGATTCGCCATTTCCTTCTCAAGCTCATTAGACAAATAAGGAAACTGAGGCAAACAGGATTTGGTGACTTTTCCAGGATCACATAGCTAATAAGTATCTGAGATAAAATTTAGAGAATAGTCCTTTTGAATCCAGGCTTGGTTATTACATGCATACACACAAACACACACATACATACATAGATGTATACATACATATGTGTGTGTATATCTGTATATATACATACACATACATTGTGTTGTTTGCAGATCTGTTTATATACCATGTTTTCTGACTATTATGCATGCTCATTACAAAATAAACTCCTAAAAAGGCTGGTTGATTGGCTTTGTTCTATCCCAAAGCCTAGAATAATGTTCTGTAAATATGAAGTATTTTCTTTCATATCTTGAGAGCTAACTTTAGAAGTTGGATCTAATCAAATCCTCTTGTTTTTCATGCAAAAAAAGTGATCTTGGGTCTAAAGCAAGGGTGGGAGACCTTTTTCTCTGCCAAGGGCCATTTAGATATTTATAACATCATTTGGGAGCTATACAAAATTCTCAACATAACGAAGTTAAGCAGTGGGAGGTAGCTGTCTCCTTCAGTTGCCTTGGTGGGACCAGGCCAAATGATTTCATGGGGCATAATTATGCTGGACTGGACGTCCCTCACCCCAATCTCAAGGGTGACAAGTGTAACCCAAGCAGTAACAGAATCCAAATCCTAAAACGCATTGATTGTTTCATTCTATGTCTTCAAATTTCCTTTCTTGACTCTTTCCTAAGGTCACCTTTCTCATCATTCTCACAGTTCGTACTGAATCCTGATATTAGCATGCCTTCATATTTTTATTAAGTCTTTTCTGAACAGCAGCCACACCTTAATGCCAGAAATGGAGCCCTTTGTTTAATAAACTATGCCCTGCAAATGAAGCCACATTTTATTCCAAAACCAGAATCTAAAACAACCTGTCAAAAAATCTTGTCTCCTTAATGGGTGAGCACAAGTAGGTCTTCTTATATAAACCTAAGTAAGTCACCCTGAAGATTAACTCAACCCAGGTCTTGATTTTCTTTCCCAGGAGACTCTTTTTCTTTGAAGCTCCATTTCCAAGTAATATCACTGCAAAAGGCAAGGTGATTCATATTTATACTCTTTTAATAAGTCATACTTTTCCCCCAGATAAACAAACCTCTTACAAATTCATACATTTACTTAGCCGATATCTATTTCCCATCTCTTCCATGTGAGATGCTGTGCTGGGGCATTGTTGGGAATTCAAAAACAAATGAGCTGGCAGGCTCACGAGTTTATAATTTAGTCAAGAAGATAAAAGACATGTCCAAATAACTATAAGGCAGAATGTGTTGTTAGAGAGATATGCTTAAAGAGTTCTGTGAATTTGGAGGTGGGGGAGCTCACTCCTGGAATGAGAAAACAGGAAAAACTTCATGGAACTGTTGTCATGGGAAAGGGGTCTTAAACTGGGGGTCAGAATTCAACAGATGGGAGATGGGTACTGAGACAGTAATTATAGACATTTTCAATGGTACAGATGAAAGTATGGAGGAAAGGAAGTAGGGGGTATGTTTAAGTATTCTAATATTATAGGAGAGTAAGATACATATTAAAAGACAAATGGGAAATAGGACTAGAAAGGAAGATTGGGGCCAGCTCAGGATAGAGGCCTTTGAATGCTAGCATAAGAAATTAGCATTTTATTTAGTAGGCAATAAGGAACCACTAAACCAGTTCAAACAGGGAAATAATGTCATGAGAGATGTACTCTGGTAACCTGACAACATTGTTTAGAATGTACTAGGAGAGAAATTTGAGTCAGTAAAGCTAATTAAAGGTTCATGCAATGATCTTAGTGAGAATTAATTTGAATCTCAGCTAGGGTATACTGGTAGAGCTATTAATGAAATACAGATATGAGAAATATGTTTTAATGGATGGAACATGGGATATGAAACCCAGGAAATCCTGAGTTCAGATCTTGACCCAGAAAATTGCTATATATTTTACTTTGGACAAACCACATGCCCAGAACTAGCCTTAATTTCTTATTTGTAAAAAGGAAAAACTGGGCAAGATGGCTTCTCAGGTCCTTTCCTTGTCTACATCATAATTCAGAGTGAGATAGAATTAAGCAGAATTCTTAAAACTTCCACAAATTTACACAATAAAGTATTATCTGCCAGCCTTAAAGAAAGTCTTTTAGCAAAGACATTGGTAGGTGTAATATTATTGACTTAATCATGATACTTTAGATAAATATATAAGCAAAACAAGGACTAACTACTTATGCCTTTTTAGTCCTAAAAGTGGAAAAATACACTTAGTTGTATAAACTGATATTATTAAATATTGTAAAATTTTATTAGATAATTAAATAAAATAAACCCACCCACAGAGTGATTCTCATTTCTAAAGTATTTTAATGTTGTAAATGTGTTTCTTGATCTCATAATAGCTTTTAAAAGTAGATAATCTTTGTTTTATAATCTTTGTTTTATCTATATTTCACTGATGAGGAAACTGGGGCTCCAAAACGTGGCCAAATAATTGTTTTCTTAGCAAGAAATTTGACTTTCCTCTCTAGGTCTCAGATTCTTTATTTTGCTAATAAATGGATTTGTTTTAGTGATCTGTCACTAATCTTTGGAAAGCCTATATCCACAGAATCTTTGCACATGTTTTATTCCATGTGCCCTCTTTCCCCCATCCCACTGCCATTAGATGATCAGGTCCTTGATCTCATCTTTTTTTCTTTCTTTTCTTTTTTTCTTTTTAGTATATACTTATGTATGTAAAAATTGTCTCCAGCTGGTAAATTAGGAGTGACTTTAGATAAGGGAATTTTTTTTTTGTTTTATCCTTGTGTTGCTAGAGCCTAAAACAAAGATGGGAAATTGGTAAAGCTTTCATAAATGTGTTAATTGAATGATTGACAACATCAATTTCAATTCTTAGTTGATGGTCCCATCAATTACTGCAGGGATCTCACATATCTCCAGATTCAAAGTTCAGCATGATGCCCATTATGCTACACTGCCTCTAAGAAACTAAAACATTAACAATAATTAACAAAACAAAACAAAAGCCCATCAACTTCATTTCAAACTTAGCCATTAAGAGAAAAGTCCAGAAGAAAAGACTGGATCCTCTACATAAAAGTTATGTAATATATTCCCAGTGGAATTATTCATATGCAATAAGACTAATAAACAATGGAAAACTGGACCCAATAGTGTCATTGGCATTTTATAACAGTAGTTTCATTTAAACACTTGTGGCCATCGGGATGTTTGCCAGCCAAAAATATGATTGGGTGGGAGAGAGGGTTGTCTGTGAGGATGAAGTCCTTGTTACTTAAAAAGAATTAGATCCTGAAGGCAGCAAAGTACCCAAGAGTAACTCTATGTCTAAAGAGACTGTTTCAGTAAGCAATGTAAATTAGGCATTTGGTGTGTTAAAAAAAAAAAAAAAAACAAATTAAGTAAATATGTATTAGGGACTCTGAAAAAAAATCATTCTAATTCCAATACAAAACACCCAATGACATCAATACAAAACACCCAATGACACCACAGGGCCTATTCTATGCATCCAGGCAATTTTAAAACTCCAAATTTTAAAACAGGATTGTTTACTCAACAAATAGGAATGATTTCAGAGAAGCTACCAAAGTCCATCATTCCCAAGGATCAATACACTCAGAATGGTGTACTATTTGTTCTTACATGTATGAGTTCTCCTCTACTAGATGATCAGTAATTTGAAAACAACGGTCATATTTAATGCAACTCTTCATCTTCCTTACTGCATAAGGCAACACGTGGTCTCTACACATAGCAAGCACCAAAGATCCTTGTTCAGTTGAATTATGAGGATCCCAAATTTTCATTGACCAAATATACTTGATTAATACCTCATGAAGCATTCTTCTAAAAGGGGCCAAGGTAAATTTTAGTTACTACTAATAAAAAAATAGGTCTATTAATTATTTCTAAGGTGATATCAACCATTTCATAGGATTCCAGATATAGAAGTGGAAAGTACATCAGGAGGCATCTCTTTGATCCTTTGATTTTAGAGATGAAGAATATAAACTCCTCAGAATTTAAGTAATACAATGAGGGAATTGAGGGAGGATAATTAAGTGACTTACCTCATCACCCAGACATTAAGTAGCATGTCCTGGATTCAAAACCAGAACCTGTGATTTTTAATTCAGTACTTTATCTACCATATTATAATACAATAGAATCTCAAACCATAAATCATCTTTAGTCATCCCAAATATTTTGGACATCCAAACTTAAGGCTTGACTGACTGGATGTCTTTTAAGAAGAAATCATATGAAAGAAAGTTATTTTAATGAAACTGAAAAATAGTAATAGGAATAGTTTTGGGTCTCCTAGGTTTCATGCTTTCCCTTTCATGGTATTGTAGAGATACATCCTTCCTGAAGACCAGATTAACCCCAAAACACCAATTTCTTTCTTTCATCCATCTGCCATTAACAGCAAATTCCATAATTCAGTCAGAAACTTCTTGTAATTGATTCAGTTCAATTGCTACAATAAATGTATAGCCTTCTTTTCTTTTGAACTATTGGTCACAACCCAATATTTTGGTTGTCTTATATCAGCTGATGTTTTTTGGTCATGGTCTGATGCTTACAATGTACAATTATGGAGATAGTAGAGGTCAGTAACCCATCCTACTGGGAGCCAGGACATGCTTGAGGAATGGGTCAGGGCTTGATGGATCTCATTGAGTCTGGGAGAAGTTAGCACATCTTGCTCCCCTGGACTTTAATTATAATAACATGATTACTTAACAGAGTGTCTTACCCTGAGGAATGCTAAATGGAAAATGTGAGGTGGTAGGGACGATGGAACTGGGGACTAAAGTATCATAAAATATTTTAGGTATTTGAAAAAGTGATTAGATCATTTTAGGAATGACTGTATTTAATTCTAGTAGAATGTTTAGAGCCCCTATCTCATCTTGGTCTGCCTGGGAATAGTTGAAAACCTCTCTGTTGTTTACATTTTTTGTTTATTTCTTGTAAACATTATAAGGATTGCTTACAACCAAATCCTATGTCTCTATACATCATACAATTTGTTTTAAGAATTTTAACCTTAGGGGCAGCTAGGTGGCACAGTGGATAGAGCCCCAGCCCTGGAGTCAAGAGGATCTGAGTTCAAATATGACCTCAGACATAGGTCCTAGTTATGTGACCCTGAGCAAGTCATATAACCCTAATTGCCCCAGGAAAAAAATATTAACCTTGGAGTCACCCTTGACTTTTCACATCTAAATATCCCACATCTGAATCAATTGCCATATTTTATCAATTTCACTCCATCAATAGATCACATCATATTTCAGATTTAGATAATAGAAGTCAGATATCAATCTTTTTACAGATAAGAAAACTAAAGCCTGGAGAGGCTAAGTGACTTGCTAAGAGTCACCTATGTAGCATGTGTCAGGCTAGCACTTACACAATTAAATTCTGTGAAAAGAGAGACAATGGAACTCCCCAAGAATGGGATTCATTTATGATAATAATAATAATAATAAAATCATGGAACTCTAGAGTTTGAAGAAATGCCCGTAGCCATCTAGGCTAAGCCATACACAAAAAGGAAGCCCTGATATAACATTCTTTACAAATCGTCATCTAGCCGCTGTCTGAAGACCACCAATGAAAGAGAACTCCCATATGGGGACATTCAAGACTTCTTTTGAGCAGATTTAAGTTTTAATGAGTTTATCTAGACAGCAAAACTGCTTCTCTATCATCTTCATCCCTTGTTCTTGGTTTTGTGCAGTAGGGCCAAAAGGAACAAGGCTAATATCTCTTTCAGACAAAAGCCCTTCAAGTACTTAAAGATGGCCATCATGTACCTTGGGAAAATATTTCACGTTCCTATAAATTCTACATATGAATTCTAAGATCTTCAACATGGTGCTCATCCCTTTATAGACCCTTTCTGGCTTTAATGATCATACATTTAGAGCTGAAAAAAGTCATAGGGGACAACCCTCACATTTTACAGATTTAAAGAACTGAGGCAAAGAAGTAGGTGTCTTGCCCAGGATCACACTGCTAATAAAAATGTTTGGGGAAAATATGAAATTCAGGTCTTTCTGAAGACAGTTTCAGTATCTTTTTCAGAATTCTATACTATACCTATATCATTTTTTTAATTAATGATTTGCTTAAAAACTATAATATCCAAGGGTTTGGGGATGGTAACTCAATGCAAGAGGGACAACAATATTTCTTAGCATTTCCTTCTAAAACCACAAAAATCCTTTATGAATTCCAGATTACTTGGTTACATTTTAAAAGGAGTCTCCAATCCAGATTGGACTTTCCTCCTAATAGGCCTCAGATGTCATTATCTGGAAGATAGAAGCTTGAGACTCAATCAGACAAGAGTTTTTGGTCCTCTTCATCTAGTTACAGTTGGAAAGAAGGAAAAAAACAAAAAAACAAAAACGAAGGGCTCATGTTTGAGATAATTGGTCACATGGTTCTCCCACAACTTCATTTGAATAAATAAAAAGAATCTTGAAGAAAAGATTTTTTCTCCTAAAAGTTAATGATTCTTTCTGGGCTAGTTTATTTGCATAAATACTTCAAATGGATTAGTATAAAAGCTTTACCAAAGAGAAATCTATATTAAGTCACAGCTCTGGGTCCTGGGGGCTGACCCTTCCCAAACTGGTGAGTTAGGGAAAGGGAAACTATTGGAATATGAGGCATTTGAGAGGAATATAATAAAGTTAAATCTTCTCTCCTAATGAAAAGGTCCCAAGAATTTCCATTAGCCATCTAGAAAGTGTTTGTGCATTTGAATTAGCATAACTGTTCACTTTCCATCTACTGTTTAAAATAATTAGTTAGAAAAAAAGCAATTCTTAATATCAAATCATTTATATAAGTATCCAGTGCTTCAGCAGAAAAATTGAGTTACTTCCCTTTCCTGAAGTTTTACTGACTCTCCATTGTAAAAACAAGTTTTTATTGTGCCTACTATATGTAAAACCTCATCTTAGATTCTGAGGGAGATAAAAAGCTAAGTTCAAACAGTCTCTGCCCTCTTGGAAATTACACTCTAGCAGAGAGAGAGAGAACAGAGAGAAAGAGACAGACAGACAGACACAGAGAGAGACAGAGACAGATAGAGACAGACAGAGATAGAATAAGATAGACAGAGACAAAGAGACAGAAAGAAAAGAGAGATAATTTTAATGTCCTGTGAGGCATATGACACAAAAATTGAGTCACTGTTCAAAACCGGAAGAAACAATTCACCAGGCCATCTAGTGAGGCTTCCTGAAGGGTCTTTTAAATTGAGTTTTAAAAGATGGAGATAAATTCAAGCTAAGCAGGATAGAAGCATAAAGTATAGGAAAGGGTATGAAAGGACAAAACATGTTAGGAGTGCAACAGAAAGAAATGCTGTTTGTTTTTGGAATAGAGTTTGTAGAGGTGGGGGAGGAATCTGAAATGGAGCAAATATGGAACCAGATTGTGGAATCCTGGCATTCCTTATGGAGTCATCATAATGTTATAAATGGAAGATTATCTAATCAACCTCCTTAATTTGTAGATGAGGAAAATCAGGACTGGAGAAGTTAAATGACTTCTCTCAAAGTCCCATAGGTCCTTGTCCTCCAGTGATGGAGTTGTCTCTACTGTACCACAATAAATGTTGCTGAGCAGGTAAGAGGGAGACCCCAGTGACTTCTGAATAGGAGTGAGATGGCCAGTCCTCTTTATTAAAATGTGTATGCTAGTAGCAATAATGAAGACAAGTAGAGAACTGAAGATAGGCAGATCATTAAAAAGGCTATGATAATAATCATGTTGGATGGGAATAGCAGTATGATGGCAATGACAATAGCAAAGATGGGATGATTGACAAATATGTTACCCATGTAAAATAAAAGTATTTGGTAAGGGAATACAGAATATAAAGAAAACAGGGTAGTTTAAGATATAAGCTATGTTTAAGTGAAATACAATTTAACATTGGCTAAAATCAAATGCCAGTTCAGTATAGTAATTGAAATGACCCCACAACTTATGCAAGTCTAACTAATTCTTTACTTTCCATCAGATGTTTTGCATCTTGTAGCTTTGTAACAGGTTTGCAAAGTAATAGCAATAGAGGTTCTCCGATAAAAGTCTCATTTCTAAGATATGCAGAAGCAATTCAAATTCATAAGGTTGAGAGCAATTTTCCAGTTGATAAATGGTCAAAAGATATGAACAGACAGTTTTCAGGTAGAGATATCCAAGCTATTAGTACTTATTTAAAATGTTCCAAATGACTAATAATTAGAGAAATGTAAATTAAAGCAATTCTGAGGTTCTATTTCAAACATATTAGCAAAGTTGAAAGAAAGGAAAATGACAAATTTGTAGGAGTTGTGAGAAAATAGATAGATGAATGCACTCGTGGAGCTGTCACTTGATCTAGTCATTTAGGAAACTAACTTGAAAAACTACTCCCCCCAAAAAAATTATCAAGCTTTGCATATCTTTTCATCCAGTAATACCCTAATTGGATCTATATTCCTAACAAGATCAAAGAAAGAATAAAAAGAGCCATAAATATAAATATAGAGTAGTTGTATATGTGTGGGTGGGGGAGGAGTTATAAAGAATTTGAAACTAAGGCATACTCTTCAATTGGAAAATGACAACAAATGATGTTTTATAAATGTGAATTGTTTTGTAAAAACAATAATTAAAGGATACATTTAAGAGAAACCTGGAAAGACTTATATGAACTGATATAGAATAAATTTTGCAGAAGTAGGAGACCTATTTATGCAATGTCAACAATTATAAAGACAATAAATTTTGAGAGATTTAAAAATTATAATCAACACAATTGATCAACCATGATTTCAGAATACTCATGATGAATTTACATAGCTAATGTGAAAATTTGTTTTCTTTACCTATGCATATTTAAAACAAGGGTCTGATTTTTTCTTTTCTTTTCAATGGGAAGTGTTGATAGGAAGGAGAACAAAGACTTTTTATTGATTGGAAAATTATATTGTATTTAATTTATATAATTTATTTTAACTTAATTAAATTTAATATTTAATGATAAAAGAAAAAGCAAAAGAATTGCAAATATTCTAGCAAATAAATGTTTGTTAATTTAATACATTTAGAATCTACTTACAAATTTTTAAAACTAATTTCAATATGATGATATTGAAATCTCCTTTTCTCATACTTAATGCAAGCTTGAACTATACCCAAATGACTTGAAAAATTTCATGACATAAATGAAAATCTTTCTCAAAGTATCTCTAACAGCACTTATTGACATGATATTGTGTAAATGAAAATGATAGAAAATTAAACATTTAGAATCAACTAATTGCGATCAAGAAGAAATGTTAGATATGAGGTATAGATTCAAATAAATACAGCAGCTAAGAGTCATAGTGTATAGAAGACTAGAGTGGGAGTTAGGAAAAGCTGAGTATGAATCTTGCCTCAGATACTTAGTAGATGTGTGAGGTTGTAGAAGTCCCTTACTTTATCTTTTTCTCAATTTTCTCATCTGTAAAATGGGGAAGATAATTTTACCTAATTCAAATGGTTGGTATGAAGGTAAAAATAAATTGCATGAAGGAAATTCTTTGCATATCATAACAACCAATATACCCAAAAAAGGTTTATAATAGTCTTAATCTTTAATAGTTTTGATAGCTTAAAATTACACTAAAACTTTTGATACAAACTGTAGAAGCATGTGCTATTATTAAAGTAGGTCTATCATCTTGTACAATTATACATCATTATTAAATGTCAATTCATTTTGATATCCCAATTTAACAGATAATACAATGGAAAATGAAAGTTTAAGTACTCAAAATATTTATACACATAATAAACAATAAATCAGAAACCATTCTAGAACTGAAAAAATAATATAGAAACAAAGACAAGGTCTCTTTATGTCTTCCAGTCTAAGACATTTTGGTACTATTATTATAATGAATTATATTAAGAAAAATAGGCATTGGATTCAGTTAGAGTGATTTGGGCACATATGTAAGAATAGAGTTGAAACCACCCCAAATGTCTCTGATGACTGGAATAGGCAAATATGCTTTTTGATTGAATCAATCAATTATAACTGAGAATATATCAGGCTTATGTACCTGTCAGAATCAATGAAAGCCATTACATGAGATAAACATGACCTAAGAAAGTTGTATAAATGGGTGAAGCTAATTAAAACCAGAGGAAAGGTATTCTGAACATCTGGATTCAAGGTTGGAACATGTGTGGAGAAAAAGGATAACAGAGTTTTGGCAAAGAAGGGAGATGCAAGAGGGGAAGATTTCAGGCCATTGGAAGGATCAAGAAAAAGTAAGTTCTTTCCCCAACTTCTCCTCTCAGTTCATATCTACAAACAATACAATTAATATGATATAATATAGTATGATATCCTGTGATATAATACAGTACAAAATTTAATAAAATGTAATATAAATAACATAACATAATAGGTAATATATTACAATATGTTGTTTGATTACCCAAAGGTTCACAATACATTAAACTTGCCTTAACCAAAAAGTGGTCAAGATACGTAGTAAATATAAGGTTAGGTAAGGTTAGAATGTAACTTCTGCCTAAATACTAATTATTGTTCTTACTGTGGATTTAGAACAATTGCAACTAAACACTTTCATTGAAAATAAATTTCTCAAATTCAAAGAGGAGGGAATCAAGCAAAACTTATAAGTAGGAAAGATTAAATAATTTGTGTAACATAATTAGAATATGAAGTTTCCCAACCTTAAAAAAGTTATAGTATAGTAAAAGAGTACATGATTGTGAGGAAAGACCTGGACTTAGTCTCAGAGGATATAGTTTCAGACAGTTAACTATCTGTCTGACCTTGGCAATTTACCTCTATTTCCTGGTTGCAATTTATTTATCTGGAAAATGAGGGTTTTCTACTAGATGGGCTCCAGGGCCTTTTCTAGCTCTGATCTCAGTTTTAAATATAATTTATCTTCTTCTAGTAGTAAAGGCACCCCAGGGTGTATTGAGATTAAAATTTTGATCATTAATTATCATAGAATTATAGCTTTCTGAACATGCTATTTAAAATAACAACAGTAATTATCATCACATTTATAGCAATTAATAAGTATGAAATAAGTAAAAATTGTCAAATGGAATACAAGATTTATAAAGCATATATGTAATATATATATATATATATAAATAAATACACAAATATGGGCACATATATACATACATGTACCTATATACACACATGTTCATGTATATATGCACATATCTATATCTATATGTATGTGTGTGTGTATATGTGTGTATGGAGATATAGTTCAGTCATTTTTCAGTCTTGTCCAACTCTTGATGATCACTTTTTATTGGCAAAAATACTGATGTTTTGCCTTTTTTTTTTTCAGCTAATTTTACAGATGAGGAACCTGATTGAAAACAAAGTTAAATGACTTGACCACGATCACACAGCTAACAAGCATCTTAGGCAAATTCAAATTCATGAAGAGGAGTATTCCTGACATGAATAGAGTCCAACATTTTATTCATGGCATCACCTAACTACCCTATCAAAAATGCATAGCAATAACCAAACAGCACTCATACTGCCAATTAGCTTTTGAAATAATACTTCCAAATCTTTCTTCCTTCCCCTACCTCTCTCAAAAGAGAGAGAGAAGAAGATAGCACCTAAGATCTATGACTTAGTATCAGGAGCAAATAGTGCTTGAATACTAGCCTCTTGACACTTTATAACTGGGACTTGGAACAAATCATTTAACCACTTGAAACCTTAGTTCCCCTAGCTATATAATGGCGATTATAAATTCTGTAGCACCTATCTTATAATAGCTGTGAGAATCAGATGGAATAATGTGAGGGAAAGCACTTTGCAAATCTGAAAGTACTGGGTAAATGTCAGCTATAATTATTACAAAATAAAGATTCGAAGCCAGTCCCCAATTCAGTTGTGAAAGTCTCAACTCAGCATAGTCATCATGATCTACATTCCCATTTTCTTCTTTTACATTATGTCTGAGCTTTTTTAATGAGCCTTCAGCCACTCAGGAAAGGAAAAAAAAGTAGATTCATAAAAGCTTTTGATGGGAAGTCTGAGAAAATTAAGTTTCCAATATGAAATAATAATACTGTTCTTCATTTAAATAAAAAAAAATACTCCTCGCCAACTCATAGCAGAGTTTACACTTGAAGTGTCTCTCCAAGAATGGTGAAAGCATCCATTTGTGGTAGCCCTTCCCCTTTCTCTCACCTGCTTCCCCCTTGATTTGATTTGCAGTATGAATTTGCAATATCATATATTGACAACATTGAGAAGGGTAATTTATAGCCACAGAGCAAGGTCAGGTGCTCTGACCCAAGTGTAAACCAAAATGCTGTTGGGTCCCTTGGTACAATGGGAGCATTAGACACTGAACTAAATAATTAAGTTTAGCTTATTGGCCTCTTGCTGATTCTCTTCCCTGATGTTTCTTTCTTCTGGTTCTCTTCCTTCCTATGCAATATCCTTTGCTGAATCTTCATCCCTTCATTAAGCATGAGTATTCCCAAGACTCTGCCTGGTTCTTTTTTTTATCTATTCCATATATTCTATTTCCTTTCAGTAGCTCCCATTAATTAATTATTATTTTGATGCAAATAGTTCCCAGAACTATACAATCAGCCCTAATTTTTCTACTGAGATCGAAGTATCAATAATTGTTTTTAGAGGTTGTCTCAAATGAAATGTCTCATAGATATACCAAATTAAACATGTCTCAAACAAAACTGTTTTCTCTCCAAATATAACTTCTTCCAAACCTCCTTATTACTATTGGGGGTACCATCAGTCCCTCTGTCAATCCAAACTTTTGAACCCATTGACACTCTTTTTTTCATTCATTCATTGAATATATCCAATACATAATAAAGACTTTTTATTTGTAGCTTCACTGTCTCTTATATAATGTTCTCTTTTCTCTTCTCAGCCACTCACATAGTCACCACTGTGGTACAGCTGCTCATTATCTTAGATTGTTTTTATCCTAGCCTCAATATCTTTTTTTTTTTTTTTTTTTTTGCTTAGGTAACTGGGGTTAAGTGACTTGCCCAGGATCACACAGCTAGGAAGAATTAAGTGTCTGAAACCAGATTTGAACTCAGGTTCTCCTGAATTCAGGACTGGTACTCTATCCACTGCTCCACCAGCTGCCCCACTATCTTTCCAAACAGTAAATCATTCATGGAGTTGTCACTGTGACTTTCCTATGATATGATTACATCATTCTCACTGCCCATTCCATCTCCAGAGTTTCCAATGAATTCCTATTACTTCCAGGATCAAATATTCTTGAAATTCTTTATCTGGCATTCAAAGCTCTTCCCAACCTACTTCCTACCTTTCTAGTCTTCCTATACTTTATTCCCCTTCAGATATTCTATGGTTCAATGACAGTAGTCTTCTTGAGATTATTCTCACATGTCACTCCATCTCCAGACTCTGTGACTTTTCACTGGCTATCCCATATGGTAGGAATGCTTTCATTCCCTATCTATCTTCCTTCAAAACTCAGTTCAAATATCTCCTTTTATAGGAGCTCTTACCATTCTGTTCTATTTCTTCTGACAATACTTTCCACAGATACCATATATCTATTTCTATATCCATCCATCCATCCATCCATCTATCTATCTGTCTATCTATCTATCTATCTATCTATCTATCTATCTATCTATCTATATCTTATGTCCATGGATATTTTCATATTGTCTCCTTCACTAGAATGTAAAATTCTCAAGCATAGGGACCATGAATTTTTGGGTTTCTTTGTATCTGCAGAGATAAAAGAAAGGTCTAAAACATAGTAAGTTCTCATTAACTGTTTAGTGTCTGATTTATATTAACTATTGTTTTATCATCAATAAAGTGATATTTACAGCTGTCTCTTAAGAAGTGAGGATCAGTAGCCATTCTGGAGAGCACTTTGGAACTATGCCCAAAGGGCTATCAAACTGAGCATACCCTTTGTTCCAACAGTATCTCTACTGGGCTTATATCCCAAAGAGATCATAAAGGAGGTTAAAGGGACCCACATGTGCAAAAATGTTTGTGGCAGCCCTTTGTGTAGTGGCGAGGAACTGGAAAGGAAGTGGATGCCCATAAATTGGAGAATGGTTGAATAAATTATGGCTTTGAAATATTATGGAATATTATTGTTCTATAAGAAATGATCAATGGGATGATTTCAGAAAAATCTGGAGAGACTTATATGAACTGATGTGAACTGAAGCAAGTAGAACTAAGAGAACATTGTACACAGCAACAGCAAGATTATATGATGATCAACTGTGAAAGACCTGGCTCTTTTCAACAATGAGGTAATTCAGGGCAATTCCAATAGACTTCTAGTAGAGAAAGTGATCTGTACCCAGAGAGAGGACTCTGGGGACTATGAGTCACAGCATAATATTTTCACCTTTTTGTTGTTTATTTTATTTTTTTCTTTCTCATGTTTTTTTTTTTTCCTTTTTGATCTGATTTTTCTTGTGCAACATGATAAATGTGAAAATATGTATAGAAGAATGGCCCATGTTTACCATATATTGATTACTTGCTGTCTGGGGGAAGAAGTTGGAGGGAAAGAAGGGAGAAAAAACTGGAACAGAAGGTACTGAAAGAATGAATGTTGAAAACTATCTCTGTATGCATTTTGAAAATAATAATAAAACACCAGCCCTGAAGTCAGGAGGACACTGGCCTCAGACACTTAACACATCCTAACTGTGTGACCCTGGGCAAGTCATTTAACCCCAATTGCCTCAGAAAAAAAATAATAATAATAAAGTGAGAATCAGTTTACAGAAATATACCTATCTTCTCTAGCAAGTTCCACATGTTAATTTAAAGACAAGCTTCATCAAAGGTACACTCCTTGTCTGGTCTTAAGTAAGGCTACTCTTCATCAAATGCTATACTTTTGGCTGGTCTTTACTAAAGACATTATTCATCAACTGATAATCTGCCCTGAAGGAATTTATGCCACACTATGATTGTACAACACATATTTTTGTTGTAGTGGTTGAGTCAGTTTTCAGTTGTGTCTGATTATTATTACTTTATTTGAGTTTTTTTTTTTTTTTTGAAGAGATAACTGAAGTGTAGAGCGACTTGGCTTTCCTTTACCAACTAATTTTATAGATAAGGAAACTAAGGAAAATGGGTTAAGTGACTTGCCCAGAGTCATTTCATTAGTGTTTTAGGCTTTGTATTTATACATATGCACACACACACACACACACACGCACACACGCACACACACACACACACACATGCCCCCAACAAAGTATTTGCAAACAATACTTGAAAGAGAGCATTTCTGTTGCCCTTCATTGTCTCTCTAGGGTTTAGCAGTGTGTAAGATATAGTATGCATTAATAAATGTTTATTAACTAAATTGAAGGGAAATTTGAAAAGCTTGCTTTTCTGAGTATATAATAAATTACAATGTTTCTTTCAAACTTGTTCTGTTTGTCTATGTTTTCTCCTCAACATCATTCTACCTATTCTGTGCATTCTTTTTAAACTGGGAAACCAAAAAGATAGAAGTATAGGGAAAAGTGAACACCCTGTACAAAGACACTGAGATGGAAGATGTCAAGTAGAATGAATGAAATAGTTAAAAGGTCAGTTTGACTAGAATATGGACTAAATGAAGCAGGGTAGTATAGGATAGGGACAGGACTGGAGATTACACTATAGAAGGGAAGTCCTGTGAGAGGAAACTATAATTTAAAGTCTTTTAGGGCTGGCTGGAAGTGCCAAGAAGTGAAGTAAGTTACCCAGGCCCATGAGCAGAACTTGACCTTTTGCGAGGCTGGCTATTGACTCTGAAACAATATTTGAGATCACCTAGAACTTTGCAAACCTTAATATATAAAACCTTAGCTATAACTGTGGATAATGCTATGGAGACACAGAGCAGTTGTTTTGTTTCTTCATCAATATAATGAGAGGAGATAGACTTGACAGCTTCTAAGGACATTGCCAGCTGTAAACACTAACCCTATGATCCCATGAAATATAATGTACCATCCCTACTTACACAGAGTTAATAATCTAGTTGTAGAGATGAGAAACAGGTATCAAAAGGACAATTGTGTATAATAGCCTATTATCAGTATTAAATAAAAAGTATAAATAATAGATGATCTGGGTGTTGTGAGCAAGGCCATGACCCAGATGAAACCTACAGGAGAATGATGAGATGTGTAAGTTATAAATGTTGTTTTTGTTCAGTTGTTCAGTCATGTCTGGTTCTATGTGACTTTTTATCCATGGGGTTCTCTTGACAAAGATAATCAAGGGTCTACCATTTCCTTCTCACTGTGTTCACATTTTACAAAATGAGAAATTGAGAAAAATGTGGTTTAAATTACTTTCCCAGCATGACATAGCTAGTAAGAACTCAGATTTTCCCAAGTCTAAGTCTAGTACTTTATCCACTGTACCACCTAGCTGCCTAAGTTATAAATATGGAGACAAATGGGAGGTAAAAACACAAGAAATCATACAAAATGAAATTATAACAATGTTGTAGAGTAATTTGGGAAACAGGACAGAAGTCAAGGACTAAAGATTATTTTGTCTCAACCTACATGCATGACCTTGGGAAAATAACTAACTTCTCTAAGCTTTCTTCATAAAATTTGGAGACAGAACATTTGGCTTCAAAGCCTTCTTCTTCTATTTTGGAAATTTGTCTGATGTGAGATAGAGGAGCACAATTCACATCGTGTTTTTGCTACTTATTACTTGAATCATCCTCTTATATGTGAACCTGGCATTCTTAGGTTAGGTGATCACTACAAGTCTTTTCCACCATAGAATCTATGATCCTTATTTGTTAAAAATCAATATTAACAAGTAATAGTTTGAGAATTATAAAGGATTGTAAAAGTTTCCTTGGTCAAACACCTCATTCATAGGAAATAAGTAACAAATGGGAAAACAAAAAAGAAACAAAAGGAAATAAGTAAGAAAAGGAATAATGGTTCATTGGCTCCAAAGCCAATTCTCACTCTATGATACCATACTCTTATTCTATCATTACTCTACTTACCTCATAAGATTGTTGTGAGGATCAAATTAAATCATGTGGGAAGCAGAATAATGAATGACAAATATAAGAGATCATCACAGTCATATCATAGGAGTGAATTGCCCTATGCAGCAACCCTTGGGCCACACTTGATGAATGGACAAAAAAAGCTTCACTCATTTCCATTAATCAGACCATTTATGAATACATTTTAAATTCAAGATAATCTATTTTAATTATGTGCTTCCATTATTTTTAAAAAGCATAAAATATGTAAAAGGAAAAAGCCAAATTAATTAGCTATGGCATCTAATCAGTATATATCCACAAATAGTCTGATTAATTTAAGGAAATTATGATAGGATTTTTATGGGCCACTAAATGAGCTGGGCATTTGTGTATCTTATTTACAAACATAGATATAATGTTCTCCCAACATCATTTAAAATGCTTTTGCCATTAAATGAGACTAAATCTCTTAAAAAAAAACTTCTTATTTCCCTTGAATGTTTTCTCGTATCCTCGATTCTCACCTGTGTATATACATAGCATGTATTTCTTAAAATACAGAAGTAAATAAACAGATTCATTGAATCAGGGCTAGAATAAAGTTAAGATTCTGGGAGTGAAGCTTAAGGGAGAAGTATGCTTTGTCAGGAAAGTGACATAGCTTATTCTCAGCATACTCATCCTTTGTATTCAGCAAGTACATATCACGTACAAATATCATGCAAGGTTATGGGGGGAATAGATTTAGGCAAGACATAATTCCTGTACTCCTAAAGCTTACATTTTAGTAAAGGGATGAAATATGATCACAGACAACTTTAAGGGTTCCCAAGACCTCCAGAGAAATTTAACTGTCTGTGAGCTGGGTGATTTGTGAGTCTAGCTATTTATTAAAACAACCAAAGCTCATGAGTATCAGGGAATGGGATTTCTTTTACTGCTCAGCAAAGGTCACAATTGGTTCAAAGCCAAAGTATTAATGAAATCAAAATGTTGTAATATGGCTTTCCATCATTATAGAAATAGGGACCTGAAGAACCTTGAAGATTATTTATTTCAATCTGATAACTATATAGTTAAGATAACTAAAGGCCAATAACTTCTATGAGGGTACAAAAGTAGAAAGTAACAGAGCCAGTATCTGAGCCCAGATTTTTTTATTATAAATTCAATATATGTCATCCTGAATAACATAGAGAGTATTTACTTCTCTTGTAAGATACTCAGGATTCTAATCCCATCTCTGAAATTTATTGCAAGTCACCAAAAAGCATCTGTTTCCTCATCACTGAAATGAGGATGTTGGGCACATTGCCATTGAGATTCTTTTTAAATCTAAATCTATTCTCCTCTGGTCACTTAAATAGCAGCAACAGAAAATTCCTTCTCCAAAACTAAGTGTACTGTCCCAACAAACATACATATAATATCAATGGAAAGAGTGAACTTCCCACATGGAAGATAGACCCAGTCTCACAGAGTACTCCTACAGATCTGCAGGCAACAAATATGTTATTCCAAACTACTCTTCATGTGCCTGTTCTTCTCTGGTTACTAATTCCCTATAAATTCCAGGTCTAGCTTGGCATAGAAAATGGTTTTCAAGCTTATTTTTGATAACATCCCAACCTCAACTATTCTACATGACTAATGAACTGAAACCATTTAAAAAAAATCATGGTAAAGTTCAGTTTTCAGGCAAAAGCCTCTTAAATCTACCCAACCTACCCTATTTCTAACCTTCACTTCCTTCTCTTTGATTCTTTGGGATACCAACAGTATGACATAGGCTAAAAAGTTTGAAGAGGATTAGAGGAGCTGAAAGACAAAAAGAGAGTATTTGAAATACTTTTTAAGAGGGGGGAAACTGGTAGATGCTAAATTAGGGAAAAGGAAAAAATCCTTGGGAGGCTGATTTCACTAGTATATTTAATGAGCAACTTTCTGAAGGAGCAATCAGAACTAATGAGTAATGGGGGAAATTATTTTAAAATTCCTAATCAGTCATCTTAGTTTGATGTATTTCATTAAACTGGGAAACTCAAATTCCTTCTGTAAATAAGATAAAACAAACTACTGACGGTGACCTATTTTTGATGTGGGAGGAAAATGGCACAAGAATTGAATTCAAACATGCATGTATATAAGCACATGCATGTGTTTGTATGTATAGTTGTGTGTGTGTGCTTATGCATTCACATAAAAATGAAGAACATTGTGTAATAATGGCTAGAATCAGACTGGAAGCCAGGAAGACCTGGATTCAAATGGTACCTCTGACTTATACTGGCTGTGTGACACATGGCAACTTATTTAAAGTCCCAGTGCCTCAATCAATTCTCTAAGACTAAATATTGCACAGAAGGGTCAAACCTGCACTACTAAAGAAAATTTCCTCCCCGAGGAGATCCCTATGCTAATAATCATCCAAGTCCAGTACCTATCCCTTCACCCTACAAGGACATACATATAGATAAACCTATTCTAACTCATATAATAAAGTCTGTGATCTCTCAAAACATGATAACTGATGTTGGTGAAAACATAAATTCAGAGCAATTGTGAATTTGGCCTTGAAGATGATGAATCATGCTACAATCCTGCAAAGGACTTTGGGTAATGGAAACAGCCTTAGGAACAACTTAATTCTTGTTTACTGCTGGGAAATAAGCAGCCAACTGACTCACTGATAATACTAAATTAGTTGTTCCTTGACTGATGCTAAAGATATCCTTCAGTACCTCCCATCAGAAAATCAATTTCTTTGCAAGAAGAGTTTCTAAGAAAGGATGGAGGGTCTTCCAATATCATGCTGAATAAATAGAGGAAAAGAGATACACACTGATTCATATTCTGACCTCAGGCAAACTGGCAGCTTCGTTATTGCATATTTGAGAAACATATCTGGATCCCACTAACAGTGACTAGTTTGGAAAAGTCTCATTTTCTCTTAATTGTCACTCAAGAGTATTCCACTTTTCTTTTTTTCTAGGTAGGGTATCAGTAGATTATGCCTGACTAGCTCTGATTCATTTATTCCAGGTTTTACCTTTCTATACCAGTAAGCTGCTAATATGATCTGCACATTATACTTTCATATATTTTTCCATGATTCTAATTCATAATTTTAAGACTGAAAAATGACCAATGTAGGTTAAATATAACATGAGGAACTTCTGTTTGGGAATATAAAAATGATTTAAGGCAGAACAGACATTTGAATTCAGATGCTGGGAATGGGAAGTGTCATTGGTTCTAGTGCCCTTTCCTTTTATATATTATAGAATCATAGATTTAAAGTTGGCCTGAGAGGATTTTCCAAGTTCATCTTATTCAACCCCAACATTTTGATATAAGGAATCTAAGATCTAAAAAAAAAAAAAAGAAGGAATTTGCCCCATGTTGAGCAATTAATAACAGTTGATCCAGGATTTGAACCCAAACTCTAAAACTCCAAATTCATTTTTCTTTAGACTATTGTCTTTAGACATATGTCATTAGACAATATGGCTTACTGCTGTCTTTAGGGGCATTTCTTATATTCATGGTCTCTGGGATCATGTGCTACATTTTAGTTATGTCCCATCATATTCTCTAGATTTACTCTCAGGTCACCTTCACTATTCATTCTCTATTAACTATTCCTCTTCTGCCTCTCAAACAAAATACTTGTTTTTTTTTTAAAGTTACATCTTGCTCTTCATTTTCTACTCCTTATTTTTCTTTTCTTTCCTTTTCTTTTTGAAAAACTTTTTCTTTGTTTTAAATTTAGAAGGTGCCAGATATGACAATGCAATGAAAAGAAAATTATTGTTTTTAGACTAAGAAGATAATCTGTTGTGGTAGGAAAAAAAACCCCGAGTAAGAAGACTTTTGATGTCATCTTGGATTGACCACTACTCATGATGTGATACTGAATTATGCATTTGCCCTCTTTATACTATTATGTAAAATGAGATGATGGGAATTAGTTTTCCCTAAATTCTTTTTCTGGGCAGCTAGGCAATAAAATGGATAGAATTCCTGAGCCTAGAGTCAGCAAGACTCATCTTCAATTCAAATCCAGCCTCAGATACTTACTAAATGTATGACTCCAGGCAAGTCACTTAACCCTGTTTTCAGTTTCCTCACCTATAAAATGAGCTGGAGAAGGAAATGGCAAACCACTCCACCATCTTGCCAAGAAAAGTCCAAATTAGGTCAGGAAGAGTCAGACACAACTGAACAGTTAAAAAACAAAACCTCCTTTATAGTATTAGTTTCCTGACATTTTACAGTGGTCTTCCTCATGCATTCTACATTTTCAACCTATTGGCTTACTTATTGGTAATTCCATTTCCTAACTAACTCAGCATTCCATTTCCCACCACCATGCATTGGCCCCATTCCTGGAATGTACTCTCTCCCTACCTTTGCCTCTTAGAATTCTTTGAAAATAGAAGGCATTCCTTTCTATTCAAAGCCTTTCCTCATCCAACCAATTCTTATTTTTTTTTATTTAATTTACTTATTTGTGTGCAAATTTTATTTCTTCAATTCAAATGTTAAATACACTGAGGTCAGAGACTACTGTTTTTATTTTGTTTTTGTATCCCCATTGCCTATTACCAGGAGAACACAATAAAACTGTGTTGGGTTGAATTAAATTTCTTATTCTCTAATTATACAGAAACAACTTTCTAAAAATTGTTTGGTCTTAATGCATATTGATAACCAATGTAATTTTTGAGATATTCATCTTTCTTTTCCTATTCCAAAGGTCTCTGTTTACTTGGATAACATGAACTAAATGTATAGAATCAACCCCAGATATTCAGTGTAATGCTGGAGAAGAAAGGTATCATTTTAAAATAATCATTTTGATTTTATATGACAAATAATTAAACAGCAGTCTCACAAGTACATATCACTGCTAGCTAGTAAAGCAGTTTTCTCAGTATAGCCTTGTGAAGCAAATGTTGTGAACGTTGTTATTCTCACTTTGCAGATGTGGAAACTGAGACTGTGATTATAGTGTGGTAAACTGCAAAAAATTAAACTTAAGACTCAAATGATTAGCATCCAAATTTCGGCTTTGCACTTACTGCTTATATGATCTTGGGGAAGTCATTGTCTCCTCAGAAACTTGATTTCTGCACCTGGATAAGTGAGCTGAAGTAGATTATCTCTAAAAGATTTTTCTGCTATAACGTTCTGTGATATTCATTTCTGTGATTTTTCCAGGATTACACAAATATAAATCAGACCCATTTTTTCTGATTCTATTTTCTTTTCTTTCTTGTTTTTAGAGTTCAAATTAACTTTTTTTTAGCTTTTTATATTCAAAATATATGCATCATTTTCTTTTTTTTCCCGAGGCAATTGGGGTTAAGTGACTTGCCCATGGTCATACAGCTAAGAAGTGTTTGAGACAAAATTTGAACTCAGGTCTTCCTGATTTTAGGGCTGGTGCTCTATCCACTGTGCCATTTAGCTGCCCCATATGCATAGTTTTCAATCAACCTTGCAAAACTTGTGTTCCAAGTTTTTTCTCCCTTCCTTCCCCTCCCCCCTCTCTTAGACAGCAAGTAATCCAATAAATATTAAACATGTGCAATTCTTTTATACATATTTCCACATTTATAATGATGGACAAGAAAAATCATATCATAAAGCAAAAAATAAGAAAGAAAACAAAAGCAAGCAAACAAAAATAAAAAGATGTTGTTTTGATCCACATTCAGTCCCCACAGTCTTCTCTCTGGATACAGATGACTGTCTTCATCACAAATCTATTGGAATTGGTCTGAATCACCTCATTGTTGAAAAAACATCCATCAGAATTGATCATTGCATAAACTTGTTGCTGTGTACAATGTTCTCTTGGTTCTATTCACTTCACTTAGCATCAATTGAGATAAATTTCTTCAGGCCTGTCAGAAATCATCATTTCTTATAGAACAATGGTATTCCATAACATTAATATACCATAACTTATTCAGCCATTCTCCATCTGATGGGCATCCACTCAGTTTCCAGTTCCTTGCCACTACAAAAAGGGCTGCCACAAAGATTTCTGCAAATGTGGGTCCTTTTCTATTTTTTATTATCTCTTTGGGGTACAAGCCCAATAAAGACACTGCTGGATCAAAATATATGCACAGTTTGATAGGCCTTTGGGCAGAGTTCCATACTGCTTTCCAGAATGGTTAGATCACTTCACAATGTCACCCACAAGATATTAATGTCAATTTTCCCACACCCCCTCCAACATTTATCATTATCTTTTCTTGTCATTTTAGCCAATCTGAAAGGCGTGTAGTGGGTTGTGAAAACAATCACAATTGTCTTCATTTGCATTTCAATGATTAATAATGGTTAAAAGTATTTTTCATATGATTAGAAATGGTTTTAATTTCTTCATCTGAAAATTGTTCACATCCTTTGATCATTTTTCAATTAGAGAATGACTTGTATTATAAATTTGAATCAATTCTTTATATATTATAGAAATGAAGCTTTTGTCAGAACCGTTGTTCTTTTTCCCAAGTTTTCTACTTCCCTTCTAAACTTGTTTGGATTGGTTTTGTTTGTACAAAAACTTTTTAACTAATATAATTGAAATTATGCATTTTGCATCCATAATTTACTCTAGTTCTTTTTGTGGGCACATATCCCTTCCTTCTTCATAGATTTGAGAGGTAAACTGTACTTTGTTCTTCTAATTTGTGTATAGTATCACTCTTTATGTCTAAATCACAAACCCATTTTAACCTTATCTTGGTATATGGTGTTAAGTGTTAGTGTCTAGTTTCTGTCATACTAATTTCCGATTTTCCCAACAATTTGTCAAATACTGAGTTCATATCCCAGAAGTTGGGTTCTGTGAGTTTATCAAACACTATATAGCTATCATTGTTAACTATTGTATCTTATGAACATAACTTATTCACCTGATCAATTATTCCATTTCTTAGCTAGTACCAAATGGTTTTGCTGACTGCTGTTTTTTAATATACTTTTAGGTCTGGTACAGCTAGGCCATCTTCATTTCCATTTTTCCAATTAATAACTTTGAAATTGTCAAACTTTTGTTCTTCCAAATGAACTTTGTTGTTCTTTTTTCTAACTCCGTAATTTCTTGGGATTTTGATTGGTATGGCACTAAATAAATAAATTTAGATAGAATTGACATTTTTATTATATTAGCTCAGCCTACCCATGACCACTTAATATTCTTCCAATTGTTTAGATCTTACTCTGTGTGGAAAGTGTTTTGTAATTATTTTCATATAGTTCTTGACTTTGTCTTGGCAGGTAGACTCTCTTTTTGTGGCCACATATCCCTTCCTTCTCCATAGATTTGAGAGGTAAACTGTCCTTTGTTCTTCTAATTTGTGTATAGTATCACTCTTTATGTCTAAATCACAAACCCATTTTGACCTTATCTTGGTATATGGTGTTGTGTTAGTCAGTGTCTAGTTTCTGTCATACTAATTTCCAATTTTCCCAACAATTTGTCAAATAGTGAGTTCATATCCCAGAAGTTGGGTTCTATGAGTTTATCAAACACTATATAGCTATCATTATTGACTATTGCATCTTATGAACATAACCTATTCCACTGATCAATTATTCCATTTCTTAGCTAGTACCAAATGGTTTTTATGACTGCTATTTTTTAATATATATATATAAAATATATATTTTTAATATGTATTTTATATTATCTGTAGTTACTTTAAATGGAATTTCTCTCTCTCTCTCTCTCTCTCTCTCTCTCTCTCTCTCTCTCTCTCTCTCTCCCCCTCTCTCTCTCTTTCTCTCTTGCTGAGGCAATTGGGGTTAAGTGACTTGCCCAGGGTCACACAGCTAGGAAGTGTTAAGTGTCTGAGAACAGATTTGAACTCAGGTGCTCCAGACTTCAGGGCTGATGCTCTACCCTCTGCACCACCTACCTGCCTCTCTCTATATATATCTTTTGCTGCTGGACTTTGTTGGTAACATATAGAAATGTTGATGATTTATGTGAATTTATTTTGTACCCTGCAACTTTGCTAAAGTTGTGAATCATTTCTAATAGTTTTTTTTAGTAGATTCTCTAGGATTCTCTGAATATACCATTATATTATTTACAAAGAGTGATAATTTTGTTTTCTCATTACCTACTCTAATTCCTTTAGTTTCTTTTTCTTCTCTTATTGCTGGAGATGACATTTCTAATATGATATTAAATAATAATGGTGATAGAGTGCAATCTTGTTTCATAATGGGAAAGGTTCTAGTTTATCCCCATTACATATGAAGCTTGCTGATGGTTTTAAATAGATGTTATTGATCATTTTAAGGAAAACTCCACGTAATCCTATGCCCTCTGGCGATTTTAATAGGAATGGGCGTTCGATTTTATCAAATTCTTTTTCTTCATCTATTGAGATAATATGGTTTATGTTACTTTGGTTATCCTTAAAGTCAATTATGCTAATACTTTTCATAATATTGAACCAGCCCTGCATTCCTAATATAAATCCTACTTGGATATGGTATATTACACAGGTGGTAACTATTTGTAATCAATTTGCTAATATTTAAGATTTTTGCATCATTATTCATTAGGGAAATTAATTTATAATTTTTTTCTCTGTTTTGATCCTATCTAGTTTAGGTATCAGCACCATATCTGTGTCATAAAAGGAATTTGGAAGGACTTCTTTTCCTATTTTTCCAAATAGTTTTCATACTATTAAAATTAATTTTTCCTCAAATGTTTGGTAGAATTCACTTGTAAATCTATCTCACCCTGGACATACTTTCTTAGGGAATTGATAGCTTGTTCAATTTCTTTTTCTAAAATGGGACTACTTAAGTAAATATATATATATATATATATGTGTGTGTGTGTATATATATATATATTTTAAGTATTCATTCATGTAAATTTTTGGCATACAGTTGGGCAAAATAGCTCCTAATTATTGTCCTAATTACTTCTTCATTGATGGAAAGTTCACCCTTATTATTTCTGATACTAGAAATTTCATTTTCTTCTTTCTAATCAAATTAACTAAAGTTTTATCTATTGTGTTGTTTTTTCATAAAACCAATTTTTATTTTTGTTGATTAGTTCAATAGTTTTCTTACTTGCAATTTTATTAATCTCCCCTTTTATTTTCAGAATTTCAAATTTAGTATTTAATTGGGGATTTTAAATTTGCTTTTTTTTCTAGCTTTTTTAGTTGTGTGCCCAATTCATTTTAACTTTTCTTTCTCTATTTTACACAAGTAAACCACTAGAGATATAAAATTTCCCCTAAGAATTGCTTTGGCTGCATCCCATAAATTTGGTATGTTGTCTCATTGTCACTCTCTTGGATCAAATTTTCAATTATGTCTATGATTTGTTGTTTCACCCACTCATTCTTTTTTATATATGTATATGTAATTATACAGTTATCTTGCTGTACAAGAAAAATTGGATCTACAAGAAACAAAACCTAAAAAGGAAAACAAAATGCAAACAAATATCAACAGAAAGTATGAAAATGCTATGTTGTGGTCCACATTCAGATCCCACAGGGCTCTCCATGGGTGTATGTGGCTTTTTTTTTTTTTTTTTATCACTGAACAATTGGAACTGATTTGAAACATCTCATTGTTGACGAGAACCACGTTCATCAGAATTGATCATCATATAATCTTGTTGTTGCCGTGTATAATGATCTCCTGGTTCTGTTCATTTCACTTAGCATCAGTTCATGTACATCTCTCCAGGCCTCTCTGAAATCATCCTGCTGGTCATTTCTTACAGAATAATTATATTCCATGACATTCATATACCATAACTTATTCAGCCATTCTCTCCTCAGTTTCCAGTTTCTAGCCACTATAAAAAGGGCTGCCACAAATATTTTTTGGATATATGGGTCCCTTTCCCTCCTTTCTCTTTGGAATATAGGCCTAATAGAAACACTGTTGGTTCCAAGGGTATGCAAAGTTTGATAACTCTTTGAGCGTAGTTCCAAATTGCTCTCCAGAATGGTTGGATGTATTCACAGTTCCAACAATGTATCAGTGTCCCAGTTTTCCCACATCCTCTCCAACATTTGTCATTATCTTTTCCTGTCTTCTTAGCCAATCTGACAGGTGTGTAGTGGGATCTCAGAGTTGTCTTAATTTGCATTTCTCTGATCAATAGTGATTTGGAGCACCTTTTCATATGACTAGAAATAGTTTTAATTGCATCATCTGAAAATTGTTCATATCCTTTGACCATTTATCGATTGGAGAGTGGCTTGAATTCTTATAAATTTGAGTCAATTCTCTATATATTTTAGAAATGAAGCCTTTACCAAAACCCTTAAATGTAAAGATGATTTCCCAATTTATTGCTTCTCTCCTAATCTTGTCTGCATTACTTTGATTTGTACAAAAACTTTTTAACTTAATATAATCAAAATTATCTATCTGGTGTTCAGTTAAGAATTCTGGTTATTTTTTGAACACAAATTCCTTCCTTCTCCACAGGTCTGAGTGGTAAATTATCCTATGTTTCTCTAGTTTGTTTATAATCACTCTCTATGTCTAAATCACGAATCCATTTAGATCTTATCTTGGTATGTTCACCCACTCATTCTTTAGGATTAGATTATTTACTTTTCAATTAATTTTTGTTCTATTTTCCCTGTCCCTTTATTACATGTATTTTTTTATTACATCATGATCTTAAAAAGATGCATTTACTATTTTTACCTTTCTGCATTTGATTTTAAACTTTTTATGCCCTAATACATGGTCAATTTTTGTGTAGTTCCATGTGCCACTGAGAAAAAAAAAGTTTATTCCTTTCTGTCCCCATTCAATTTTCTCCAAGGTTTATAATACCTAACTTTTCTAGAATTCTATCTACCTCCTTAACTTTTTCTTATTTATTTTGTGGCTAGGTTTATTTAGTTCATATAGAGGAAGGCTTAGATCTTCCACTAGTACAGTTTTGCTGTCTATTTCTTCTTATAGCTCTCTTAACATCTTCTCTAGAAATCTGATTGCTATGCCACTTGATGCATATATGTTTAGTATTTATTCTTTGATTCATAATATTACTTCATTATCTATGGTAGTCTTTAGCAAAATGTAGTTTCCTTCCTTATCTCTTTTAATTAGGATCCATTTTTGCTTTTGCTTGATCTGAGACCAGGATTGCTACTCCTATTTTTTTTCATTTCATCAATTCTACTTTTTTAAGGAGTTGTTCTCTTTTCCCATTTCACCAATTCTGTTTTTCAAGGAGTAGTTTTTTTTTTTTTTGCATTTTGTCAAACTTATTTTTAAATAGTTTTCTTCAGATAATTTCTGTGTTTCCTTTTCTGAACTCTCCTGCAAGGCTTTCATTTCCTTTTCTCACTTTTCTTTAACTATCTTTTAAGATCCCTTTTGAATTCTTCCAAGAGAGCCTTTTGAATTAGAGACCAATTTATATCACCCATTGAAGCTTCATCTGGGGATTTTTTGCTTTTAATGTCCTCAGAGTTTGAGATCTGATACCTGATCTTCCCTGCAACAGTGAAGCCACTGGGCTTGTGCTGCCAGCTTCCTTTCTGTGCTGGGTGGGCCAAGTCTCACATTATCTTGGGCTTCAAGGCTCACTATTTGCCTCTTGCAGTTGGGTTGGATGTCTCAGAGGCAGTGTACTGATCCACTGGCTTCTTAACCAGAACAGAGTAGCTAATACTGCTGCTATTTCAGTTAAGAGCCTCATGGTACTCTCCCAGTGCAGGGAGGTTTCACCCCCCCTAGTTCCTGCCCTGCACCTGTGCTAGAGTGCCTCTTCCCATTTGAAACAGTTGTTCTTCCAAAATATCTTCTGCTGGAAAGTTGTTACACTCCAAATATTTGTGGGATCTGTCACTTCAAAACCTGTTCAGAGGCTTGATTTGGTATTAATCTGAAGGAAGTCAGGAAGAACTCAGACAAAGACATACCTACTCTCTGCCATCTTGACTCTACCCTATTCTATTTTCAACAATATTACTAGTATCCCATGCTATTTTTGTGATTGATTTAATTCATTAGTCATGTGTAATTCTTCATTACTCCATTTGGGGTTTTCTTGGAAACTGAGATGGTTTGCCATTCCCTTCTCCAATCCATTTTACAGATGAGGAAACTGAGACAATCCAGATTAAATGATGTAGCTGGTAAATGTCTAAAAATTGATTTTAACACTCCTGATTCCATAGCTGTTACTCTATTCCCTTTCAGTTAATATCTTCTAACTTGATAGTCAGGGGTAAGAATAACATTTACATTTATGCTATCTGGGAAAAAGGAGTTTGTAAAACAGTCTCCTTTATTTGGCTATTCAAGGAATGGGAATGAGCTTTTATACACAAATATAGTTTTCCATACTATTGATTACATTTTAAATTTGTTTCATTTTTGTTTGTTTTATTGATGTGTTTGTTCTGTTCATTCATCCACACAAATCAAACATTCTTACAAACTTCCTCTTCCTGATCAACCTTCTCTTGGTACCAAGAAATTCAATTAATTAAATCCCACCAAAATAACAACTATATCTGAAAAACATTTTAAAAATTTTGCATCTGCAGCCCTTACCCAACCTGTAGAAAAGAAGGAGGCAAATCTAACCATGTAGCCATCCTCTGGCTATGTTCATTATTGTCTTGAAGTACAGCTCATTTCCCTTTTAATATTGCTTTTCATTATAGCCTACTTGTCATTGTTTGCCTAGTTCTTTCTTTGCTTTTGAAGATTTCAAGCAAGATGATCTGTTGCAGAGCTAAGCCTTGTCTTGGGTGTTGCTTGGACATTTCCCCCATTTGATAGATACACAGATATAAAGAAATAGATATATACACAAATACATACACTAAATATAAACATATATACATAAACATATAATTGACACACATATATGTAAATAAACACACACATATAGATACTATATACTCATATAAACACAAATTATACGCATATATGAATAAACCTACATGAATGTACATACATGTACATACACCACACATATACACATACATAAATGCAAGACCCACACATGTGTAAATAAGCATATACATGCATGTATATGTACTATACACACATGCATAAATGCATGATTTACACACATGGGCAATGAAGTTGCACATGCATGTGTATATATACTATATGACTACATATACATTCATGTGTGTAAATGCACACACATACATGCATAGATACTATACATGAACATAAATACTCAGCCTATACATGTGTGTAAAAATGCATGCATGTGTATGTGTACCTATACATATGTATATATGCACACCTACCTTCGTACAGATGAAAAAATATTTTGTGGTAAGATATTATAACAAGACGTAAGCCTTTCTTCATGACTTAGTCTTATCATTAAGAGCATCCTTTTTCAAAAATTACTTATGATGTCATGAACTTTAAACACAACCAATTCAATGTCTATTTACCTGTACTTAACTTTTAAAATCAATTCTGCCATGAAATCTTACAGTTTTGAATCTTCCTCTCTGGGTTCCTCTCTTGGCTGCTTGCCAGATAGCACTTTTCCTTATGTCATTTTGCCTGCCTGTAAGAGCTGGTGTCTGAAAAACCAGATAACCCTGTTTGTTAAGGATTACCTGTAAAATCGTAGTCAATAAGATTTTAAGTAAAGGCCAAAGGAAGAAAGTACATGTGCCTAAGTACATAGGTAGGAAGATTTTGTGCTCACTTTTCTGGAGCCGAGGAAGCTCTTTCATGATTTGTGGCGGGTGTCCTTGCATTCTAGAGACTAATGTGGCTAGGAGACTAATTGCTGAATAAGTGGGACACTCTTGTGAAAGTATTAATGAGGTTGCATGAGAAATATTTATACAGATTAAAAGAAGAACTGTTTTCATTTACTTCTCAGGTCAGCAGAACCTCTTCTCAAGAAAGAGTACAAATTTTTGACCTAAAAGAAACCTCAACATTAATATTTTGAAGACAGAGGAATAAAATGACCTCCATAAGGTTTCACTCTTTGCCAAGAAAACCTCATGGACAACTGTGGTCCATAGAGTCACAAGAGTCGGACACAACTGAGTGAACAACAATGAAAGATTTCACAGCTATGCAGCTGCAGTCAAGGTCAAATTCAAGTTTGTTCCTTCTTAGTCCAGAGCTCTGCCCATTTCATCCTGAGACAACAAATTTCTACATCGAATGAGATATGTAGATGATCCCTAAGGCTCTTTCTGAGATTCTGATTCTAGAATATATATCCAATTTAACTGATTTCAAGTCAATTGAATTCACTTGAGAAAAATCATTGCATTATGTCATTGATTAAAGGTTGAAAAATAACATAGTAACTGCCTTCAGGGAGTCTGCAATCTAATTTGTATAGTTGACATTTAGAGCAACAACATACAGTTAGAGTATATTCTAATGAATATTCTAAAGTGAGCACTGGAAACATTTCCTTCTCTCACTAACAACCACAACCTAAGACTTGCAGCAGATGATTTTGATTTTTATTTCAATGAAATAATTGACATCAGCCAGTCTGATCTCACTGAACCCTTTCCTCTCAATCTTAAAAACTTCTTGGCAATTTAATGTACTTTAGACAAAAAAAAAAAACTACCCAATAACCCTCAGTCAGGCTAGTTCTTTAATCTATGTCTTTGCTTCCATATACTCTTGTTAAATATCAACATCTTGCACCAGCAGTCACCCCACTTTTAAAATAGACACAGTCAGACTCAGAGAGATAGACAGAAAGATACAGAGACAGAGATTAATTGATCATATAAACAGATAGATAGAGATAGAGATAGAGAAGGAGACAGAGACAGAGAGACAGACAAGTGTGCTGGAGCTGGTTCATATTAATTTTTATTAAGTTTTCAGCTAAAGCATTACACCTTAGAAATCAGCAATACCTATACATCGGGATTTGATTTGTCGTTTTCTTGATTGTCTAATCTTAAGAAAATAATGGAGAAAATTTAATAATGTTAATTAAACTTAAAATAAATCCACTGTACATTCCCCCCACAGAGAGATGGTTGTTAAACATTTACCAGCCCACCACTGGATCAATATATGATCTCTTCTTCTCTGTTGGATCCAATTAACATATGCATTTCTCCCAAAGAAAAAATAAGAAAAGACAACTTCCCCATTCTTTTGCAGATGTGAGTGTGTATGAAGAGAAGATGTTTTCACAAATGTCGACCATTGTATATATGATCAGATTTTTTTAGTTTATATATTCTTATTTCAATGAAATAATAGTTTATATATTGGTTTAGCCGATTTTTCCTTCTCCTTCCTCTTTAAAAACATGGTCGTTATATGGAAGGATTCTCTGAGACAGGAAGTAAGGAGATACAGGGTGAAATTTAGGTAATATAAAAACAAAATATTAATAAAAATTTATTTAAAAAATAATATAGAGGATACAATAAGTATTTGTCAGCTATATATTAAGTATAGGAAGTGTACATAGTTAAAAAAAAACAATTTGCAAGGCAACCATAGTCTAGACAGGATAAAGC
>JAJPUD010000790.1:317467-354499 GCA_023553655.1 Myrmecobius fasciatus | reverse complement strand
CTTCCTTCCTTCCTTCCTTCCTTCCTTCCTTCCTTCCTTCCTCCCTTTCTCTCTCTCTCTCTCTCTCTCTCTCTCTCTCTCTCTCTCTCTCTCTCCCTCCTTTCTTCCATTTCATTTTCCTCTCTTTTACCCTCATTTTCTCCTTATCCCTTTCCCCCTCTCTCTCCAAATTAGTATAAAAGCCACCCATTTGGCTTGTATGCCACATATCCCTATGAAATTTTTTAGAAAAAATTTAATTTAATTCTTTAAAATCCACTTTTTCTCCCTCCCAATATACTGTAAGTTCTTTGAAGGCAATTCCTCCTTCATTGTTTTCTTGCACTCCTGGGAAATAGTAAATTTTTAATAAGTGTTTGTTAATTGGTTGGATAGTTGATAGAAAGAAATCAACAACAATATGACCTGAACAAATTAATAATAATGATAACAATAATTTTAGTTGTTACCACACTAAATATTCAAACTCTAATGTACAATAGAATGAAAGATAGAGATTTAGTAGAAGACATCAAAGATATGTGGGGACAAGATGAGATTCATATCATTACTCTTGGCCTGTCTTGTATTAAAGCTATATAGAGGGTTCATATAAGCAGTAACTTTATATTCTAATATTTTGATTCGGCTACAAAAAGTGGCTGTTTCATCCATAAATGCAAGAGTAAATAGCACATTAAGTGTAGGAGAATATCAAAATAGGTATTTGAAATACATCAAAACCAAATGATACCATCTTCATTATTATATAATTATCATAATGTAGCCATAAGATATGAAGATAAGGTAGAGTTGTAGTTTACCATCTTTGAAACAGATAAGCTGTCTCAAATGACCATGTCATTTTTTAAAATATATTTATTTTTAATGCACATTGTTTTGTGAATGATGTTGGAAGAGAAAAATCAGAGCAAAAGGGAAAAAATCATGGGAGATATAAAAAACAGAATAATAAAAGTGAGCATAGCCTGTGTTGGTTTACATTTAGTCTCCACTTATAACTTTTTCTGTTCTTTTTCTGGATGTACATAGCATCTTCTGTCCAAAGTCTATTGGAATTGCTTTGGATCAATGAGCCACTGAGAACCAAGTCTTTCATAGTTGATCATTGCACATTCTTGTTCTATACAATGTATTCCTATTTCTGGGTGTTTGTCTCAGTATCAGTTCATATAAATCACTCCAGGCCTTTCTAAAGTTAGCTAGTTCATCATTTTTTTATAGAACAATAATATTCCATCACCTTCACATATTACTTGTTCAGTGATTTATCAATTGATGGGCATCTACTCATTTTCCAATACTTTGCTATCACAAAAACAGCTGCTAGAAACATTTTACACATATGAGTCCTTCCCCCCCCCCCTTATGATTTCCTTGGAATACAAATGCAGTAATGGCACTGCTGCCATACAAAGAATATGCTCTATTTTATAGCCCTTTAGGCATAGTTCCAAATTGCTCTGCAGAATGGTTGGATCATTTCACAACTCCACCAACGATGCATTAGTGTCCCAGTTTTCCCACATCCTCTCCAACATTTATCATCATCTTTTCCTGTCATCTACCCAATCTGAGAGGTATGAGGTAGTACTTCAGGGCTTTTTAAATTTGCATTTCTCTAATCAATAGTGATTTAGAACATTTTTTATATGACTATAGATAGTTTTGATTTCATCATCTGACAATTGTCTGTTCATATCCTTTGACCATTTATCAATTGGAGAATGAATTATATAATTATAAATTTGATACAGTTCTTTCCATATTTTAGAAATGAGATCTTTATCAGAAACACTGGCTATTTTTCCCCAGCTTTGAACTTCCCTTTTAATCTTGTTTCTGTTGGACTTTTTTGTGCAAAAACTGTTTAATTTAATGTAATCAAAGTCCATTTTGACTTTCATAATTTTCTCATGTTTTTCTTTGGTCACAAATTCCTGCCTTCTCCAAAGATCTAAGTCAATCATCCCTTGCTTTCCTAATTTGTTTATGGTATCATTCTTTATGCCCAAACAATATACCCATTGACCTTATTTTGGTATGGATGTGAGATAGAAGTCTATGCTAAGTTTCTGACATTATTTTCCAGTTTTCCCAGATTTTTTTTTTTTTAATCAAAGAGTGAGTTCTTATTCCAGAAGCTGAGATTGGGGTTTTATCAAATATTAGGTCTTGATTATTGTGTCATGTGTATCTAATCTATCCCACTCATCCACCATTCTATTTCTTGTCTAGTACCCAATAGTTTTGATGACTGCTGCTTTATAATATAGTTTTAGGTTTGGAATTGCTAAGCCATTAACCATTGTGTTTATTTTTCACCAATTCCCTTGATATTTTTGATATTTTGTTCTTCTAAATGATTTTTGTTACTATTTTTCTAGTTCTACAAAGTAATTTTTGGCAGTTTGATTGGTATGGCACTGAAGAAGTAGACCAATTTAGGCCGAATTTTTGTTTTTATTATTTTAGCTCTGTCCACTCATGAGTAATTGATGTTTAAATCTGACAATTTGTGTGAGAAGTGTTTTGTAATTATGTTCATATAGTTCTGGAATTTGTCTTGGTAGGTAAACTTCTAATTATTTTATTTTGCAGTAATTTTAAATGGATTTTCTCCTTCTATCTCTTGTTGATGGGCCTTGTCAATGCTGTTGATTTGTGTGGTTCAAATGACTATGTTAAAGACACTCATCTTTCTTTGTGTTTCACTCATCCTCTCTACAACGGAGCCCTGGAAGAAACAAGTACAAAATTATGAATGGCAATGGATTTAAAGTCAAAAGAAGAGGGGGGTAACATCTCAAGGGCTAGAAATTTCTGTTTAGGTTATTCTGGGGGAATGAAGGGATTTCAGACTTGTTTTTCTCCCAAGTTCTTGCTATGTGTCCATTTTCAAGAAGACAAATTACATCATTGGTTGATATCTTGACTCCTGAATTAATTGCATTTAGTGAAGCATTACACAAAGTCATTTTCTTCACTCTCTTTCAGAGTCACTGAAGTTCAGTAACAAGACAAAAATTGAGACAACTTCTGATGGCCCATTCCCAAATTAAAAATTAGTTGAACCCTTAAATCTTGTCAAGATTGAACCAGGCATATTGAAATGGCATGTTGTTTTGTTTTCTTTTTCAGACTCTACACATATCAAAAAACACAGTTCCTCCAATCAATGTGGTTATTATGAAAATTGCCTCAATTCATAAAGTTTTTGTTGTTGTTGCAATAAAAAACAGTTTTGGGGAAAAAAAAAACATTTCTATCTCCTTTTGATACCTCCCGGGTTGACAACTAGTCTTCCAGTAGTCTCCCATTGCTGGAGTAGTGAGGATCCTCTATGCATATTTTCCAATTTTGTAAGCTCTCCAGGAAAATAAATTAGTTTGACAACCAAACCAGATATCAAAGGAAAATAAGACACATAGAAGCAAAATCTGGTCTTATATTTCTCTCAAAATAAAATAAAAATACCTAAAAGCTATTGATAGATAAATATATATGAAAATGTTGACGACTGTCCCTTAACTATATTCAGATGTTGGTATTTGCTTTTAAGAACTAACATCCAAGTAAGACACTGGATTAAGCATCAGAAAGAAGCAGGTCAAAATTTTATCTCAAACACCCACTAATCACTTTACTATGCATAAGTCATTTAACTTCAAAAGCTCACTCATCTCTAAGATGATGAAGCTGTTCACTATAAAGTCAAAAGTCCCTCCCATTTTCTATTATCTTCTGTGCTTATGGACCCTGGTTAAATACTAAATAGTGGAAAGATACTAAATAGATGACATATAGAAAAGAATTCTAATACAAAGCCTAAGTTTTATGGACAGAGCTTTAGACATGGAAGATATATTAAAGATTATAAGCCAGTAATTTTACAAATGGGGAAACAAGTCAAGAGAAGTGAACTAATTTGTCTGAGGATGTACAAGTAGAAAGAGTGATGGCAGGATCTGAACCCAGATTATAGAATTAGAGATATAGATCAGGAATAGAACTAAAGTGACATTTAGCCCAGTCTTTCTTTGTAGATATTAAAAAAAAAGACAAAAACAAAAACAAAAACAAAAAACTGTCACATGTGTTAAGCTACTTGTCCAAGTTGACAAAGGTAATGTCAGAGGCAGATTTTGAGCCCCAGTTCTCTGATCCTCTTTTTCACTATGCCACACAAGTATGTTTTTTCTATTTTAATTTATCCATGTGCAAAGTCCTAAATCAAGTGTTTTGTCAGATTATGTAATCCAATGATTGCTCTTCAGAGTAAGAGACATCCTGGGTATGCTTATAAGACTTCTATGTATTCACAATTGAAGAACAATGAATATATAATTTCCCAGGAGTCATAAAATAGATACCATGTGATATTTGTGTTCTTGGAGACAGACGTCAAGTTTGAATAAGTCAAGTAGATATCAAAAGTTTACATATCACTTTACACACTCTACCATTGCTTCTGTCCTATCCTATTATGTTTTACCCGGAATGATTAAGTCTCCATAGAGGTTATACTTTGAAATATTTCATTTACTCCTGGCCATTGTCACAAAGGACAGAAAAAAAATTAAAATTAATTTCCTGACCACAATCACCTCTCATTTATTTCCTATAACATCAACAACCATGAAGAAACCATAAAGATAAATCATTAGCAAGAGATTATAATTTAAATATTGTTTACATGCTTATTATATTTTGTTATTGGGCCCCAAGTACTTTGAAGAAGCTGTAAAATATATAAAAGGAAAACTAACATGCCATAGGAATGAGAAACCATAATCCAACTTTCTGATCATTCAACATTCTGAGCTTGAAAGCTTTGGAAGAAGCTAAAGGACTATGGTAGGGAAATATTTGCCAAACCCAGTTGCCTTCTGGCTGCTTAGGGCTATAAATATGCCAGTCATAGGTATTTGGGAGCATTTTTCCTACTGGCAATTAGCACATTTTGGGTTAGACTTGTGATTTCATTGGTCATGGAAAGCCCCAATCCTTCCATGAATATACAACAACTCCTCCCTAGCATATAGCCTCAGAGGATTACATTTTTCATTGAGCAGTTAAGTGAAATTCTTATGGTCAAAGAGAAGGTATTAGACAGAGGTGATTTAGAACCACTTGCTTCTTCCAGCATGAGTTTCACTCTACTATTTCATCTCATTTCTTTCTAACCTAACTAAAAAATTAACTTTCTCTCTTCTACTCTACTAAGTAGAGGTTCTGAAGGGTACATCTATTGAAAGAGATTGTGGACTATCAGTTTGTAAAATTAGCACAGAATGAGGGAAAAAATCCCTCTTTTAAAGTTTGCCCTAATTTGAGATTGCCAGGAAAGAATATTTATCAATATCATTTTCCCCTTTCATTCTTCAACCTGCTCTCTTCTTACAACATCCTCCAAATGGAAAAAAAACAGGATCAACCACAACTTTACAATTCGAAATCCCAAGCTGGAGCACCAATTTCAATTTATTTTGGCAAGAAAAGACTTAGAAACATACTATAGATGGAATAATAAAGCTTGGGGTTTATATAGCACATTTCATCTGAAAGGTTGCTTCATTTATCCTCGAAATAGGATTTATGAAGCAAAATAGAGAAGAAACTTATTTCACCCCATTTCACAGCTAGAGAAACTGAAGCACAGGGACAGACATCACTAGAATTTTTTTAAGTCATCTAGTCAGACTAGAGTTAATGTTAGAAACAAGGCTTTCTATCTCCCAATCTATCTCCCAATCTTGTTTCTCTTTAGCATATTGAACTCACATGTGTGCGTGCATTCATGTGTGTGTGTGTGTGTGTGTGTGTGTGTGTGAGTGAGTGTGTGTGCAGAGTGCGCTAATTACCTTTAAAGTCAAGATTGGCTCCTCAGTCTGACATTTCTCTGCGTCTCTGATTAAGGTAATTTGAGTCTAGATAATTAATTAAAGAGTCCAGTGCATGTTACTTCAGGAAGAAACTGTTGTCTTAGAGGTCAGAATGAAGATGTGTGCTTGGTCCCACATTTAAGTGTCCTTTTTCTTGATGACTTTCCTATAAGGTCAGCTTGTCTTATGCTGATGGATGGAGTGGTGTGCTATGATATTTTTGAGGTGATAGGGGAACATTTTAACTCTATGAACTATTCCTTTTTTCCCCCTTTCTTAACCAGAAGAACCAGAGGTGTCTTAGTTAGCCAGTGCAATTAGAAGACTAAATACTTTTACTTATCATGTTTTCTGTTTGGTTCACATAGAATTTGGGTTTGTAGAATGAGCCAATGAACTGAGTTCAAATCTTAACTCTTCTATTTATTAATTATATTACCTTGGGGGCATGGAAGTTCCTTTACATCAAAATGTGTCAATCATTCAGTGGAGAAAACATTAGACCACCTGGCCTAGAGAATAGGACTGAGCTAGATTTAGGGGATCAAACCTCAAAATGAAAAGTTAAAAAGTTACTGCCCAGATTGGGAATGGAGAATTTTCTTTTAAGCATATTTCTAATTATCTTGTTTTTGTATATTCTTCCTTCACTGGCTGGAGATCAATATCAAAATTCGGGAACATATAGAGTCAAGTCCCATCTCTGACATTTTCCAGACACATGATACTGATATCTCAATTTCACTTTCTTAGTCCTTAAAATGTGGATGATAATAAGAGCATTTCTCTCAGGGTTGTTGTGAATTTATTATTGGCTCCATGGATAGAGTATCAGGCCTGGAGTTAGGTAGACTTGAATTAAAATCTAACCTCAGAAACTTACTGTGTGACCCTAAACAAGTCACTTAAATCCTGTTTGCCTCAATTTCCTCATTTGTCAATTGAGCTGGAGAAAATAATGGTACCAATCCAGTCTCTTTGCCAAGAAAATCCTAAAAAGGATCAGTAAGGGTCAGACATAACTGAATGACTGAACAACAGCATAAAGTGCTTTGTAAACCTCCAGGTACTAAATAAAGGTTGATTGTTTTGTTTTGTTATTGTTATTGTTATTTTATTATTTTAACATCATAGACCTAGATATAGAAGGGAATTCAGACGTCATCTAGTTCAACTACAGAGAAGGAAAATGAGACCTGGGGAGATAAAATCGCCCAGCCAAGACCAGAAGGGGATGTCACCCTCAAATGCAAGGACTCTCCTACTAGACAAACCTATGAAAAATTAATTCTTTGAATCTAGAGGGCAAAAATGTAAAGAGGAAACAGAAGTCAATTTCAGAATCTTCTCAATTTCAGAATCTTGTGTGTATATGTATGTGTGTATATATACACATATACATACATGTGTATATTGTATATGTTTATACACACAAACACATTTGTGTATATGTATGTGGTGTGTGTATATAGCATATTATATACACACATATTTGTATACATATGTATATATATATATATATACACAAATGCATTGCATGTGCATATAAGTATGTATTGTATGTGTATATAGTACATTATATGTGCATGTAGACATGTGTATACATAGACATATATACACACATATATAAACATGCATGGTATATACACAAGTACATTTATATTTTTATGTGTAATGCTATATGTGCATACACACATGCGTGTACACAAATACATATGTATGTGTATATGTGTGTTGTGTGTATATGAATGCATGCACATGTATGTGTGCATGTACACGCAAATACATACACACATCCCATTAGATTGCAGAGAGCCCATAAGGTGCTAAGCAAATGTGGAGGCCCTACTATAAGGGTCCCAGACTCTGAATATTTGGGGGGTTCATAGATAAGGTGACTGGGAGATATTTCAAGAAGGTGGTCTTTCTCCAAGAGATCGCTAGAGGTTATGCTCTTTTTAAATGACCTGAGAGTCAGAGCCTCTAACCCTGTACGTTTTCTAAGGGAAATGGATAGAAGTCCCATGCTTCCCTCCAACGCAGAGTCCCACTTCAAGCTCCTGACTATTACATCCTTCCTTCTGCAAGGATGTATTCAGTAGTATAATTTTGACCTAAGTCAGGCTGCATTAAATGTATGGTGGGGGGAAGGGATCTGCAGAATGCCATATATGTCACCTTCCTTGAAATTTTTTCTGAGATTCAGGGTGCATTATATGGGGGGATCACTTGGTAGGAGGCAGAAACAGAGAGAAAAGAGAGGAAGATTGGGGAAGGGAAAGGAGGAGAGAGAGAGAAGGAGAAAAGGAGTAGAGTAGAGTAAAGCAGAGTAGAGAAAGGAGAGACAAAGGGAGAGGAGAGGATAAAGAAGACTGGAGAGGGGAGGGAGGAGAGAAGGATGGGGAAGGGAAAGGAGAGAAGAGAAAAAATATTGTGGAGATGAGATAATTACAGGGAGAAGAGAGACAGAGACAGTGGGGAAATAAAGACTGACAAGATACATATAGTTCAGGAATAGAAAGAAGCAGTGAAGACCCTGGGATGAGTATAAATATACAAGGGAGCAGATTCCCAGGCTCCTCAGTCTGGCCACCAGTCAAGCGCTCTCCCTCCCTTTAACATCCTCAGGTTTCTCTCACTTTCAGGTGGATGCCTTTCAAAGTGTGGGCTGCCACAGTCAGGATATGGCAGGCATGGGGGCGACCAGCCCAGAACAGCTGATACCAGCTGTTTTAGGAAGTGCTGGAAGAGTGCAGGGTGAAATTCTATTTCTGAGGAAGATACTGGGAGTGTGCACACTTGGGCTGGAGAACACCTATGGAGGAAGAGGTTGTAGGTGCCAAGAGATTTTCATGGTTTAAAATACTGCATGCCCTTGGAGGAGAGGGAGACATTACCCGTTACTCATCATGTTAACTCTCTACCGTGACACTTGGACCACTAAGCAAGTCTATGAAGAGTGGGTGATTTGTGCCCCAGTTTCCATGCTATCTAAGCAGCTGGATACAGTTTCCAAGATGGGAAAATGCAAACCAGAAGACAATTTCATACATGAAAGTCAAATGATCCCAAGTATATATATTTTTAAAGTGAGAAAATGGAGGCAGGGGGATAGGGATACAGGAATACTTTGTTTTATTGTGTTTCACTTTAATTACACTTCACAGATATTGTAGTTTGTTTTATTTGCTGCTTGTTTACAAATCAAAGGTTTATAGGAACCCTGTTTCCATCAGTGCCATTTTTCTAACAGCATGTGTTAACATTATGTCTCTGGGACACATCTGGATAACTCTCACAATATTTCAATCTTTTTCATTATTAGCATTATTATATCTGTTATGGTGAGTCAAGATCAGTAATCTTTCATGATAATATTGTAATAATTTTGGGGAGTCACAAACTATGCCCACATAAAGTGGAAAACTTAATCAATAAATACTGTATATGTTATGACTGCTACACCAGCTGGAAATTGCTCTCTCCCTTTCCTCAGGCCTCTCTACTGCCTGAGACACAACAATATTGAAATTAGGCTAATTAATAACCTTGCCATGACGTCCAAGTACTTATGTGAAAAGAAAAGCCAATCACTGTGGCAAAGTTTATTACTGTATTATTTTAAGTAATTGCCCCAGCCACCCCAACCTTCAGCAACCAGTACCCTGACCAGACAGCAGCCATCAACATTGAGGCAAGACTCTCCACTCACAAAAATTATGGCTTATTGAAGGCTTAGATGATGGTTAATATTTCCTAGCAATATATTTTATTAAGGCATGCACATTTTTTGGATATGATAGCATTGAACATTTAATAAACCACAGTATAAACATAAGTTTTATATGCACTAGGAAACCAAAAAATTCATATGGCTGGTTTTATTGTAATATTCACTTTATTGTGGTGATCTGGAACTAAACCCACAATATCTCTGAGGTACACTTGTAATTTGTTAATGCATGATTTATAAGGGGGAGAGAGATGGAATAATTAAATTAAAGATTTTATTTTAAAGTCCCCCACTTAATTTCCTATAATAGCTAACATTTATGTAGTGATTCTAGGTTTGCAAAAGTTTAATATTCCTATTTTACAGATGAATAAAAATGAGACTTACAGAGGTGAAATTACTTGTATAGGGTCACACAGCTAGTAAGGGTCTGAACTTGGGTGTTCTGGACCTCAAGTTTAGCACTCTACCTAACGATCTATTTAACATTATTTTATGAGAATGCTAGGGGAGCAAGGTAGAACGGTGGTTAGAGTACCAGACTTGGAATCAGGAAAGCTAAAATATGGTCTCACACAAGCTGTGTGATCCTAAGCAAGTCATTTAACTCCATTTTGCCTCAGTTTCCTCCTTTGCAAAATGAGGTAGAGAAGAAAAAGACAAGCTACTCCACTATCTTGGCCGAGAAAACCCCAAATGGGGTCGCAGTCAGACGTGACTGAATCATTTGAGCGACAACAAAGGGGTATTTTGGAGTTTAGAAAGATGTACAGTGACAGAAAATTAAGAATTACAAAGAAGATCCAGCAGTGAGGTTGGAAAGGGATATGTGGCAATGGAGAGTTGAAAAGATCTTCTAAGACCACATTTTATTGGTAAATGATATAAAGGAGTTGGAAGGTGACAGAATATAATCCTGGAAGCAATGAAGGGTTATTCCTTCTATACCACAGGATTTGGGGGCATGCACTAGGGATCTGGAAAATCCACATACATTTTTTGGCCCTCCCTTCATGCCAGAGAAGAAGTCTGTGCTTTTTTTTTCTTTTATGGGGTGTTTACAGTACCTTATTGTAAAGTGTGGGCATATTTCTGGTATTAAAAGATAAAATATTATGTTATACCATATATATATTTTATGAATTTCTGAGTTAAAATTTTTTTTCTATGCTATCTGTAGGTCTTTACATTTCATCTGTAGTTTCCACAAAACTCCCCCAAATTCCCATTTAATTTCTTCTACCAACTGTGATATATTGAGATAATGGAGAAAGTTATAATGTGGAAAGGATAACTGTGTTTGAGAAGCAGATAGAAAACTCATACTGATCTAAAGGGCAGGAAACTAAAGGACAAATTCATACTGTTTCAGGATCAGGTTTGTCATGTGAAAAATGGCAGGTTTGAACTGAAAAGGATCACGGATCCAAGCTCTACCATTGGAAGGGACTTTGTGCATCATCTTATCCAGGCCACTTATTATACAGATGAAGAAAAAAGGTTCCAAGGTGTTGCCTGAAGTTATAGAGACAATAAGTATCAGGAATGAAATTTGAATTCAGGATGTATTACCAGAGATCTTAAAAATTTATGAATGGTTAAGTAGTAAGAAGGCATAGATTTGCAATCAGAAGACAAGGGCTTAGTCTCTATTCTCCTGCCTATTACATAAGTGACTTTGGGTAAGTGACTTAATATATGTGTCCATTTTCTTATGTAAAGATAGAGTGGGCCTAGAGTCAGGAATCCTGAGTTCAAATCTCATCTCAGACACTTACTAACTATAGTAACTGATCCAGTCATTTAACCTCTGTCTGCCTTGGTTTCCTCAACTGTAATGTAAGTATAATATTAGCAACCTAGATCCCAAGTTTTTCGTAGGGATCAAATGAGATAATATTTCTAAAATAAATGGCATAGGGTTTAGCATATAGAAGGTACTATATAAGTCTTCTTTCCTTCCTTTATTCCTTTCTTCCTTCCTTCCTTCTTTCCTTCCTTCCTTGTTTTCTTTCTTTTTTCTTCATTATTATTAATATTATTACTAACATTATATTCAACACTTATTTTTACCTCTATATCCCTAGAAACTAAGCACAGCATTGGGGACACAGTAGATGTTTAATAAATATCCATCAATTAATTGATAATTCAATCCTAGCACCACAAATTCATGTTTAACCTTATGCTTTTTCATGGGTTTAAAAAACAGACATTCTCTGGAATAAAGAGAAAGGAAGATAATTGTCTTTTTTTTTTCAACTTGATGTCGCTTTAGCCAGAACAAAGGAGGCATTGACTTTGCACACCTTGGGAACCAGCACTCTATCCTCCCAATGGCAGCACAGAATTATCCATGACTCAGATATTTTCTGTATGGTGATGGAGGATAAACCAGCCATTGAACCCATGGAATACTATATGTAGACAGCCTGAAACCTCAGAATTTAGTATCTATATTCAAGAGAGACCTAGATCCAAAGTATACTGCCCTAGCAGCATGTCCTTGGATAAATGCTCTGAGCCTCAGCTTACTTATCTGTGAACTATAGATGATACATATAATGCTTAATTCCCACAGATTTATAAGGCACAAGTAGTAGTGCTAATAATACAAACTGCAAAAATACTATTTAAGCACATTATAACTTTTAATTTTTCTTTTACAGCAACATTTGGAAATAGGTGTTAATATTATCCCCATTTTAGAGATAAGGAAAATGAGGCAGAGAGGAATTTTAACTTTCCTAAGGTTACATGGTTAGTAAATATCTGAGGCTGGATTTAAGTTCCAGTATTCCTGAATCCATCTATCTAATGATCCATGAACTGCCACTTACAAATTAGATGATGTTTATAAAGCTTTTCAGCAAATTTTAAAACTTTATCTAAATAGCAGATAATAGCATAACCAATTCCCTCTGGTAACTTACTTGCTCTTTGAGTAATCTGGCCAATGGGCTATGCTTGTATTCAATGATCTCCTCAGCATCTCTTTCTACTCAGGACAGCATGAGATTTTCTCACCCCATTTTATCAGTCTCCAGTGGTCATGGGATAAGGACTTATATAAATTATCTCTCATTTGTTTTTCCCTTTCCATGGTCAGAGAATTAACATCATTTTATTTTTAGTCGAGTTGACTATTTATACAAGATAAGTGGAAATTTAGGAACATTCTTTCTTACAAAATTCATATCAACTCAGTAACTAGAGAAGTTAATGTACTGACATAATGAGAGCTTATTTAAAATCACATGTTAGTGACAAAGCCAGAGTGAGAACATAGATCGTAGAATTTTATGAATTTGGAAAGAGAAGCCATATTTTCATTTTTAAAAAAGAGAAAACCAAGGCTTAGAAAACTTAAAAAGGCTTACTCAAGATCCTGGCAGTCATCCAGGGCACAGCCAGTTTTTAAACTCATGGCCACTGATTGCCAACCCTGTGCTCTTTCTCCCATGTCATGCTGCTGACACCCATTGGCTATGGACACTACTAGACTGGACACTATGGAGATTTTCCTAAGATCCTAGAATGCCTTAGAATAGCGGCATCAAACTGAAATGAAAATCTGGACCACTTTTGATATCTCTGCCTTAGAACATGGCTACATGACTGGCGTTTGAAGTTTAAACATTTCTGACCCTGATGTTTCACAAAAGCTAGGAAACTTCAGTTGGAACGAACGCCTATGGAAAGGGGAGATATTCATTCTTTTGAGTAAGCTGTTAGTTGCCTCCAAACTGGGCAGCCCAGTCTCTGGTCTATGCGATAACAGAGCTACTGTGGGGTATTCCTTCTTGCTTTGACTACAAATGTTATTCTAGAAGATATTCACAGAAAAATGTTTAACCTACAGGGAACTAACAAAGTCATCCTTTCAGAGGATAAAGGGAGAGGATGGAGGGTGTTTGTGTGTTTGTGTGGGGGTATAAAGACACATGGGTTTATGTGTAAGTGTGGTTTATGGGTACTTGTATTTGTGTGCACATTTACTCTTGTGTGTATATCTAGAGCACTAAAAGGAAACCTCCAGTGGATTACAAAGAACTTTTCAGACAAGGCATGGGGAGGAAGTTGGAACAATCATTTGTGATGGATGTAAACAACTGTTAACATATGCCCCCCTACCTTCTCTCATTCTGGGGTGACCTCAAATTTTCAGAGACCATTCTCCTACTCTACTGCCTGGGCCAACTTTCAACTATTTCATGCCTTTAAACTATTTTTATGCCCTAGTCTGGTGGCTTTTTGCTTTCCTGTAACACTATCGGTTCTCGGCCCACTTGTGGCTTCGTTCTCTACTCCAAGTATAATATTGCCTATTTAGGTAGAAACTTCACATACTAAACAGTGAAAGTCTCATAAAAGTCTCCCTCTCTATTCTCAGAAAGCAGCCTTCTCTCACACCAAAATACACAAATACACATAGAGACAAAGATGGACAGACAGACAAAAACAACAAAATAGAGATAAACATAGAGACTGAGGAACACAGTGAGACAGAGACAGATGAACAATGAATAAAGAATGGAACTTGAAATCAGGAATAACTAAGTTCAAGTTTTGACTCTGATTCATAATATTTGTGTGATCTCAAGGAAGTTATTGAACTTCTCAGGCAACTTACTAAGAATATGAAGTGAAAGGAAAAGGCCACACTGTATCAATAGGGTTGACTTGCCTATCTGTCCATTCCCTCTCTCTTTCCTTCTCTCCCTCCCTCTGTCTCTCTGTCTGTCTCTGTCTTTCTCTTTTTTTCTCTCTGTCTCTGTCTCTGTCTCTGTCTCTCTCTCTCTCTCTCTCTCTCACACACACACACAGAATTGAAATAAAAATTTGAAATACAAAATCTAGGCTTAAAACCCAGGTTTGAAATATTGATATTAACTCACTTAACTTTTCTGAGCTTCAGTTTCCTCATTTGTAAAGTGGAAGAGGGAATAAAGACACACCAGTATCATTCTTAGAAGGGCTGTTAGGAGAAAAGTGATTTCCATAACAAAAGCCATTATTACTTCTGTGGTCCAAAAATGCTGTAGTGGGATAAGGTTAGATCAGGGAGTGTAAAGTTGGGATAAGTTGCCTATGAAAAACCACACATATTGAAACCTATGTTTATATTATGATATATTAATTGTGTCATATCATGTCTACTAATGTATTCCAATGTGTTTCTAGTAATTATAGCAGTGTTGATATATTTCTACTTCAATGTTTTCTTTTGACATTTTATGAAAAATATAAACTTTTGAATGGGGTGAATTAAGTGTATCTGAAGGATAGAACAGTTAAGTGAAAACCAAAATAAAGATGGTCCATGGATTTATCTTTTCATCACCCTGATAGGATATCATAAACTGTGTCTATCTGAATAAAAGAGAAGTCTTTGGAGAAGACAAAGAAGAGCATATAGGCAGTTTGGCTCCCCAGTGGTTTTCTCCATTTCTACACCTATGGTCCTATGTGAGGAAGGAGTGGGGCAAAAGTTTTGTCAACAAGCAGAATCCTTGCAATAGTATTCTAATTGGTCTCTCTGCCACAAAGTCTCCCTTGCCTTTAACATTTATAGAGCTACCAAAGAGATTTTTCTAAAGTACAAGTCTGGCCATGTAATGCTTCAAACTCAGTGAATTCCAGAGGTCCTATTATTTCTAGAATAAAATATTATTTCATCTTTGTCCTGTCCTTTATAAATCTCTTTTGTATAATGTTATGCTATATCTATTATTAGATGCATATTTTACATGTGCATATGTATTACATATATAATATTCTATTATTATGATATATATATATGAATATATAACATGTTTAAAATATGTTACTTTAGCACATATACATATATATGTGTATGTATATATATATATATCATCTATTCACACAGGGGATGCTCAGATTTAATTTTTTTTTTTATGACAGGCATACAAAATCAGAAAAGTTTGGAAACAAATACCCTACACCAACAAAATCACATTTGGAGACCTAAATAATAAGTACATGACAACAATAATAAATACAATATATTATACTTCTTCACCAAGAACTTATCAGGTAAGAAGCATAAGTATTATGTCTATCTTATAGACTGAGGAAACTGAGACAAATATAAAAACATTTAATTTTTCCCTCCTTGCCATTTGGATCTATACTAAGTTAGGAAGGGGAACTAAAGAAAGAAAGAAAATGACATGAATCTGTCCAAATGTGATACAGTAATAATCTTGTGAAACTTTCCCTGAGAAACCTCAATTATATCAAAGTATGCAAAATTAAAATCAATACTTATGGAATGAAGTCTATTCCACTTTAAAAAATTAACCCTAGTACTTTAAAAATAGAAATAGATAGTAATAACTATGATTAAAAGTTCAAACTAGATCAGGAAAATCCAGAGAAAAAATGTGGGCTTTGTTAAGCAGGCAGGAAGAGATAGAATCTGTTTCTTTTTTTTTAATTTTTGTTTTTTTGTTCTTTTGTTCTTTTCTTTTTTCAGAAGATCAAGATTTTCTTTGTTGGAGCATTCTAGGACTACAGAAAAGGGGATTCATTTTCTTTTCTACAGTCCCATCAATGGAAGAGAATCATTTCAGTCAGAAATCTGGTACCACACTGATCCAGAGCTCAGGGTCACAGGTCAGGCCACTAGGGTCTTGAAGGTTTGATGTTGTTCTTCCTTCCTTTTCAAAGAGGACCAATATTGATATCTTGACTTGTATATGAATTGGATTTAAATGAGGTGGAATTGCACAAATTTGTTAACTTCTCTCTCTGTCCCAGATTCCTTAAAGTCCAGTGGCAGGACAAAAGTTAAGATGCTGGCAATGGCCAAGGATTCAGTGGATGACCTTACCACTGTCCATGTCTGACCAAACTCTTAATGCTCCACAGGACTTGCTCCAGCTGCCTTCGTGGCTGCTGTGACAAATCGTTCTCATCTTCCCATTCAGCCAGATGAAGTCTTCACTTGCTTGAGGGAGATACCTCCTAACTCACTAACAGGGTAAGGAATTGTTATTTTCAACATTGTTTGCCCATCTGCCAAGACAGTTTACCAGGATATGGCTGCCATGCATGCTACAATTACTTACAAGCATCTAGTCAAGTGTCCTGGCAATTCAGGACAGCACCTAATGGTCTTTGCAATCCACGTCATTCCCCTGACAAAAACCAGAATGTGCATGGCCATGAATGTAAGGTTAAAAGGACTCTACCTTTGTCCAATTTAAACACGTCTCATTAAGTGCAAATACCTCTTTATCCCTCTTAATCTTCTCCCATGTCACCTTCGAAAAGAATCTGGATTTATCAACAAGTGACATTTTCTAAGTTGTTTAAACATAGACAAAAAAAACTTGGCCTGACTGGTGATTTTCTCTTTTTTTTTTTTACTCCAATTGTGACTCTGGGCAACTTATTTAATAGCTATTTGTTTCAGTTTCCTTCATGATAAAAAGAGGAAGATAATAGAATTATTAGGAGGATCCAATGAGAAAATATTTGTATAGTGCTTTAACATAGTTCCTGGCATTTCATAAAGGCTTATTTCTCTTTCCTAAATTCTGTTGATTTTCCCAAGTAATCTCAGTTGCCAATTACCAGGACCAATTCTAAATCTGGGTTGCAGATTATATTTAATTCAACGAGACATTAATTTCCAACTATATTCAAGGCACAATGCCAAACATTGTGAATACAGAAAAAAAAGGATGGAAATACAGGCCTATCTTATGCTTTACATGATATGGAGAATTCCAAGCAGAGAAAACTTCCTCTTCCATTGCAAAATGGCACCTTCTCTTTACTTCACAGTCTTATAGAGTGAATGGTCTGGAACACTGAGATGTTAAATGACTAGACCAGAATCTCAGAGATATCTTATATTAGAGGCAGAGCAAAGAGAAGGAAATCAGAAAGTAATTCCTTATCTCAAGGAGCTTAGCAGTGTTACCTATAATAGAAGGAATCTGCTTTTTTTCTAAGGAGCATAAGCTCATAAAGATCAAAATGATCTCTTATATCAGATCCAAGAGACCAAATACCTGAGGCTGTCTACACATGGGGCCTTGATCAGTGGTTTTAAGTAAAGTGGCAAATAATTCATATGCCTTCTAAAATAATCAGCTGACTCATAAGTTTGTTAGAAATATCATCACTAATAAAAAATAGTTAGCATCTATGTAAAGTTTTAAAAATTTCCAAGCACATTATGCATTATTATTTGACTTCAAAAATCATCTGAGGTAGGTGTCGTTAATATCTCCATTTTACAAATAAAGAAACAGAAAAACTTAAATGACCAGCCCATAATCACACAACAAATATGTTTCTGAGATAGGATTTGAATTCGGGTATTCCTAACTCAATTATATGTATTACTATCACTTTGATAACACACAAATAAATTATAAGAATATCAGTCTTTCCTTTGGTGAATGACCAGGGATTCCTACCCCACAATGTGGTCTAATTAATCACCATGTCTATATTAAGATCTTCCCATCTTCTATGGTACTATGGTAGCCATGAGGATTACAAAATCAAATAGTACACAATCAGCACAAAAAAGTGGGGGACTGGTGTGGAGAAAACCCTTCTACAAAGAGGAATAATATATTCCCTCTACTGAGTAAATCTAAAGAAGACATATTTTTGAGAATTTATGACAGCTTACATGCTTGTTAACCTATAAGATTAGGGATCAGGTAAATCAGTATTTCCAACATTAAAATTTTATGTCATTTAATCAATAGAATATCATTCCTATTGAAAGTGATTATAGCAATAGATAGACAGACAAACTTTGAAGTCCACCTGCATCCAGAAAAAGAACTAAGGAGATTGAATGTGAATCAACACATGCTATATTCACTTTTTTAAAATCTTCTCCACGGTTTTTCCTTTTTGCTCTGATTTTTCTCTTCCAACATGATTCATAAAGCAATGTGTATTAAAAATAAATAAATTTACTACAATAAAAGAAAAAAAAACACAAAGCTAATTTCCTAAAGATATTACTGGAAGAATAGAAAAAAAAAATCATTGGTACAAACATATCTATTGAAGGATTTTTTCTAATGTCAAAAACTTATGTGTTTAGCAATTAGGGGATAGCTGAATTTATTGTGATAAAGAAATGTAATGCAATATCATTATAGCATAAAAATGACAAAAAAAGGCAAAAGGAAAAAAGGCTGAAGATCAAAATAAATAGGATTTGAAAGAAAAATACTAATTGGAAAAAGCTTTATTTATTTATTTAATTTGTTTTTCTAAAAGGAAATTAAGCTATCTCAGGCATGAGAACAACCATTGACCTTTTATCATCATAGATTGTCTTGGTCATGTGCTGTAACTGTGGTTGTGAGTCACACTAAGTCATTTCTCTTACAAGTCCTTTCTACACTCTGAAATTCTATCGTGGCTTCTTAGCCATTATGGTAAGTGTGTGTGTGAAACAGTATTTTATATCAGGAGAAATTGTAGTATATTAGAAGGAGAGTCTTGGAGGGAGGAAGACTTCAATTCCAGTATATTTGCAAGCATAGCTATACAAGGCACAATGGAAAGAAGGAATTGTTTTTAAGTACCTACAATGTGTCAAGAATGGAGTAAAGCATTTTGCAGTTATAATAGCTTGTTATTCACAACTCTCAAAGATAGGTAATATTATTATGCCCATTTTACAATATAAGAAAATGATGCAGATAGAAACTAAGTGACTTGCCCAGGATCACATTGGCCCAGCTACTAAGTGTCTAGGACCAGATTTGAATCTGCCTTCCCAGCTTCAGGCCCAGTGGTCTATCTACTCTTCAAGCTACAGGCCTCCATTATGAGGTAAGTGGTGTAGCTAGAAAGCTTCTGAGGTATAATTTGAACCCAGATCTCCATAACTCCAAGTCCAATGTTTTAGCTACTGCAGCATGCTTCTCGGGGCTTCTATGTGACACTGAATCAGAGGCAGAGTGAAGAGACCACTCTCTTCCCATGTCAGCCCACCTGGCTTAATATCCTCCTCCCAACTTCTGGGACTTGCCAAGAAAACGAGCTAGAGATTTTCCCTTAGAATTTGATGTAACTCCCAAGGCTCAGCCCCTAGTCTTAGCATGCTGGCAGCCACAATCTTAGATTTACTTGACCAGCTGTCCAAATTAGTCTAAAGCCAGAGCTACTATAGTTGTGGGCCAAGTCCAGAGTGGCCAAGAGTAACAGGAGAACTTGATGCAGCTGGGCTTTCCGTACTAATATATAGGAAATCACAGAGTAATTAAGACATCTGAGGGTAATAACTTTGCAGCTGGGATCAGTGGGAAGAATATAATATTCATAAGTAAATAATTAACCTTTGGGTTTGCAACATGTATAATAGCAAGGGGACCTAAAAGTACAGCTGGGATGCTAGGAATATGACTAGACAATGGAATAGCATGGCTCTTGGAAGAACTTAGTGCTATAGATTGCAACCCAAATTCTAGGGGAAAGGAAACTTGTGATATTCATGCATAAATAACAAACCTCTGAATATGCATCTTGGCCCACAGCCAAGGGTCTTTAATCCAGGATGGGGATTCAAGAAGAGACAATGATACTGTGGGGACAGCCCAGCTGTTCTGAGGCCTCCACAGTCTTAAGAAAAGCTGAAAATTCATGCCAGTGTTCAATGGCCATTATAGTATTCCCTATGTCTCATGGTCAAACGTGCTGAACCCCTGCTCACTGAGTTCACTGCCAGCCAACTTAGGAGCCATCAGGATAGCAGGTCACATAGAAGGAGATAAGAAGAAAGGCAGAGGATGAAAGGTGTTTTCATTAAAACAATTAGTCTGAACTTGCTTTCCCCTCTTGTACAACAAAACAAAGCCATAAACAAAGAAGAGTTCTTCCTTGAATTTAATTTTGGCATGGAAAGTAATAAATCATTTCAGCTATAGGAGAAACATGTTCCCAAGGGTGACCTGTCCTCCCAGCCTCAGTTTTCTACTCTAAAATAAAGAGGTTGAATGAGATGCTCTCAAAAGTCTCTTGAAGAACTAAGATCCCATTAAGGATGCTAAAGAAAAAAAACAGATAGAAGGTTAAGTAACTGACTTTTTTATTCTCAGCTGGAAATTGAATGATATTCATATAGTTTACAGAGGATTTTTCGGATAGTCATTTAAAAACAAAAAAGAATAAAACAAGGGGAGGATATAGAATAATCTTGTTCTCATATTCCCTTTAAAATGGGACATGGGAAAAGTCCCAATGGGCAATATAGTTTTGAATTTAAACCTACACCACACAGTAACCAAATTGGCTTTGGTTTAACCTTCCTACAAATGAGAATAGACTTGATTGTTATCCTACTGGACAGATAAATAAAATCTCCGAGGACAGACCAATGAAAAATGCCTTTGAGTTACAGAGATGATGTGTAAAGTCAACCATTCTATTCCCAACAAGTCTAAGTATGAAAATGGACAAAAATTAACAATTATGAAGACAGTCTGTTGCTAGGATTCACAGGGTCAGAGAGCTGGAGCTGGAAAGGATAATACACAGTGTCCAAACCAACCCCCTCATTTTTCAAAAGAGGAAATTGTGGTCTAGGGAGATAAAGTGACTTTCCAAAATGGTTACACTGATGCTAAGTTACAAAGCAAAGGATACAAAAGAAATCCTCAGACTCCAAATCTGAGTCTTTTTCTACTTCTGAACCACCTATGGGGTTGTAAAAAGTCAAATTAATTATTGGGCAAGCCAGACCCAATCTCTGCTACTGTAGCAAAAGTGATGATATTTAGAAGTGATTTCAACCTGAATTATTTATCCAGATCTTCCATGTTGATAAGATTTGCTACTGAGGGAACTGAGGGGATTAGGACCGCAAGTGATTAGTTGTAAGAACTGAGTAAATCAGGTTGACTCCATCTTGTGACTTACTTTTGGAGCTAGCTCAGTTCCATTTCTATTCAATTATGACTAGTCCAAATTCTATTTTATGAGAAATCTATATTCAATTGTGAAAACTGGGAGAATCCCCTATTGTATTGTTTGAACCTAAACCTACAGGACTGGGAAGCTGAACCACCTGACCCTACTGCTTAGAGACCCTTAACTAAGGACCCAGGCTATGCTGACCAGAGACCTAATCAGATCTGAAGACTGATGCAAGGAGCTTTCTCACATTTATACATCTTAAGTAATCCATATGTTTCATCTGAAAAGTGACCCTATAATGTTCTATCTGTTATTGTTTAACTGTTCTCAAACACTTGGTGGACTGGAACATGTCTTTTTCTGAATTCATGGAATTGTACCTCTTAACTTGAAAGGTCCCTAATCTTTCCTACAATTAGAAATCAGATCACCTAATTTTGTATTCTTGCTAATGGTTTCCTTTTAATTAATCTTATTTGAGTAACTTTTTTTTAATCTATAAACTTCTATCTTCCCCTGTATTCAAAGTCCAGTGCTAAAGCTGATGAAGACTAATGATACTGATTTTTTTGGGCAATTTCCATGCATCATTTAATAAATCAATATGCTCAGAAGCAAAGATCGTTGTTTCCTCAATCATTTCCTGTTTCATCCACCACACCACCCTCCATTTCATAATCATCAATGACACTGAAGCTGTATCTGGCCAAGAAGGCCATGTTCATTTGCAGCCTTTCATCACTCTGTATTCACTGTTCACACAATCCTAGGAAGGCAAAGAGGGAGCAAAACTCGAATCTGGTTGTCCCTTTGGTGTACTCTCCTAGCACAACTGATTCCAAATAGCCATTAGCTAGACAATGTAGAGAACAGAGAGATTTATAATTGTCCTTTCAACAACCTTGAATTGTCAACAAATTAAAACACTTGCCACGGTGAGAAAAGGAACTAAGAGAGAGAAAGTGAAAAGGGGAGAGAAATTGAACTAAGCATTATCACAAAGACAAAATAAAAAAGAATTAGGTATCTAACCACTGATTAAGTTCATTGCACTAAATATGATCTAATATCTATGCGAAAGAGGTTCTTTTAGGTGCTGGGGATACAAAGATAAGCATAAAAATAAACAACAACAAACCATTTCTGCCCTCTAGCAGGTACTAGGATAGAGCCAAATGAATGAAAAGTACACATAAAGTAACATCAAGAAGCAGAAAGTACCAACAACAGGGGGATTTAGCAAAGCTTCCTTCAGAAGATGGCCCTGAAAGTGAATCTGAAGCAAGCTAAAGTTTCTGAGGTTCAGGCAGGGGTAGAGCCCACCCAAAGCTAGAGACATAAAGATAGCAGCTGGTAGGTGCCATACAGATGAAGAGCAGTGTAAAGTGCAGGAAGAAGAATATAAAATAAATTTTCAAAGGGACGTTGGAGCCAGGATTTGGAGGACTTTAAAAGCCAGGTTGAGGAGTTTTTTTTACTCTAGAATAGGGTTTGTTAACCTTTTTTTTTGGGGGGGGGGGGTGACAAGCCTATCATGGTTCCCATTGACAATCTAAGAAAGGTTATATGAGACTTTTCAGAGTAATGGTTTTAAATAGCATAACATTAAATACATAGAATTACAAAAAAAACTGATTTATATTGAAATAGTTATCAACTTTTTGCTTTCATTTTTTAAAATAAGCTCCCAGAATCCAGACTAAGAATTCTTACCTCAGAGTCAGCCACTGAAATTTCTCTAGTCCTTCATTCTTTCTTCCCCTCCTCTCCCCGCTTTCTATCTCTCACTCCCTTTCCTTCCTTTCTACCTCCTTCCCTTCTTCTATTTCTCCCTTCCGTCCATCTTATTTTTCTTTCTTCCTTCATTCCTTTATCCCTCCCTCCCTTCTTTTCTTCCTTCCTTCTTTCCTTAATAAGTGTGTCAGAAACAGGATTCAAATTCAAGTCTTTTGAGTATGAAGCCAGTCTTTACATATTATTCCAGAATGACTATCCTTTTATAGGAATGTTAATTTGACATCTTGTCCAGGAAAGGTTAGGTAGGGAGATCAATTAGGAGGTTATTGAAATAACCTAGTAGAAAGACATGAGAGCCTAGAATATTGTGATTGTGAAAGAAGAGACTTGGACAGAATCCAGAGATATCATTGATGGAAGTGAAATAAGTAAGACTCGACAACTGATTCTACATGGCAAATGAGGGAGACAAAAAAGCAAAAGATGATAATGTTAGATGAAATTTAAATCATAGAAAGTGATCTCATTTGATACTCAACCACAATGCACAATAATCTTATGAAGTGCTATCATTATCTCCATTTTTTAAGATGAAAAAATTCAGACTCTGAGAGTCATAAGGAACTATCTAGGAGATCTGGTAATCTACCTAGGAACCATAGCTAATAAGAATCTGAGGTTGATTCAACTCAAGTACAATTTTATATTCACTCAATGATTCAAGGATTCTTTGCAGATCTAGATCTGTGAAGGGCTTCAAATAAAATAGGGAAGCCTATAGGAGGGATGTGTTCAGGGAAAAAAATAAAACAAGAAGCATTACATGTATTCAGATGTTGGTCAGACTCTTCATGCTCCATCTATTGGCAGCCAATGACACAAAGGCTTGATCCAATCAAGAAAACCTATGACCATCTGTATTTTCAGCCTTTCATCAACCTGGCTTCATTTTCCATATCCTAGGATGGTAAACACCAAGTCTGGCTGCCTCCCTATTATTCTGGTACTCTCATAACACTTTTTTTTTTCTAAAGAACTATTAGCTGGACAGAGATGTGTATAGAACACCTGGTGGAAATGTAAATTAATATTATAGGACTAAAGTAAGAGAGAGTTAATAGTAGATATATAAATTTGAGAACTGTCTGCAGAATAATGATAATCAGGCTGATGGGAACTGGGGATAGAGATAAAAGTAAAATATATAGAAAGAGAAAATTAATATAGTACTTAACATTAAAGTTATATTTGTGTAAATGTAGACCTCCTACTAGAATCTAAACTGTCAGTCTGGGACTATGGCTTATCTAAATTTGTGATCTCTTTCAAGGTCTTCCAAACCCTACATGAGAAATGGAGATGATCTAGCAGAGGAAAGTGAGAAGCAACAACAGAAAAGAAAGGAAAGAACAACATTACAGAAGCCAAAAGAAGGCAGTTCACAAGGGGTGTGGTCTATGTGTAGTATAAGACCCAGACAGGTCAAGTAGAATGAGAACTGACAAAAGTGTCACTGGCTAGCAGTTAAGTGGTCACTGGTTAGATAAGCAGATCAAGATTATAACCAAATAGTTCTCAATAAAAGAATTGTAAACTGCTAACATTTATATGATTGCCTCAAATCTCTAATAGAAAAATGTACATCAAAACAAGTAAGGACCTTTTCCTGGGCAAATTGTCAAAAATGGCAAAGAATGAGAACAAGAAAAGTTTGTTGGAGGGATACATTTAATGCACTGCTGGATTAAATGTGAATTAGCCCAACTATTTTGGAAATAAGTTCAGAATTATGCTACAATAGTGTGGTAAAAATTAAAAACCTTCAAGAAGAGATAACAAGAGTTGCCACATTTATAATAACTCTAGACACTAGAGACCAACATCCAAAATAAATCCAGGAACTGCATGAACAAAATAATTTTTAAAAATGTTTTATACAAAAAAATAAATAAAATGGAAATATATTTATTGTCCATGGTTAGGCAAATCGAATATAATAAAAATGACAATTTTATTTAAGCTATTTTTTATATTCAATGCTAATCACCAAATCACCAAAAACAAGCCAAAAACTATTTTACTGAGTTAGAAAAAATAATAACAAATTCATTTTAAAGACAAAAAGTCAAGAATATCAATGAAATTATTTTTTAAAAGGTAAAAGAAGGGGACAGCTAGGTGACGCAGTGGATAGAGCATCAGCCCTGAAGTCAGGAAGACCTGAGTTCAGATCTGGTATCAGACACTTAACACTTCCTAGCTGTGTGACCCTGGGCAAGTCACTTAACCCCAATCGCCTTAGCAAATAAAGAAATAAAAGGTAAAAGAAGGTGATTTAGCAGGATCAGATCTTAAACTCCATTATCAGGCAATGATGATCAAAAGTATCAAATACTGAATAAAAATTTGAAATACAGATCAAAGGAATACAGTGAACATAAACTTTCAGCTATAAATAAGTATATATATTTGTACATACAAATATATATATAGGAAATATATAGGAATATATATTTCCTTTATAATATTTCCTAGAAGAATTTCCTAGAAGAATATTTCCTAGAAGAAGAAAAGAAAAATATAGGAAATATATATAGGAAATTTTTTTTCATAGGAAATGATGAGCTCAATGATAATAGAAAAACATGGATAGACTGGCATGATATAATGAAGAATGAAATGAGCAGAAGCAAGAGGATGTATACATTCACAGTAATAGTGTTTTGTAAACAATTTTGATCAACAAAGTTATTTTGACTATTATAAATACCCAAATTAACTGCAAAGAATATATGTAGGAAAATACTGTCTCCATTCAGACAAAAGATTAATAAATAGAAATATATAGGTATGATTTATACAAGTACATACACATACACACATGTATAAACATATCTATACACACATCCATTTACATATACACTTACACACATATGTGTGTGTGGGTGTGTGAGTGTGTGTCTCAAATGGTAACCATTTCTAGGACGGGGCAAAGGGAAGAAAAAGGGGAAAGAAAAAAGCTTCACAATAAATTTATTATATATTTAAAAGGAATAGTGAGTTGTACATAATAAATAGATTTGCAGTTTTATGTGTAATTTTTTTCTTTTTCTACCATGCTTGTTTTATTTCTAAATCAGAGAATAAAATAAATATTTTTTTTAAATGTCATTGGGCCTTCCAGCCAGAGATCCTACTTCCAGACTTATGCTCAAGTCAAAAACAGAATGGAAATACCCTGCTATTCTGAAATATTTATGCAGTACTTGTTGCCTTTTCTATCCAAAGAGCCCTAAAGTAAGCAGTGGATGTTGGCAGAGGTGGCTAGACAGTAGATATTCCCATGAAAAATACTTTGTTAGGTCCATGTTCTTCTGTACTCAGAGATTTAATTGTGGAATAAATAAAGACCTGTTTTAAAATCAGTTTGTAATCTGTCCTTCAGACTATGCTAACAATGATTTTGTGTTTTTTGGTAATTAGCACCTTGGTAACATAAGCTGATTTCTGAGCAAAAAAAGGGAGGAAAGAAGGGAACAAAAAGAAACCAAGAACTGCCAAGCCAAACAACAGGTGTGGGAGAATCCAGAGTTTCAAATATCAGATTTATAAGTGAGCTATGTGCCCTTAGGCTCCAAACGTAGAATGTTTCTATCCAAATATACCATAAGTTCAGAGTTTTAAAGTTGGAGAAAACGTTAAAGGTCATTTAATCTATTCCCCTTATTTGATAGATGAGGAAACAGAGATTTAGCATAGGTTTAAAGTTGTAGAGCAGAGTTTTGAAATTAGGTCCTTTAACTCCAAATAGAGCATATGATCTGACTGTTAAGAAAATCTCCTTCTCCTAGGAGTGTTAATCTCCTCAAGTTTCTGGCTTTACATAATACCCAATGACTCAATGCTAAAGTACCCCTTACTGTCTGACTGTGATTTGATTTATGAGCCTAAGAGAGCTCAACACTGTACTATGAAAGGAAGGAATTTCATAAACTTCTGTTTGTAATAAAGGATTAAAAAAAACCTCTTCCCCTTCTGTGCTAAAGAACTACAGGTCCCAGACAAGTTTGACAAATGTAGCTATTTTTATCCTGCACAATCACACGGTAGAATCCCAAAAATAGCCATTCTGTTTTATTTTCATTATCTGTTTATTTTACCCATAAAAATATTAGTGGTGATAAAATGTGTCTTTTGCTTTTATTTCTCAGGCTAGTTTAATCAAATTGATTCTTAAGGCAATCGCTTTTCATTTTAAACATAGTTTTAAAAAAAACAGGTTAATAACAACTGCCTACACTTAACTGTACATTTTATGTGCCATATTATTATATGTCATCCATTAACGGCTTTATAGCCTGTGCAGAAGCAAATCATCATTGATCTTTTTCATATGAATGCTATTAAGACAAATGGTGCAAACTTGGGCTGATTAAAACATTACTTAAAATGGTTTATTAAAATTTATTTTTAAGAAATTTTTCCCATTAGGATTTGACAAATCTGAAGAGTACTTCATTTAATTCCACTTATGAGGATGTTTTGCATGCAAAGCAAAAAGCCTGAGGGAACTCAAGTCCCCAGAAAGGAAGTCTGCCTTCAGAACTGCAACTCCCACAATCAGTCCTTTCTAACTCATCACACAATCTCTGGGATAGGTGTTAGGGAGAAAGAGATAACTTGATTTTATTGCCAAATTTGTATGTGTGTGTGTGTGCGTGAGTATACAAGTATTAGTGTATATATGTATATCCACATATATATACATACACATTTACATATATATATATACATATACACATATATTATACTATGTCATATTTTATGATTTTTATATGTATGTAGTTTATTTGAGACCCTTCTTTAAAATAAATAAAGATAGGGTTACAAAACTTTTAGAATCCTTGGTTTTCTTCAAAGCCCAATCTATATGAAGTCATTTCTGAATCCCCCATCTGCTATAGGTTTATCTCTACTCCATATTATCTTATATTTATTGTGTGTGATGTGTATGTACACATGCTGGTATCTCTAGGACAATATCAAGAAAAAAGAAACTGATTAATAATGTCTTGATTGCTTTCTCTACATATTATCTCTTTTAACATATAATTCCTTGAGAGAAGGTACCATCTGTGTCCTTATTTTTACAGTATCTAGATCATAACATCAACAGTAAGCATTTATATAGTTCCTACTGTGTGAGTTTTATCACAAAGATGAAACTGATGAATTTATAGATTGAGATGAAAACAATAACAAAAGAAAAATGTTTATCTATTTTATATTTACTAATAGAAGCATGTGGTGAATTCTTTCACTATTACTACTCAGACCCCAGAATCAAAGCTCCATGCAGGCAAAGACTATTTTGTTTCTATGTTGGCTTTATTATTCCTATCACATAGCACTGTGTCTGGGACACAGTATGTATTTAATTAATATTTGCACTGGAGAATATAAGAAAATGTCAAAAATGGGCATTTCAAAAACAACAATAAGAAACAAACTTTTTAGCAAGACAAAACTAAGGTAAACTGTAGAAGACTTCCAGGAAATATTTTTTTTCTCCAAAAAATAAAGCTTCATTCTAAGAGGAAGATGTGTTTGCCCCTAAGAGGGACAGGATAGGATAAGTGATATCTATTTTTTTTGTAATTTTAAAGAGATAAGAAAAGAGCCATGGATTTGAGCACCCCCCCAAAATCCCCCAAACAAAAAAAAAACCTCTCTCAGTTTTCCTTATATTTGAAAATTCTGTCCAACTACATTTGTGGAGATGTGACATAGTCAAACACTCCTCTCTTCCTTCTAAGGAAGACATGCCTAAATCTTATGTTATTAAGGCTTTAATTTTGATCAAAAGGAAAAATTTCCTGACTTGGGTATTGATTAATTCAATGAACATTTACTGAGACTCTTACCAAGTACAGATCATTGTACTGGGTGTGGGAAATGGTAAAGCTTAATTGATACAAAATCCCTGACCTCAAGGAACTTCCATTCTCCTGGGGAGTGTTGTGAGGCCCAAGTGAGACAAGAGATCTAGAGCTCTTCAAACCTTCAAATGTTACATAACTGTCAATTATTGTTTTATTAGCCTCCTTATACTAACTATATACATTACCTGAACTTCATACTTACTGCATTCCTGCAGAGCACAAACAATCTTTGTGGACCCATACAAGATTATGCAGGTAAATGATTAAGAAGGGGAGATGTATAAATATGCATTTATGTTTTATTTTATTATTAACATTTTCACAAGGAGAGATAATGAAACAAAAAATCCAATAAATTTGTAGCCTTTGCTAATTTGAGGTGTAAATGCTCCCACTGAAAATTTAACAATCAGCACTTTGGAGCTGGTCTAGTTGACTGGCACATCCTTCTTAGCTAAGGATACTATAAAGCAATACACAATAAATACTGGAAAAAATTCAAAACAAATCAATGTGTACTTTATGAGAGAGAGGATTGTTTCCTGACAGTAAGCTAGAAGCTGGTATAGTAGAGAGAGAGCTTGGCCTGGAGACAAAAAGTCCCAAATTCAAATGTGACCTCAGAGGTTTACTAGCTATGTGACTGGCCATGTCACTTAAATTCCCTTTGCCTCAGTTTCCTTGTCAGTAAATGAAACTAATAATAGCATTTATCTCCCAGGGTTTTATGAGGATCAAATAAATAAATAATTATAAATTGCACAGCATAGTGCCTAACTCATAGTAACCAATATAGAAATGCTAGCAATTATTAACATCATTATTAATAAGAAAGAATGGTTAAATACTTGGGTGAGTTTTGGAGAGAAGCTGAGGGACGCCCTTCATTGGGAATTCATAAAAAGAAAAACCACTAATAAAAATAGCTTATACTAAAACATTTCTATTTTAAATATAATCCCCTATTCAAGTGACAGGTACTAAATCAGTGACCCCAAATTGCAAGTGAGTTAAATATTAATAATCCATTTGCCATACTACTCTCTAAATCTGTTTCTTTTCAAATAGACATTAAATTGATTAAATGTTGATTTGAACAGAGGGATAACCTTACAGTGCTAATGCCTGGAATTTTCATTCTCTAAGAGGGGCAGGAAGGGTGGTAGGATACATGAAAATGTTGGTAAACAATAAGACCATTTAATTCTAGAATCTTTTGCTTTATTCTCTAATTGTTCAGTAGCCCGATTTTCAGAAATAGATCACAATCCTTAAAGCTTTCTTTTCATCCTTTCTTCATGTGGGCCTATCATAGCACTAGAGAGTAGACCCTTCAATAAATTTATGCTGGTTGACTGGCTTCATATAGATAAAATAATTGGCTGGCAAATTGTTCTTTAAGGCTTGTTCTTTAATGTCATTGGCATTATTTTAAGACAACAACAAGAAAAGGAAAAATATTACAGTTACTCAGCGTGCAAATGGCATCTGGGTCCACTAATAGAAAAGGCTATGGGATGATGTAAAGTCATTTCAATTGCTGGACAAATGTGCAAAGAAATTAAACAATTTAATAAATCTATGCTAGTTGATTGACTTTATAGAGATAACATAGTTAGCTGGTAAATTGAGTTACTTTAGTCATAGGCTTGTTCCTTAAGATCTTTAGCATTATTTTAAAACAATCCGGAAAAAACAAAAGAAAGAAAAATGGTAGAGTGACTCAGAGTGCCAAATAACATCTGGGTCCATTAATGGGAAGGGCTATGGGATGATCTAAAGTCACTTCAAGTATTGGACAGGTATGCAAAGAAATTAAAACAACAGCTTTTATTTTTAAGGACCAGAAAAATGAAATGAAAAAACATTTCTACTACAAAAAAATGTGGTAAGAAATTTACTTGCAGCAATTGAATGAAAAAAAGCCAAGGGATGATTTGGAAGAAGCCCAGTGGATTGCTATCACTTCAATTAAATGTCATGGTAGAATGTAGTATTTTCTTTTGCCTCTACACTTTACAAAATACACTGTTTTGAATATTAAAATCTCTATATTCTTTCATGACTTAGCATAAGAACCCATTTCCTTCCTCAAATAATCTCTGGGATCTCAGAGGATCCTAGGAAGTTTCTAAAGGACATCTAGTCCAACCTGTTTGTTTCAGAGTTGAGGAAACTGAGGCAAGACAGACTGAGTGATTTGTATAAGGTCATATGGAGAAGTAGAAGAACCAGCAATTTGACCCTGGCTCTTGAAATCCCAATCCAGCATTTTTTGCATAGTGCCATGATATTGACTGATCTTTATGCCAGCTCTCTTAGGATAACGAATGACTTTGGTTTTATCTCTATATTCTCATTGTCTCCCACAGTGAGTACACAGCCAGTGCTTAATAAATACTGAACTGCAGGAGGAGACAATATAGTCTGGAGAACAATTAATCCAAATCATGCTACCTCCACTCTAGTCATCATTCTTAACTCATCTTCCCCAAAACCCTGCATTTCATCCCAACAGCCACCTGGACTTCTTATAGGTGAACCACCAACTCTCTGCTTGACTTCCCAGACACCAATCCCAAATGATTTCACCATATACAGAGAGACTGATTAGGCTTTAAGCCCAGGTCTTTTAGATTTTAAGTGCAAACTTTATCTACAATGCTACCTATCTAATCAATTTAGACTCTTGGTTTTGTTTATTGATTGGGTTTTTAAATCTTAGAAGGTGTTTAGTTTTGGGGGGGGAATCATTTCCAGATTTCTGCAACTCCTTCCAGAACAAGCTTAACATGTTTATACTTTGAAAATATTCTAAGCAAGCAGTAAATGGGGAGATTGCCAAAAAACAAATCCCAGGCACCTGTTTTTCTCTGCTAGTAGAAGAGGAAAAAAAAAAGTCTGACTCTAAACAGTTCCCAAGGCTTAGTAAACGGCAGGCAATTTAGGATAATCTTGATGATATACGGTCCTTTAAAAGAGAATTCTGAGAGCTATAAAGCCCATCCAATTCTACCTCTGTGTGCCATTACAGGCCTGGTGCATTATGCTCCCTGCACTCAGACCCTTCACCATGAAGTCCAAGATCAATGGCAATAACCTAGTGTGGTGGGTGATTTTGTTCCTCGGCTGTGTGCTTATTAAAAGTTTTTCAGAAGAGCATGTTTGTCTCTTAAACTAAAAGAAAGTCATCATGTCATGCTCAAGGAACAGTGAGCACAGGGTTTTAATGGCTGGAGGCATAATTTGATTTTTTTAAGGGACAAATTTTCTTTCTTCTGTCTGAGTCAGGACCATGCTTTATAAGCTTTCATTCATGATCAAGGTAGAATGCAATTGATCTTTTAACAAACACAACAACAAATATGCACAGAAAGAAGTAGAGTGGGGGCCAAAAGTTTAAAAATATTATTTGGTATACACATGGGCTCCCCTGTCTTCTCTGATAACCTAAGAGCTGACAATACCTTTGGAAAAGCTAGATTTCAAAGGCCATTCCCTGGAACAGAGACTGGCTTTGTGCTCTAAATCCCAAAGGGCAGAATTGTAAAAATGAAGAGAGTTTTCTTTTCTAATAGACATGTTTTACTTTCATTAAAAAGCAATGGGTTGAGATCCAGACCTTTATAGCTGAGGGAATCAACTTTAAAAATGATTTTTTTTGCTTTATCATTTTTATTAAGACAGAGAAGTAGAATATTGTATTGAAGAGATTGATTTTCATAACCAGTATGTATATAAATTACATTTAAATAATCCATTTCACTGTTATATTATATTTTCAGTAAGTATAGAATGCATCATTCATTCATTTAAAGGTACCTCTTTAGAAACAATAAAACTGCAGAAGACTAAATTTGGTATGTTCAGAATCTGCAAATTTCAAGTCCAATGAAAAGTATATTAATAAAAACAAAAGCAATCTAAAACCCTTACAAAAAAGAGCAATGGGTAGAAGTTGAAATGGGGCAAGATATTTCAAAAACTTCTTATTAGAATCATGCTAAAAGGGGAAGCATGTGCCTATGAGATGGCGATTTCCCTTTCACTAATAGGGTTCAAGCAAAGGCTTGAACTCACTGGGAAAGTTGCAATGGAGAGTCTTGTCAGATATGAGTTGACTTAATGAAGAATTTTTTTCCATTTGAGATTCTATGATATTAGAAAATTTATCAGGTAATATAAGAATTAAGGTTCAAGTTACAAATGATAAATCAAAGAAGATAAAAATAAAATAAAACATTCATTTTTAAGTTAGCTTCACAATACTTTGTTTTGTATCCATTCCATCCTACCCTCCTAAAAGTATAGTGTGAGCAACATATTTTGTGATGAAGGAATCATTATGGAAATGCTCATATAATATGATGGAATAAGACTATGCTATTTAGTTAATCTCAGATAATTAAATACACCAAAAGTTTATTAAGCACTTGTGCACTCAGGCCCTATGCTAAGCATTGGAAATAAAAAGACAAAAGTAAAAGTCCCTGCCCTCGAAGGGTTCATAATTTATTAGACAACTTGACATTAAAACTCCCATCTAAGGATTCACAAGAAGCTATATGGTACAGTGAAAAGTGAACGAGTAAGGATGACCTGAATTCAAATGTGACCTCAAACACTTCCTCTGTGACTCTGAGCAAGTCACTTAACCCCTTTTTGCCTCAGTTCTTCATCTGTAAAATGGGGACACTTTAGAGAAGGAAATGGCAAGCCATTTATTTCACCATCTTTGCCAAAAAAACTGAATGTACAAAGTCCATTTGGTCACATAGAGTCAGAGAAGACAAGTGGGTGGTAAAATAGAGTACCAGGTCTGAAATTAGGAAGACTCCTTTTCCTGAATTCAAATTTGGCCTCAGACACATTATCTATGTGATCCTGGAAAAGCCGCCATTTGGCTTGTTTTCCTCATCTGTAAAATGAGCTGGAGAAGGAAATGGTAAATCACTCCAGTTTCTTTGCTAAGAAAGCCCCAAATGAGATTACAAAGAGTTTAACATCACAAAAATTGACTGAACAACAACAAAAAAGGGACTTATGTCATGGAGGAAGTGCAGTTATCCAATGACAAGCATATTGTATTCAAAATCTGAAAACTTATAGTCATGTCCCACCTCTGCCAACTTTTATGTGATATTCAGACAAATCATTTTTTTATTTATATTATTTTTCTCATTTGTATATTGAAAAGGTTAGAGAAGATAGCCCCCCAATGTCTTCTTCACCTTGGATAATCCTAAGGAAACTTGTGTTTTATGAACAAAGACCTATCAGATTCTTAAGCCCAGTAATTCTTGGATATAGTCAGGGTAGATAAGGGACAGAATGGGATAAAAACACAAAGGAATATTTTTTTTTGCCATCTACTTTATAATTTTAAAAATATATTTGTGTACATGTTCTAGAGAGATAATGTTGATTAGTGAAGTGAATTCAGGGTATGGTGTTTGAGGACTCAAGACTTGTCTCTGACACTAATCATATGACCTTGAGCAAGTCACTTTGTATTCACAGATGACTTAAAACCTCTCTTGGAGAGAAAAGCTGTGGTAGTAGACTAGATTTTTTGTATATGTGCATCTGTTAAAATGGGGGGGGGAACAGAAATTACTCAAAGAACTTGCTAACACTGTTTTTGCATATGGAAGGAAATTCCCTTTAACAAATCAGTAAATAAAATTTATAAAATCTTAGTATATTCCAAAGATAAAAGGTAATATATCTATTCCATTATTTTGTGTTGTTTTTTTATTATATAATTTCTTATGGAAATACAAGCTGTTATCTTCAATTAAATTTATGCAAGACCCCTGCCACCACATAAGAGGACATCATGATCGTATGCACATTGGGTATAATACATGTGTTTAATTAATTTTGTCAACACTAATTATTGTTTTATTTCAAAATTCCTTAGCTTATATGATGATAGTTCCTTCTCCTACTGTTTGAAAGAAAGAAGGAAAGAAGGAAGCAAGAAAATAATGAAGCAAGGAAGGAGAGAAGGAAAAAGAGGAAGGAAGGAAAGAAGGAGAGAAAGAAAAAAGGAAGGAAGGAATAAAGCAAGGAAAGAAGGAAGAAGGGGGAAGGAGGAAAGGAAAGAAGGAAGGCGGGAGGGAAGGTAAGAAGGGAAGGATGGAGGAAGAGGGGAAGCAGAACAAAAGAAGTGAGGAAAGGAGAGGAGGAAAGGAGGGAAGGAGGAAAGAAAGAGGAAAGGAAGGTAAGAAAGAGGGAAGGGAGGGAGGAAAGAGTAAAGGGAGGAAGGGAAAGGAAAAGAAAAAAGAAAGAAAAGGAAGAAAAAGAAAGGAAAACAAAAGGAAAGGAAAGGAAAAAGGAATACTCATTAATTGTGGAATTATGGACCTACCCTGTCCTCTCTTTGCCACCTTTGTTCCTTCCCTACACATAGAATTTCCCTTCTACTCTTCTTATTCCTACCAGGTCACAACTTATTATGGTTTCTTCTTGCCTTTTGAAGCCTTGTTTTAAAATCAGCATTTTGATGTCTATAAGCACAAATGGTGAGGCTCCTTCATGAAATCTCATGTCCCTTTTTATCCCTTTTAGGCACTTAAATTCAAATACACATTATAGTGAGCTTCCTTATCACCCTTATTCAACTGCAACTCCATTTATACCAAAAACTACCATGTTATCCTTGGCATCCCTCAGTGGCAACTAAGCAAACTCCCAGCTTAATATTTTTTTGTTTAGTTTTTTAAATTAATAATGGATATGGTAAACAATAGTATAGCCAGTATTTTTATAGATAATATGCCACATAAAACACAGAGCAAAAGTCAAGGTCATAAAGGATCATAGGATCCCAGATTTGGAGTTCACAACCTGTTTTGAGGTCATATAATCGAAAACCTCATTTTTTAGCTCTGTTTATATTTTGGAAATTTAAATGTAAATAAGAAAAATATATAAATCTGTGGATTTTCTTCTGGTCCAAGTACATTCATTGAGAAAGCAACATCTCATTAATTGGTACCTGGTCTTCCAGAGATGTAAAAATAGCCTGTCTAGTGTCAACCTTCTAGAATTGAGGTCACCTTTACTAGGTGAAATAGGGGAGGCAATGTTAGGTTAAATAAATGCTAGACTTTGAAGTCGAATGCATGAATATAAAGGGTGTCAAGTATGAAGGGTCATTTGCAAACAGAGCTGTAACTAGCAATTTGGGGACTTGAGAAAGTCAAAGGATCAAATCAAAGTCACAATTCATGATGTGAAAATAATACAGTATTAATAAAACAGGATGATTAAAACAAATTCAGTTAAGCAGGAGGTGAAACGAAAGCACACAAAGCCCTGCAGAGAGGAGAGCCCTGAATTCAGTCCTGTGGATAAGGAGAAAGAAAGAAAATTATATAATGAGGTGACTAATATGAGCAAGAAGAGTAGAGCCCAGCAAAGAAGGAACTCATTTGGGATATGGCTGTTGGGGTAGGTAAGAGAAGCAAGTTTGCCATTCCATAGCAAACTTCCTTCCCTTACTCCTCCACCCCATCTAGTTAGCTAAGTTCAGTTGTTTCTACAGACTAAAAAGAGTATGTTATTTATATTTTTCACAGTTTATATTTGTTAAACATTTCATGCTTACTAAATGTCTGTGACCTGAGACAAAGTTCTCTAAGTTAATCCTGGTTACATCTAACCTAAATTAAGAGGGATGAAGGAAGGAAGGAAAGAAGGAAGGAAGGAAGGAAGGAAGGAAGGAAGGAAGGAAGGAAGGAAGGAAGGAAGGAAGGAAGGAAGGAAGGAAGGAAGGAAGGAAGGAAGGAAGGAAGGAAGGAAG
>JAJPUD010000790.1:265048-307026 GCA_023553655.1 Myrmecobius fasciatus | reverse complement strand
TCCCTCTCCCTCACTGCTTCTCCTCCCCCTTCCCTCCTTCACCCCTCTCTTTCTCCCATAATATCCCTCATTTCATGCCCTGTACATAATTCTGATCATTTTCATTAAGTTTCACACATATCAGGAAGGATACACAAAATCTATCCAATTGGTGTAGAAGATATGCTAACTATGAGTATGATTTAATGTCTGTAATTGAGGACTAACAGCAAAAGATTTAATTAACCACTAGCTATAGCCTGTCAGCTCTCCTGCTTCTAGGTATAAAATCAACTGGAGCTAAATGAGCAAACACATTTTTCATCTATTATTTCCATAATTTTCGTGAAAAAATTAGATGATAACATAGCCAAAATTTGAAAGGGAGACAAGAAAAGGAGGAGGGAGAGGGATCTACATTTACCACAAGGACACAATTAAACACATCTGCTATCACCCAGCTAAGGACTCTTGAGTTAATTTTCCATAGAGGGCACTTGCCAGAAGATTTGGTGAGAGACAAAGTGATTATAGCAATCCTTTCAGAATTATTTTTTTTATTAATCTTTTTTTATTTTCAAAATATAAGCATAGAAATTTTAAACATTCACCCTTGCAAAACCTTGTGTTCCAATTTTTTTCTTCCTTCCTTCCCCTCCATCCCCTACCCTAGACAACAAGTAATCCAAGATATGTTAAATATGTGTAATTTTCTATACATATTTCCACAATTATGCTGCATAAGAAAAATCTGATCAAAAAAGAAAAAAAATGAGAAAGAAAAAAAATGCAAGCAAAATAAAACAAAATATAAAAATACAATGTTGTGATTCATACTCAGTCTACACAGTCCTCTCTCTGGGTGCATATAGCTCTCTCCATCACAAAATCCATTGGAACTGGTCTAAATTACCTTGCTGTTAAAAAGAGCTATGTCTGTTAAAATTGATCAATGTGTAATCTTGTGATTGCTGTGTACAATGTTTTGCTAGTTCTACTCGCTTCACTAAGCATTAGTTCATGTAAATCTCTCCAAGCCTCTCGGAAGTCTTATCATTTCTTATTGAACAATAATATTTCATAACATTCTCCACCTGATGGGCATCCATTCAGTTTCCAGTTTCTTGCCATCACAAAAAGAGCTGCCACAAATATTTTTGCACATGTGGGTCCCTTTCCTTTTTTATGGTTTCTTTGGGACACAGGCACAGTAGAGACACTACTGGATTAAAAGATATACACAGTTTGATAGCCTTTTGGGCATAGCTCCAAATTGTTCTCTAGAATGGTCGGATCAGTTCTCAACTGTGCCCCAGTTTTCTTATATCCCCTCCAATATTCATCATTATCTTTTCCTACCATCTTAGCCAATCTGATAAGTGTGCACTGGTACCTCAGAGTTGTCTTAATTTGAATTTCTCTGATCAATAGTGATTTGGAATACCTTTTCATATGACTAGAAATGGTTTTAATTTCTTCATCTGAAAATTGTCTGTTCATATCCTTTGACTTTAACAATTGGAGAATGGCTTGTATTCTCATAAATTTGAATTAATTCTCTATATATTTTAGAAATGAGGCCTTTATGAATCCATAGGTGTAAAAATTTTTCCCAGTTTACTGCTTCCTTTCTAATCTTATTTGCATTGGTTTTGTTTGTACAAAAGCTTTTAAACTTAATATAATCAAACTTATCCATCTTGCATTCCATAAAGTACTCTAGTTCTTCTTTGGCCACGAAATCCTTCCTTCTTCATAGATCTGAGAGTTAGACTATCCTTTGCTCTTCTAATTTGGTTATAATATCACTATGTATCAATCATAAGCTTATTTCAACCTTATCTTAGTACAGAGTGTTAGATGTGGATCAAGGTCTAGTTTCTGCCATACTAATTTCCAATTTTCCCAACAAATTTTGTCAAATAGTGAGTTCTTATTCCAGAAGCCAGGGTCTTTAGTTTTATCAAACACTAGATTACTCTAGTTGTTGACTACTATGTTTTTTGAACATAACCTGTTCCACAATTTAATGATTTTATTTCTTAGCGGCTTTGATGACCACTGCTTTATAATATAATTTTAGGTCTGTTACAGCTAGGCCACCATCATTTGCATTTTTTCATTAATTCCCTTGAAATTCTTAACCTTTTGTTCTTGCAGATGAACTTTCTTGTCATTTTTTTCTAGCTCTGTAAAATAATTTTTTGGGAGTTTGATTGGCATGGCATTGAACAAGTAGATTAATTTAGGTAGAATTGTAATTTTTATTACCAAAAGTCATTTTTATTACCATGAGCACTTGATATTCTTCCAATTAATTAGATCTGACTTTATTTGTGCCAAAAGCATTTTGTATCCCTTAGGCTTCTAATGCCTCACCTCCCCTAAAATGTAAAATGCTTTTATGAACTTGCAGCGAACTTTAATTACCTCTCTTTGGAAAGCTAATCAGCAAAGTCAGATATGGATTAAATAAATCATGTCATTTGTGTTTTATGAGACAAAATAAAACATTTAAAGATCAAAAATGTATAAGGAAAAAGGACCTTAGTGATCATCTAGTCAAGCATGCTCACTATATAGATGGAGGAACTTTACCTCAATTAGAAACAGAGACAGCCTCAGTCATGTACCTCAGTCTTTTCAAACCTAAATATAAATGGGGTGCATGAATCCACACAAAAGGATCCTTGAAGCCCACATATTGGCTTTCTTTTAAAATTAATGCTTAATTGTATTTTCATTTATTTTGTTATATATCTCAATTGTATTTCATCTGGTTCAGGCAGGAATCTACATGTTATTGTGTCCTGAATGCAGCCTGGGTTACATGTTTGAAACTTCTGATAGAGCTAATTAATGGGCAAATGAAATATAAAATCAGGGCCTCCAATTCCAAAACAAGGACTGTTCCTAATGCACCATCTTCTCCTCCTACATTTCTATATTATGTGTAATATATACACATACAGATACATATGTAGAGATCTTGAGATATATATATATATATATAGAGAGAGAGAGATACATATACGTGTATATTGATATAGATATAGATATACACATGCATATATACATATATATGAATTATGAGCAACACATTCAATATTCATCATCTTTCCTGTAGGTGGTCATATAGTTTTTATATATCAGAGGCTAGATTTGAACCCAGATCTTTGTGACTATGAGGTCAACCTTCTTTTTACTTCACCATTGTTACATCATTGATCCTAACAATAAGATATCATGTAACACAGCAAAGCAATCCTACAAAGAATGAAAAAGGAATAAATGTAATTGTTCTATAATATATTATCTGTGTAGCCTTGGATAAGTGTCAACATTCTGAGCACTTGTTTTCTTATCTTCTAAAATGATGCTGTGCAATGAAATCATGAGGTTGCTGATCAACGGTGGTAAGACTCTCAAAGTCCTTCCAAGCAATCATGAAAACAACAAGTATGTATAAGGCAATGACTGTGTTTCAGGAACTCTCCTAGGTGCTGGAGTTGCAAAGATAATAAATGGAAATATTTTTGTCTTCAAAGGCCTTATGTTCTAGCAAGAAAAATATTTATGTATATGCAAGTATATATACATGCATAAGTTTATTATATATTTAAAAGTTAACAGCTTGTATATAATAGATTTGCAGTTTCATGTGCTATCATTTTATTATTATTATCTTGTCATGAAAATGCTTACTTATTCTCTAAACTAAAAATAATAAAAACTCTTTTAAATATATGCATAGATAAATATATACATAGCTTTATACATATACATATTTGTATATATATTATCTATACATATGCATATGTGTATATATATATATATGTATATATATATATATATATATATACTCACACACACACATAGAGACAGACATAGACAGAGAGACAGGCAAGTATATTAGAATAGAGTGTAAATTGCAAAGATGACTAATTGTGAATTTAACTATTATTGATATTTTAATGCAAATATATATTTGTACACACAAACACACATACACACAGCATCAACCCATTTAGCTAGAAGTCAAATCTCCCCAAATTTCAGTCACCAAGAATCCAAACAAAAACCAGGAAATAATCCAAAAGGACTTCTCAGCAAGGGAAAAAAAAGGTGTAAACAGTGAATTCTGTTCTGTATCACACACCCATGTAAGTTATGTCACAGAAAAATGTTCTTTACCCTTCCTCACATCTTCTTGACTCTCGATTTACTTCTAATTCTTGCCAAGTTCTTTGATTTCTAGTTGACAGCCCTGAGTCTCTGTAGTATAGGTTTTATCTATATATCATCTCATTCCCCAACAATAGAACATATAAAGACTAATCAAGGATAAACAAACAGCTCAATGAGTAGATTCTACATTTTGTGCCAGCAGGAATAGAATCTTTGTCTTCCTCCCCCCACAGCCAAGAATATTTTCTGCTCACCCCTCCCAATATATCACCATATCATATAACTCCACTCCAGCTCTTTTCTCTAATATCTTCTTTGGTGTGAGCATATCACTAAATTCCTTTATTAATCTCTATGTTGACACTACTATTCCTATGGAAAGATAATATAGTCAGTACAATAGAAAGTTTTGTAGCATCTTTGATTTAGCAGGAAATATAGAAATTACAGGTAAACAGGGGGAACTAGGTGGAACAGTTGATAGAGTACCATGCTTGAAGTCCGGAAAATGAGTTCATATCTGCCCTCAGACACTAATTGCATGTCCCTCGGCAAGTCCTTTAACCCTGTTTGCCTCAGTTTCTTCATTTGTTAAATGAGTTGGGAAGGAAATGGCAAATGCTCCAGTATCTTTGCCAAGAAAACCCCATTGGAGTAATGAAGTGTCAGACACAACTGGAAACAAATGAACAACATAAACAGTGTAAACTGTATTCATATTAGTAAATTCAATTCAGTCCAACAAACTGATTTTTAACTTGTAAGTAATTTGTAAGCAACCTCAAGCAATTACAAGATTGCTTATAAAGTCAACAAACATTTATTGAGCATTTACTATGCACTAAGCATTGGCTACAAAAAAGATAGAAAGACAGAAAGAATAACAAACAGCCCTTGTCCTCTAGGAACTTGTATTCTATCATAGGAGAGCTAATACTTGTACAGTTGGTAGTTTTATATTTTCTTATTTTAGTAGTTTAATAACAAAGACTTTGGGATATATGAATTAATTTGACTTCTTTTAAGCAAATTGGTATATCAGAAAAAAGTAATGAATTTGAGATCTAAGGATGTGGGTTCAAATCCTGATTCTGTCACTTGTCAATCTTCATCTATGAAATAAGTGGATTTGGACTAGCTTAACAGATCACTTGAATACTAAGTTCTAATATTTAAGGATCACTTTTTAAGCACTTACTATATTTAAAATAATGGTGTTTTCATGCTCAAGCCAGTAGATTTACTTATACATTTTAATAATAACAGTTGATATTTATATAATATTTTGAATTCTGCAAAATACTTTATACATATCTTACTTGGACTTTACAAACCTGCAAGGGATGTACAATAGCTATCATTGTTCTGATTTGAACAATGAGAATACAGAGTATCATTCAGCTTGAAGAACTCGATCATGATCATATAACTTGCAAGATTCCCAGAAAGAATTTGAACTCGGGTCTTCCTGACTCCAAGCTCATTATATTATCCACTATATCCTATTCTCTCTAAAATAGTAAATTCTGAAATACAAAAGTTGATATGTATTGCCCAAGTATGTGAAATATCAGTTAATTAAGGAACGTATTTTGTTTAAATAAAATTAAAATTTGAATATTTTCTCTGACTCAATGTGCCTCTTTAAAACAAAGTAAATGAATTCAGCAGGGTATGTGTGTCTAATGGGCACAACCAATTTAACTTGCTTAAGTCAATGGAGTTCATCAGACCACTGATGAAATAAGTTCCCAACCAATTTGGCTGATTAAAAAAATTAATGACTTGACCATCATAACTGTCAAGTCAGTTGTTCATTCAGCCAGAGAGATAATTACCTGATCCTTTGGGGACCCAAGGACCATCAATTCAGATAATTCTAACTGGAGGTCAGCTTGGTACAATCCTCCACTTTCTCTTTCAGTGCAAACTGCAGGTACTGCTGTATGATGTAATATTGTAAATCAATATTTTGAAGGATTCCTGGACAGTATTGCATACTCTTTCCTTTTAGGGGAAGTGTTTAACCTTGGACTTTTGTACTTGATCCAAACAGGACATCCCAACTATATCCAAAATATTGCCAGACAATTTAAATTATTTAATCTTTCCTTTCCATACTGTAAAAGACTTATTTTGAGAGTAATCAAGAGTGACCTCTATGAACTATTTGTGATATTGTAAACCTTGGATCTATGATTCATGGAAATGGTGGGGGAGATTGGAGAGAACAAAAAAATAAATTGGTATCAAAGAAAGCAGCAGGAAACTCTGATGATGTGGCATATTGAAAATGTAGGGTCTCCTTCAATCCATTTTTCTTCCCCTGTCCCCCCTGTCTTATATATATATGTATATATATATATATATACATATATATATACATGTGTATATAAACATATATATATACACATATACACATACACATACATATATACACACATATATAAATATGTATATTTATATATATATGTAATATAATATATATATATATTTATTATATTTATATTATGTTATATATACATATCTTTATCTATCTATATATATGTATATACATATAATCTTTAGATAAAGAGCACTTCTTTAAAAAAAATAGGTGATAGTCCTATCCTACAAGAGGGGAAAATAATATTTTACATAATATCATGATTTCAAATAGGCATTTTTGGAGGGCATACTTTTTTATACTTAGTCCCATCTACTGTAATGTAATTCAAAAAGGATTATCATAAATATTTGCTCTATTTCTGGGCAGAATATACATACACATTACCTTTTGATAAGGTCAGGAAGAGAATTTTTGTTTGTTTTCCTGTCTGCTTCATTTTGTGTTGTTCATTTCAATGAAGTCCCTGATGAGAACTCGTTTTTCTTTGCATAAAATTCAAAAAAGAAAAACTAGTTAATTGAGCTTTCCAACTAATTGAAGTTTTACTGTCTAATCATTCACTGAAGTCACAGGAATGACTTCTTTTGATCCACTTACAGGATCTTAAGTCAAATAAACATTGTCAAATATTTGGCTAGAAATTCTACTTTGCTTCCACTCCACTCATTGTCTGTCTACTTTGAACTAGAGAAAGTACTTAAAATAAGAAAAAATTGAAATAAGAATAACTGAGAGACAACCACAAAGTATTCCTCTAAAAAGAATTAGACTTCTTCCATCTGTAATAGCAAAGGCTGAGGAAATTATATTTGAGAAGTATTTCAATTTCTTTCCCAGAATTTTGGTCTTAGAGATGAAAAGCCCATAGAAATGTAGGTGCTGAGAATCAAGGTGGAGATTTCTGAGGCCATCTAGCCCAAGGCACACATAAAGTCCATAAATGACCTGAACAGTTGTCTTTACTTGAAGAATTTAAATATCTCCTACCAAGAAATCTAGGCTACTTTTGAAAATCTAGTATTTATTAAGAAGGCAGAAACCCTTTCTGTTTTCAGGCTGCTCTCCTAAGTGTTTTTCTAAGCACTATCTATATTGTCCCATGACAAGTTCTTCCTCTTGGTTCTAGTCCTGCAGGATTGTTCTTTTATTTGTTTTTGCTTGTTTGTTTTTTCCAGACTTAACATTCCAATTTCCTTCAACCAATTTTTGAATGGTCTTTCAAACTGCTGTTTACTCTCTTCTGGATATCTTCTAACATATGATGACCATATTTCCTAAACTATGATACTTAGAAGTAGGGAAATTTTTCCAGAATTTCTTCTGATCAAGGAAGAAGACAATGAATTCCCCTCTTCCCTAGTTACAGACATCATGGATTTTCAATGCTGTCGAAGATTTCATTAATATTTGCTGCTGTTGCATTACACTGTGTATGTATTGAGTTTGCAGTGTTCTAAGACTTCCCAGATCCTCTACAGACAAAGCAACATCCAGCCATGTCTTCTTGATCTTCTATGTGTGTTATTGTTCTTGTTTTATCTTTTGTTTTGTTTTTCTGATTAATTTCAAAATTAAGATATTTATACATATTGAGTTTGATTTTCTTCGATTCAGATCAAAGACCTAGGTGGTTGGTATCTTTTTCGATCCTGACTCTGGCTTTCAATGTGTGTGTTATCCTTTCCAACTCTTTTATATTCACCCAAATTTCATAAAATGTATCTATGCTACTTCTAAATCAAAGGCATTGACAAAAATGGCAAATAATGTGTTCAATCAGTTGAATACTTCTGTGTTATGGTCTAACATATACATTTCAGGCCTTTTTTTATAAGAACAGATGCAGTTCACAGAAGACCACAACTTTATAGTCAAAAATTCTGCTTCCATTTCATTCAGAAAAGTGAAATTCTATCTTCTCAGATCTTCTCCTACAAGGCCATCTTAAAATTGAACAGTGGGACAATGGGTGGAATTCTCTTTCCTCTTTTCATTTATGTTAACTATATGAATATGTTTAAAATTAATTTCCTTCACCAGTGTATAAGTTCATTGATAAATGAACAAAGAGAAACCTCCATTACAAGAACCCAACAGGTTCATGTTTGTATATGGTTTGAAACCCCTTGACCTCTTTCTCATTACGCCACGATCAGTAAGACTGAGCACCAGTGAATATTTGCTTTTTAACATGAACTTCATCATCTAATCACCAGCTTGCTGTGAGGAGCCCTGATGAACATAGCTAGGCTGATCCTCTGGGGGCAGACCAATTCTTTCACCAAGAGCTAACTCCAATTGGATAGAACCCTTTTTGGGATTCACTCCTCTACCTTATAACAAGCCAGGGTCTCCTCTTGACCTATTGGATTTTTTGGAAAAGGATAAACTGCTTACAATTCAGCTGTTAGCATTTAATTGTCCTTACAAAACACTGTCTTCACAATAATCTTATTTTTTAGATTTGAAACCAAAAGATCCATAAAATTGATTGACAGGTGCTAGCAAGATGGAGGGTTAAGTATTCAACTCAAACCTTCTATGTCCCCCATTCTCTTTCAGTTAACACCATACTGACTCTCCAAGAAGGATTTTTAAATAAATCAATGAATAGCAAACTCATAAGAGGGCATTTTGCTACCTCAAAATTTTCATTAATGCCGAACTCTATGAACTATGGATTTAATCCAGGGAATTATTGCTAATATTCTCCTATTCTTAAATAGGTTGAAAGCCCCTGTCAATACAATTAGGAGTAATCCAATCCTTTAAAAAGGCTGGAAAAACTCAATAATATCAGAGAGAATGTCCAGGTTGGTCAGACTGACACATCTACCCTCAGTAATCCCTCTGGAGAATGTATTGTTTGCCCTATAAATTTGCAGCTCAATGTTACTTTATGTATCAAATCATCCTAATTGTGAATACAAGAAAACCAAATGTATCTAATAGAAGGTGAGAAATATGAGGCAAGAGGTGGTATTCATTTCATAGACGCTAACATGTGTATAACACTTTATTATGACCCAGGAACTATACTAAAGACTTTAAAATCTTTGTCTCATCTGATCCTCATAACAACCCAAAAAATAAAATAGGTGTGATTATTACTGCCTTTTTTTTTTTGCTAAGACAATTGGGGTTAAATGACTTACCCAGGGTCACACAGCTAGGAAGTGTTAAATGTCTGAGGCCAGATTTGAACTCAGGTCCTCCTGACTTCAGGGCTAGTGCTCTCTCTACTGCCCCTATTACCACCTTTTACAAATGAAGCAGCTGAAGCAAAGAGACATTAACTGACTTTCCTATGATCAATATAGCTAGTAAGTGTCTGAAGCAGGAATTAAACTCATGCCTTCCTGAGCCCAGGAACAATTTTCTATCCACTGCACCATCATTGCAAGAAAGATAATGCAAAAGAACTGGAGATAGTAATCCTAGGGTTCAAATCCCACATCAGACACTTAGTTCTTTAACTCTGGAAAAGTCATCTAACCCCTCTCATCCTCATTCTCTTTATCATACTGCCAATACTGCCTACCTAACAACATGTTGTTATTTTGTTGTTCAGTCATTTTTTGGTGATATATGAAAACCCCTATTTGGGATTTTCTTGGAAGAGGTACTATAGGGGTTTGCCATTTCTTTCTCTAGCTTATTTTACAAATGAGGAAATTGAGACAAACAAGATTAGGTGAATTGCCCAGGATCACACTGTTATTAAGGTCTAAGGTCAGATTTGAATTCAGGATGTTAAAGTTCTTGACTCCAGGTTTGGTGCTGTAATAACTGTTACCTAGCTACCCAATGGAGTTGTTATGAACATTAAATGGAACAACACATGTAAAGTCCATTCCATACTCCAAAGTGCTCTGTGTGTGTCTCTCTCTGTGTCTCTCTCTGTCTCTCTCTCTGTGTCTCTATCTTTCTCTCTCTCTCTCTCTGTGTATATATATATATGTATGTATATATATATATGTGTGTGTATATATATGTATATATATATATTCATATATATATATATATATATATATATATATATATATATATTTGTTACTATTAAACTCTAGCAGAGGAGGAACCAACAACTTGAGAATCTTCACTGAATGGAGCCAAACAAATCACTTGGCTATTTCCTCTTCATCTAATTAAGCAATCCGTTTAGTGAGAACACACAAGTTGCCTGGATAGTCACACAAAGCTAATGCTCCCACAGTCACACATGTCCATGTGGCTCTTTCCTTGCCAAAATGCAGGCCTAGCCATAATATTCTAGAGGAGTCCATCAGTCACTGTTCATTGTTTATCCCTGATATTTGCCGACCACAGACACTTGCCAGGATCCTACCATGTTTGAAGAATGGGCCAAAGAAGCATGGCTGCCAGATTCAGTTTTCAAAAGGCCAAGACTTGACACAGTTCCTTGCTTTTGTAGCCAAGAAGCCAAATTTCATGATCTTTATATTTCCAGTTGTTATCACTCCTACTCCTAGTATGGGAGACCCTAGTTTAAAATTATGACTTTTAACTATATTATTTTATTTGTTGTCTAATGAAAGAGCATGATGAAGTCATATTTCTAGAATCATTCACTATCCAAGCACATCTATGTTTTACTAGTCATTGACTAAATTACATCATCCAATATCTTTTGCTTTAAAAAATGTTAAATTTCATGCTACTCTCTTAAGGCAATTCCCAAAGGAAGGAAAATAACTTTCTATTTCAGTTTTGAAAACATCATTTTTAATTTTAACAAAGCATCTATGTGTAATCTAGATTCAGTCTTGCATAGTGGATAGAGCACTGGGCCTGGGTTTAAATAATATTTCTGATACTTCCTAGTAGTGTGATCATCAGTAAGTCAATTAATTTTTGTAAGCCTCAGTTTTCTTTGCTGAAAAGTGGACATTTTAAGAACACTTTCCTCACAGAGGTATCATGAGTTTCAAATGAGTTAATATGTAAAGAGGTTTTACAAAGGTTACAGAAAAATAGAAAGATGTGCTACTGATTATTATGATGAGCCCTTGGTGATTTATTGCCAGGTTTGTTGATTCATTTGCAAAGTCATAGGAATCATAAGCAGCCTTTTCTGCATTTGGAAACAGGTTGATGACTGTAAAACAATCTGTCACCAGCTACTATATTCAGCTGTTTGTCAGACCATTTCAGTACACTATTCCATCAAAGCTGTCAAAAGTCCTGTCTAGAAGGACTCCCTAACTTCTGGACCGCATCCTTTGCCTCTCATAATGGTGTGAGGTTAATCACAAGGGAACAAGGCCTTCAAGAGAATCTGTAAACCATTTATCATTACTTTTGAAAAGTTCCTCTAAAATACCTTTTACTAATATCTCACAGAAGCATCAGGTTCCCATATTAAGAAGCTGTGACTCTAGGAAAGTCACTTAACTCAATTTTTCTCAGTTTCCTCATATGTAAAATGAACTAGAGCAGGGATTAGAAAATCACTTCAGTACCTTTGCCAAAAAAAACAAAAACAAAAAAATAAAACCTAAATGGGGTCATGAAGAGCCGGAGACAATTGAAATGACTAACATTATTATGTGTTCCTCACAGGACAACTTCCTCACTGATGGTGGCCTAAGCTTAAGCATGAAAATCAGTTACTTGAATCTAAGGGTGAATGGAGAAAACACGACATAATTGCTCCAATCTTCTTTTGGAAGCTTTCTGAATCCTAGATTGGATAGTACAGGGGAGAACATTTTTAAACTTGTAGTCTGAAGCACCTGAGTCCAATCCTATTTCTGCTCCTTATAACCTGAACAACCTTGGACAAGTCATGGAAATTCCCAAAGTCGCCATTTCCTTGGCTGCAAAATGGGGCCATTTGCTTACAGTAGATACCCTCTAAGATGCCTTTTAACTTTATTTAAATCTATGGTCTCAAGCACTATAGAATATCCCTGTGGGCCATATAAGATCAACCCATCTCCAACCCAGCTCTAAGAAGTACAGATATTAAAGTTCCTGATTGATTACCTGTCCCAAAATTAGAGTAGCCAGGGCAACAAATAATAAATATCAATAGAGAAAAAAATGAATCAAACCTGACCCCCAACCCCACCCCGATGAGCCAATGTGGATTTTTTGGTACCTTATCTCCTATGTTCTTCTTTATTCTTTCTCACAAGGGATAGCTCAGTCTGACCAGAATACACCAGAGGCAAAGACAAAGCAGGCTTCCATACTTCGAGAGTGTCCCTGATGCTCATTTCCAGTGACCAGCTACTTTCACTGCTAACATGCAGATCAATCCTTCTAGCCCTTGGGCTTGGCTTTGAAGCTCCACTCAAAATAATGCTAACAGATTTTATTTTCATAACCTACAGGTTCCATGCCCCTGTGTCACTCCATTTCATCACCAGGGGCCAAAATCCAGACTCTCTGCATTGCTCCGGACATGTCAATATCCTGGCTCTAATCAATAATGTGGAAAATGCTAGTAACTGGATTTCTCTCAGATTTTCAAGTATTAGCTTATCTCTGAGGTCATGTTTTTGTGCTTTCACAATGTGAGGGTAAAAAAAAACTCTCATATCTACCCAAAGTTAGAATTTTTAATCATTTAGCACGAAGAAAAAGTGCAAAAAGCAGCCAATGGCAGAATAAATACCCCTCATTCATTTAATCAGCCTTCATATGCCAAGCTTGGATATTTTATTATTGTTCTGCTTCCAGCTCACTGTTCAAGTCACTAATGAGTTGATCCATGGGTGGATCACTCTAGTGATCAGTTCAGAATCTACATTATTCTGTCTTCCTGCCTACATCTCTTCATTATGTCCATAAAGATCACATTAGAAACTGTCAAATACATGGCTGAGACAATTGCACTTATGGAAGAAATCATTGCCTTTGGTCACTAACAACCACAAATGATATTGTAAATATGGCAGTGTACTGCAAGGATGTCAGATTCACATAGAAATGGATCCTTGAGCTGCTGAATATTGACATAACAAAAATAAAGCATCATTGATGTTATGTTATACATTTATTTACTTTGTTAAATAATTCACCATTACATTTTAAACTAGTGCCCCAGCTACACAGGGGAGTTTTGTAGGCTGTATGCCAGTACAAGTTTGACTATATGAAAGTTTTCCTTGGCCAATAACCTAAAAAAAGTCAACTTGAAATGTATATTTTAGTTGTTAGAGTTTAAACAAAGCTATACAAGGATTGAGGGCATAGTTGAAAGAAGGGATAAAAATAAGGGGTAGGTAGTTTTGAGTGGAAGAAGGAAGTGTTCACCAGATATTAGCATGTAATTGGAAAATATTTATCAACCTAATATCCTTTTGAATTTTTCACCTACCTTGGACATTTTTTATGAAAAAAAATTAGCCAAGGTATACTTTCAGGGATGAGTGTCTTGGGCTTGGGAGAAAAATCACTTCTTTTTTTTTCCTTAATGTTACAAAATTCAAAAAGACTGAATGATTCAGGTGAAATGGGGCTAGGTAAGGAATAAGAAAGATTATATTTCACTTTTTTATCCAGAAGTCAAATACTGAAGTAACCATAATAAAATCTTTCAACCTCTCTGCTCCTTAGTTCTTTTGTTATATAAAAGGGTTCATCAAAATCAAGAGCACTTGACCTTTTTGAATGTCACTGACCCATTTGGTAGCCTTGTGAAGCTAATTTATCCCTCTTGAAACAATATTTTAAATAATTTTAAAATGAGCAATTTTAGTTAAGGATTAATAAAGATAAAATAAGTATTTTCCCATGTAAGTTCATGGACCCCCTGAATCTAGGACTCTTTTTTACTGTGGTTATTTTATTTTATTTTATTTTTAATAAAAGCTTATTTTTAATTAAAGCTTTTTTTATTTATGGAACATATGAGTGATTTTTCTACATTGACCTTTGCAAAATATTTTTTGTTCCAAATTTTTCCCTTCCTTACCCCCACTCCCACCCCTAGATGACAGGTAGTCTAATACATGTTAAATATGTTAAATTATATATATATATATATATATATATATATATATATATATATTGGATTTGTCATATTACATATATATACATATCTATACAGTTATCTTACTGCATAAGAAATCTAGGACTCCTTAGATGCCATGTTAACAACCCTCATTTACTACATAATTTCTGAAGATATTTCAAGTGATAAAATCTTAACTAAAAAACAACAACACAGGATTCTAGACAGCACAGATAGGCTCTTACTATTAACTGAACTACCCTATGTGTCAGCTATTGTTTTTTAAACACATTTATGATTGATAGTAGTAGCCTACTGATAAATTTTCATGTGTGATCAATAAAGATAATATTGAAAGGTAAGTTTATGAAAAATCAATAAAAATGTTCCAATCAATGCTTATACTTTCAGAGTGCTTTGGGACAGAATAAATGAAGTTTTTTTTTCTGTAACAATAGAAACAAAAAAGTTAACTGTATCATGAAGTAAACATTGATTTCCAGTTACACTTGGATGTGTTATGATGGACTTGTCCTTTCACCCACCAAATTGAGCCACACTCTCAGGGATTAGTTGATTGGACAAAATATCCAAACTTGAGTGAGGAAGGAAAACACAGATACCCTCTGACCTTGTCTAAGCCTCCAAATGAATACCTCAAAAAAATCAGGGAATCTTCAAGCATTATTAATTCAACATCAGCCACTTGATGTGAACAAGAGCACTGTTTTACATTATGTACTTTCTCTAGTTGATTTCTGTTTTAAATTGTGATCTCAGGGTTGGAGTCTGAGATTCTAAGGTTACTAATTATAATTTCCACTAAATTCTTGGCCTCTGAGAAGGTTCATGGTAAAGAAGAAAGAATACTTAGTTTTGAATCAGGGACAGGATACTTCACTTTGCTAACCTATATGAATGTCAATTGGTATACACTCAATCAATTAGTATGTATTTTTATTTTATCTTATTTAATTTATTTATCTTTATTTATTATTTTATTATATGAAAAATCTTATTTAATTTATCTTCTTATAAACCAAATACTTCTGGGTTCCAGAGATAAAAATCCAAAAAATGAATCCATCCCCATTGCAAAAAGGTTACAATCTAATGCCGGGGTAATTTATTTTTGTTCCATTTTTCTCATCTGTGACATGACCAGACTGAGTTGATTTCGCTCAAGAGTTAATTTTAGCTCTTTATCAATGATCCTACCATCCTAAATCACTGAACTATTCTGAATCAATGTTTCATCTTCAGCAAAATGAGGAGGGTAACTTGTATCAATTACCTCTATGTTCCCTTCATATTCCCCTTCTTATTGGTGCTCTTGCCTGTTATCCTACTCCCTGGTCTTAATCTTTTATTTTTCCTGTTTTGGACTCTTAATTCATTGTTGCCTCTAGCTTATAGTGTTTCCTCCCAGTTTCCACCCTAGTTTCCTAGTGCTCAGTACTGTCACTTAACTTTTGGATGCACAGGTGACATCTTAACATTGACATGTCCTTCCCCTAATCTTCTCTTGCCTTCTTTTAAGAGGATTAATTCCTGTTTGAGTTGGAAAGAATAAGGGCTTCCTTAACAATAATAATTTTCTCCAATGTGTTTGTAAATGAACATTAGCTGACTTCAGAAAGAAAAGAAGTAGATTTTCTCCCTCTCCCTCTCCTCTTCCCACCTCCTTTCCAACTTCTCATCCAGAGGCCAGATTATAATTGGATCCAGGGCAGAATCTCTCTCCCAGTTGTCAGTAGCCTAGGCAGGCTCTGACTCTAATGTTATCTCACAGCACATGGCTAAGAGAGAACCATGGAACCAGCAACACAGTAGGTCATTAGGGACCAACCACTTAACCTCCTGACAAATGATAGAGGACACAAAGGTTCCCCCTCTCTGACTCATGAATTATGGAAGCAAAGCATCCCTTTCAAAGAGCTGTTTGTAAAGAAAAATCTGGACAATTGAACAAAAAACCAAAGAAAGCATTCATCCAAAGGTTTATATAAACCTGTTCGCCAACACATGACTCAGAGAATTAGGTGAGAAAATGTCCTGTCCCATTCTACTAAGGAGTTATGTGACCTTGGATAAGTCATCCAACTGCTCTGGGCTGTGTACTCATCTGTGAAATGAGGAGGTTGGATCAGAGAGTCTCTGAAAATCCTTTACAACTTTCCTATTCTCTGGTTCTTATTATTCAGCAGATAGCATCCCAAAGTGCCGTGTTCTGCATGCATGATCTCCTTGGCCAGTGTTCTATCCAGTCCTTGTAAAATCACAAAAAAGGGCCATCCTGGAAAATGATGTACTACTCCACCTCATTAGAACTTCAAAAGTGCACATCTAAAAAATTGATTGAAGATGGCCTTTCTCCCTAACCCCTTCTGAACTCCTTCTATTTGGGTAGGCCTTGGAGCAACATTAACTTTGAGTTTCAAATAGGATCCCATCAAGGGCTAGAAGGGATCTCAGAGGCCAGTAAGTCTACCCCCTATATTTTATGGAAGAAGGGTAGAACTGAGTCTCAATGAGGATAAGTGACTTTACTAAAGTCAAAGAGAAGGTATGTATAAAATAACTAATAATGATGATGATGATAATGATAAATGATAATTAAAATAATGAAAATAGTTAATGTTCATATAACACTTCATAGCTTGTATACTCTCATGGTTTTCACAACAATTCTGGAAGGTATTGCTGTTATCCCCATTTTACAACTAAGTAAACTGGTGCAGGGAGAGGTTATGTGACTTGTCCCAAGGTTATTTGAGCCAGGATTCAAACTTATTCTTCCTTATTTTAAGTTGGATTTGAAACCCAAACATCCTTTGGAATTCAGGATGTGCTATTTATTAACTGTGTAAACTAGAATAAATTATTTCAGCTGGTTCTCAGTTTCCTCATCTGTAAATTACTACTACTACTACTACTACTACTACTACTACTACTACTACCACCACCACCACCACCACCACCACCATCACCACTTCTTTAGATCTTTGAAATTTAAAAAGGTAATATATATGGATCTTACTTTATTCTCATAATAATTGGTGATTGGGATTGGGATTATTGGATAAGGAAAAGACAAATAATTCTGGTATCTTTGCCAAGAAAATATCATGGATAGTATGTTCCATGCCATCACAAAGAATGGGAAACAACTGAATAAATGAACAATAACAATGCGTTATTATTATCCTGATTTTGCAGATAAAGGAATTGAGGATGAGAGAAAATAAATGATTTACCCATATCTGAGCCAGAATTTGAACTCAGATGTTACTGACTCCAGAACCAACATCCCATCCACTATTTCATTGACTTCTTCAAAATGAGGACAATGATAGTCTTTGAACAAATAGCTCGTTTTTGTGTCTTTCTTTTTTTGATACCACATGCAGGATATATTCCCAATAGAGTCAGGTCCCAATTAGTGTGGATGGTGAAATCTTTAAGTGGACTCATGTATTTCTTAGAACTATTCAAAATTATAATTATGTAAAATATGGAAATTGGTTCTAGTCAAAAGGAAATATGTGAATTCTAATAATGTTAACTACTTCTGGAGATTCATTATATCTACTAATCCAACCTAGCTATAACTGAATTATTTGGGGGTCAAAACATATGCTAAACAAACAAAAGAATTTTACTCTAGGATTGACAAATTTTGTGGCATTGTATTTAATATATGAATACTCATATATGTATATGTCTGTGTATATATATTATATATATAAATGCATATGGGTTTTATATAGAAAGCCACTTAAATGTCCAACAAAATTACATTCTAGGTTGATATGTTTTAGATATAAATATGACAAACACAAAATAAAAAAATACTCATGAACTCTTGTCTCTCTGTTTGCTTTTCTCTCTATTCTGTTTCCCTTGGTGATCTCATTTACATGAATTCAATTATCAGCCTTATGCAGACAACTCTCAAGTCAGTTTATCCTTTCTCCTGATCTCTACTTAGTCCTGTATCACTAGTCCCTAGTAGCCATCTCCAAAGTGGATATCTAATCAGCATCTCATTTCCAAAATATCCAAAGTAGAACCTATCATTTTGTTCCTTAAATCTGACCTTCCTCCAAATGATCCTATTTCTATTGAAGGTATCTCTGTTCTGTGTGTCTCAGTTTAATAATCCTAATGTCAGCCTTCAGTCTTCCTTCTCCCTTTTCCCCTATATGCAATTAGTTTTCAAATCTTGTTTTGCTTTTACTTCCACAACACCACACAGATCCTTTCCCTTTTATCTTTTTTTTTTGTACCATTCTATTGCCAGGTCCTCATTACATTTCCGAGCTTTACTGTAATAGTTCACAAATGGCCCCTCTACTTCCCTTCTTTCCCTCTTGTCCCCAGTGACATCTTCATAGCAATTGAGATCATCTTATGAAGATACATATCTATGCCATCTCACCTTTTAAAAATGGCTGTGGCTCTCCACCTACCCTCCTATGGGGGAATATTCCTACTGGTTATACTTCTCATTGAATTTTTACACTTATGATCCTATCAACACTATGATTTTATGGGAAAAGCATTCTCTTCTCCATTCCTCCACAAAAGTTTTTGAAACTTGGCCAATTATTTATAAGTAAATAAGAGAACATAAACTTCTAAAGAAGGACTTCTTCAACTGGGTTCTATGAATTTAAAAATATCTTGATAACTATTTCAATAGAATTGCCTTTCTTTGTAATACTGTGTACTTTATTTTATGCATTTAAAAGGATAATTATGAAAAGGAAACTATAGTCTTTCCTACACTATGCAAAGGAGCTATTACAAACAAAAAAGTTAAGTATATATTTCCCATTTCTTAATTAAAAAGGGGAGACATAAAGTGAGATGCACAACTTCAACAAAGGCTAGTATCTACCACAAAATTCCTTTGTATCCAACCTGACTTTCTACTAGCAATGTAGAGTAGAGAATGGAAGCAATTAATTTGTAAGTTTAGATTTTTTTAAAATAGTAATCTGGGTGATATTGCCCCCAAAGTGGAGATAATCCATTCAAAAGTTTCAAATCTGATTCTGTTAAAATTAGATAGATACCTTTAGTCTTTGTGTGTGTATCTCTGTGTGTATGTGTTTCTGTGTGTGTGTGTATGTGTGTGTGTGTGAGAGAGAGAGAGAGAGAGAGAGAGAGAGAGAGAATCTCCTACTTGTCTTGTGGACAAGATAAAGGCTACAATATAATATATATTTTCTAGAGTAGATTCTCAGCTGATTCAGTGGAGAAGACAAAAGACAAATCACTGATGTTCTAATATCAGGTTGATCTCCCTGTAGTTCCTAGGAAAAATCTTGAAGGTAGAATCAAAGAATTTGACTTCAAATCTTGGCTTTGTCCCTAATTATCTTTGTGACCACTATTGAATAACTCTAGCTCAAAGGCTCTACATTAAAAACAAGTGGTACATCTGGTTGTTAGAAACATCAAAACTGGTTTAGTTAAAAATAATGATAACTGGCACTTATGTTAACTTCTAAGATTGGAAAATATTTTCTTATTGAATCCACACAATAGTCCTGAGAAGCAGGTGCATTATTATTCCCCTTTTTAGAGAAGGGGAAACTGATGCAGGGATTACATGAATCATACAAGGTTGCACAGCTAGTGGCAAATGCTACATTTTTACCCATGTCTTTCTGCTATTAGATCTATTTCTTTATACTTTATGGCTCTTATGTGTCAACTAAATTGACTGAACTTCCTGTAAGACATCACTAATAGCAAAATATTATTTATGATGTCCTAAAAGCAATTATTATCAAAACTAGAATTTTATTACAACAATAAAAACCACCAACTGTCTAGTAAAATAATTAGAACAAAAACTGTCCTGGAAGTAATTGAGAAGAAACCTCCATTCATAAGCAGTGAGAGGCAGTCTTGGCTGGATGGATAGCAAGCTGGCTTCAGACACAGGAAATCTTGCATTCAAGTATGGTTGTGAAACATCATGGCTGTGTCATGTTATTTTACTTCTGTACTCTGCAAAACTCTCAGAGTGCTCTCTGTATAAAGTTGAGAGACTGTTGTTGTTTGTCCTTTGTTCTCAAAGTGGACCCTAACATCAGGAAGAGGATGCCCTGATTGCAAGTGAGTTGGATTTCAGTGAGGGAGGCCTGGGCGAGATCAGCTGCCTCACTGTTCCCTCTGGAGACATCTGGGTTCAGTGGCCAGATATAGATCAAGACTACTTGAAATAGCCATGGATACAATGGGAAACTTTCCCTTTTTAAGCTAAGGTCTTCAACAGGTCTCAGTTTGTCTGAGATCACATCAATCCAGTGATAGCAACAGAGGCAAAATAATGTCCTCTGTAGAAAGATAATGACAGTACTCATTGTTTTTATGAGGTTTCTCATCTGGAGAACAATCCATCCCTCAATTCCAATGAAATTATAGGTTTGACCTCCATAATAAATTACTGAAGAATAATCAATGGGCCCATAGATCCTGGTTTTAAAAGCCATCTAAACCACTTACAATCTGTCTGTGTAACTGGCTGAGTCTCTTTATCTGTCTTAGGTCAAAACACACTACTACCCTATTCAAGAAGCTTCAATAACTCCCTATTGTCTCTAGGACAACATACAGATTTCTACAATTGCATTTAAAGCCTTTAACACTTAAACTTCCACCAATTATTTCTTTCCAGAATTATTTTCACATTACTAACTTCCTGTCATGCACTCCATGTTTTCGCCAAACTCGACTCGTTTGCATTTACTGTACTAAACATCCCATCTCTCAGCTTCCAGCCTTTATTCAATCTTTTTCTCATACCTGAAACAACTTCTTGCTTCTATCTTGAAAACCCTAATCCCTTCCATCAGATTCATATCCCAGATTTAATATTTTGCTTTCCAGAAATTACATTAGCTTTTTTTTATTTATATAATTATATAGCAATGTATATGTTGAATTATCAAGATTGGTTGCAAGATCAGTGAGATAAGGGATATCTATAGTATATAGTATCTATAGTGCCTAGTACATAATAATTTGAACAGATGCTTGTTTAATTGGACTGAATTCAGTTGGATCAGTCTAAATTTCCTTTTTTTGTATAAGAAAGGGATTGGATCAAGGAGTTATAAAGGACCCTTAAGGTTTAAAAACTATTATGACTATAATCTGAAATGTCCACTGGTTTCTAAAATCCCTAGAAGCCTGTTCCAATCAACTGAAGAGAGAATTCTTGTTCTCACATTCCCTGTGCTGAGTCCAACCCAGGCTGCAGGCCCAGTGCAGCAGCAGGAGCCACTAACAAGGCCAGGAGCCACTAACAATGCTGGTGAGAAAGTCATCACAACAAGGGTACAAAGTCAAAACCAAAATAAACTCTGTCATGAAAAGAGACATCAATACTGGTATGAAATAAAAGAGACTATAAAAGGGGACAGCTAGATGGAAGGATTAAAATTAAACTTAAATGAAAGGAAAGCAAATAAAACCAGCCAGAAGATTGTGCCAGGAATGAAGGTACCACCCAGGACAAGGTCAGCTATCATATGACTTTCCATTTACTCCTGGGGACACACAGCAACCTAGGTGTCCAAGACGGAGAATGGAGCAAGGTTAATATCGTGGACTTCAAGAAGAAAATGCCAGAGGCTATTCTTGCATCTGTGGGCACAGACCTTGAGCTAGTCCTGAGGATCACTCCCCAAATCTTTGGCCATTTATGCTTAGGAATGGAGGAGGGTCACAGAGTTAGCTAAGAGATACAGGATGTGATATAAATATGTGACTTTTCTTATAACAAGGCATGCAGGAGAGAACATTTTTTATTTTCTGTCTTCCTCATCCCATACCTTCTATCTATTCTGTGTTTATACCATTTTCCCCCAAGTCTCAGTTTAAGTCCAATCATCTTCAGATTTAAAATACTACCTTAATTTTAGGGCTTAGGAGCTCCCCTTTCAGATAATTTGATTTATCCTTTCTTTCTTTCTCTCCCTCCCCCCTTCTCTCTCTCTCTCTCTCTCTCTCTCTCTCTCTCTCTCTCTCTCTCTATTTCTCTCTCTCTCGTATGTGTGGGGGTTTTGGAAGCTACTTTAGGACAGGACTTGTTTCTTTATTAGTTGTTATGTTTTTTTTTTTTTTATCTCCAGTGTTCAGCTGAGTGCTTGGGACATAACACTACATATGAAGTTTATCAGTTGAAAAACTACCAAGAAGAAAAGACAGTTTAGATACCAGAAGAAATAGATTCTTAAAATCAACCATGGAGCATTACAATACACTCCTATTTAAAATTCAATTCCAATGTCCTCTCTTATATCCTTCCTGACTCCTCACCATTCCTACTGCCTCCTCCCCCAAATTACTTTTTAAACACATTCTGAATGATAGCAAGGTGACTCAGTACTTAGAGTACTGGGCCTGGAATCAGGCAGGCTTATGTTCCAGGTTCAAAACTGGCTCAGACATTTACTAACTTTAAGACACTAGGGAAGTCATTTACCCTGCTCCCCTTCATTCCTTCATTTGTAAAATGAGCTGGAGGGGGAAAATGATAAACTATTTGGATAGCTTTGCCAAGAAAATCCCAAATAGTGTCACAAAGAGTCTTAACAGTGTAAAAACAACTGAGCTTGAAACATTTTGCCCATGTGATATGTGTATACACAATATTTTCACAAATGGAATTTAAGCGCCTTGAGGAAAAGGACTATTTTATTTCTGTCTTTGAATGTCCAGGAGATGGAATATAATTGATAAATGCTTATTGGTTAGGTCACTGATGAGGGGAATACTCAGCAGATGACTCTTGTTTGGGTCAGCAGCATTATAACACAAATGTGAAGATAGGGAAGAGACAATCATGTAAGCAGATTTTTAGTCTTTTCTAGAAGCAGATCTGCAGGGAGATATTTTAGCTTCCCTTTGGGTGATTCCTGGAGAGAGGATGACTTTGGATGACAACTCATTTTCCGAATCTTCACTTGATAAAATTTCTTGTCCAATAGAAAGATGCTTAGAGGTAACTGATATGCTGCTCTCTGTGTCAACTGAATGAACACAATGCTGCGAAAGATAGCACAAAGGTTTTAGAAGCTACTATTTATAGGGTAAATATATTTTCTGAGGCTGGTTCATCATTTAGATCACAGAAATAGAATGTGAAGGGACCTTAGAGGTCATGAGCCACTGAACACACAAGATAGTTGAAGTTCAAAGAGTTTAAATGACTTGGTGAAAGTCACTGACTTGAGATTCCAAGCCAGGATTTCTGGCTCCAAGAAAAAGTCCTTGCTTCTGCTCCTCCTAATTGGTAAATGAACAAGCAATTCTCCAAAACAGAAATGTAAAATAGCAGTCACCAAAAAGAGGACTCAAAATGAGCAATAACTAGGCAAATGAAGATTAAAATAACTCTGGGGAATTACCTCAAACCTATTAAGTAGATAAGACAGAAAAATTTAGTGGTGTGGGGGAACATGAGAAAATAAAAACATTAATTTCTTAATAGATAATGGTTAATTGGCCCAATTGTTCTGAAAGAGGATTTGACATTATATAATAAAATTACAAAAAATGCTCATGCTCTTTGACCCAAGACTTTATTGGATTTACTCCCTCGGGGGATTATTGATAGGAAAAGACCCATGTGTAGAAAAATGCTCATAACAGCATGATTTATGCAAGCAACAATTTGGGAACAAAATGTATGCTTAGAGATTAGGGAATGGCTCAGCAGCCTGTGGCACATAAAGACACCATGAAGAAAATTAAATATGAACATTTGAAACATGGGAAACTTTTTGGAGGTGATATAAAGTACAAAGAGCAGAGCCAACATAATACTTTGCATAATTCCATAGCTATATAAATGACAGAGCCAACCTAGTGTCACTGTCAGTATCATCATCATCATCATCAACATTAATGCAGTGTTTAAGGCTTCCAAAGGACTTTCCCAATACCATTTGATTATTCCATACAACAACCCTGAGAGACAGCTGATGTTATTAATCCCATTTTACAGATGAAGAAACAAAGAGAATAAATTAATTTGCTCCAGTCACATAGCTAAGTTTCTAAGTTACATTTGAATTCTGCTTTTCCTGACTCTACTAGCTATGTGACCTGGACAAGTCACTTAACCTTGTTTGCCTCAGTTTATTCATCTCAATAAGGGGCTAGAAAAGGAAATGGCAAACCATTCTAGTATCTTTGAAAAGACCCCAAATGGACTCATAGAGTCAGATATGATTGAACAACATTAGATTGTTATTTGAGGTGGTCCAATAGACAGAGCACTGGACTTGGAGTCAGGAAGTCTCATCTTCTGGAATTCAAATCTGACATCAGGCACTACTGTGTGCCCTGGAGAAGTCACTTAAACCAGTTTGCCTCAGTTTCCCCATTCATAAAATGAGTTAACGAAGGAAATAGCAAACCACTCCAATATCGCTGCCAAGAAAACCCCAAATGGGAGCACAGAGAGTCAAGCATGACTAAAAATGACTGAAAAGTTTCCTGATTCCCTGTTCTGCACTTTATCCTTTGAACCATCTAGATTGAAGTCCCGCCTCTGAAACCTAGGGACAATGAGATTTTGGGATAAGTCACTTATCCTCTGAGTGCACTTTGTACCCCTTGAAGATCACAAATAAATAAAGAAGGAAAAATTAATAAAAGGTAAGAGTGCACATACTATGGATAAGTTAAACTTCTTTCATGCTATTTTTCCTGTGAAAGTGGGAAGGCTGAGGGGACAGGGAGAAACGTGATATGTTATGGCATTAATCACCCTAGAAGTTTGTATTGAAATCACATTGGTCAACCTGTTCTGGGTGTTGGTGTTTCTGTTGACTAAGATTACACATGTAAGGAACAGGTGCATATATGGATAAAAACTGAGGTCTTAAAGAGGTGTTAGATGGGGGAGTAGGACTCATATTTCTGAAAACATATTCACATCAGGAATGGGTTCAATAAGCAACACTATATATATATATATATACATACATATATATATGCAACACCATATATATATATATATACACATATATATATATGCAACACCATATATATATAAATGGGTTCAATAAATAACATTACACACACATAGATATGTATGTATGTATGTGTGTATACATATATGTGTGTGAGTGCGCACACACACACATACCATGAAGGGTATAGCACCCTCTAAGATCTAAAGAGATAAGGGTGGAGAGATGGATGAATGGAGAAACAAAGAGTGAAGACAAAGGAGAGATCCTTGGGTGGAGGCAGGTTAAGAACTAGCAAGGCAAGTTAGGAGCAGAATTAAAACAATGAGTCTGTAGGGATAGGGAAGATATGTTTGTTTGTTTATGTGTGGGAGTATGTGTGTGTATATGTATCTATATATATCTACATATGTAAGTATAAATATATTCTTTTTTAACTAAAGTCTGCTTGGAGTGGGGGGTGGTGGGAGGGATGAGAGGAGGGGAAAGAATAAAATAAAAAAGATGCACAGCAGAGAACAAAAAACAATTTACAAGGAAAAAAAGAAAAGATGGGCATTCAAAAATATAATGTCTTCTATTAAAATACACACTTTCTTGAACTAGTATTGGTTGTTAGATATTTTGAATCCTCCCTGATGTTCTGTTAGGCACATGACAATGTTCTCTTTTGTTTTGTTTCATTTTGTTTTGTACTTCTTTTTCTATTTTTCTTTTTTCTTATTCTGTTTTTTTAAATAAAATAAATTTGAAAAAAAAAAACTGAGGCCTTGTGATTCCTAATACTTTTTTTTGCAATATCAAACTATATTTTGAACATGCTTTCTTTGAAACTGTTTGGATGATTGTGTGCTTTTGAAGGTGCAGATCTTGCTTCTGATAGAATAACTTAAAGTGAATTAAGTAATTTTCAGCAAGCATAGTGGGAAAAAATGAGGGCAATTTAACAGGAAGTAGGATCATTGAATCTAGGCCTATTTTTTCTCCTACACTACTAGAGCTTGCCCTACATAGTTTTAAAAAATCACTTGATGCACTCATATTTGGAATTTTCATTGGTACTGTCCACATCGTTACCAATTGCTTATTGCCACTTTTTCAGTTGTCTGTTCTAAAGTAAGGAGAGACCATCAATCATATCCCCAGTGGATATGAATCATGTTTTCTCTGAATGTTCAATCCTGCCTCCCAAAAACAAGCCAAAAGAAAATTTCTAAAGAGAATCATTCTACAAGAAATAGGTTCTTTCAAACTTTCTATATCATCTTTATTTGTGCTCTCATAGTCTTTCAGATTTACCATCCCCTAATTCAATGCTAGGCATATCACAACTACTCAATAAATTCTTACTGAATTGAACTGAGTTGAATTGAATCTCCTGATGACATGTATGTCAGGTAGGTAGAGGCAAGTATTATTATCCATGTTTTACAGGCAAGGGAACTGAAGCCCAGAAAATTTGTGTTGATTTCCTATCATCACCCAGCTAGGAAAGATAAAAATCAAGATTCAAACTCAACTTTCCTTATTCCATTTAATTTCTACTCTCACATGTTCCCTCATGCTGATTCCCTTTAGGACTTCTAAGTGTATTTCAGTATATTTTTTCATAACTAGATAAAGCTGTGAAAGAATTTTATACTGTTATAGACCAGGATTGACTAGGGGCAGTTAAATGACTCATGTTTGGGATTATAATGAACACTCCTGGATTATCTAGTACTAAACAAAAGGAAATTTACTTAGGAATAGTACAGAAAATGCAGTCTGCAGGATTGCAATACTGATTCAATTGTACATCACTTCTTTGTCTCCACATTCAACACAATGTCACTTGGTCTGGAGCATGTGCTTCCTGAGCTGGGTTTTGTATCTAGGCTAATAAGGAAGATAGAGGATTAATCCAAATGGAGTTCTCTGGCCCAATTAAGTCTCAAGGATATTTTCAGTGTGTTTTCGTTTAAGAAAAAAAGCAGTCTAGCCTGCCTTAGGAAAAAGCATATTGTTTCTACTACTGCCATGAACCCCAAAATCATACTAAATGTGTAAAGTTTCACCAAAAAAATCTTCGATATCCTCAAACAACTGAAGCATCTAAGATGGGGTCTTAGATGATAATGGAACATGTAATGATGTGTATTCATTTGCCTAAATTCTGATTTGAAAGCATGAAAGTATTTTAAAAAATGAGGAGGGTCTATTGATTTTTTCAATGATTAGCCAATAGACAAGCTACACATCCCATCTTTTTCAGTTCTGTTTCAGTATCCTTTCTTTTCCTCAATTTTTAAAAATTACTTATCTTTATCTGTCACTCCAATTAATTTCCCCTTTCATCTTCCTTATTTCCAAGGACACTTTTGATCCTTTACACATTCCTTCTATATATTCAATCATTTAATAAGCATTACAAAGACCTGTGTCAATTTTCATTAAAATAACCTTTGGTGTAAAGATAGAATAAGCAAACCTATAGACATTTTTTTACTACATTAATTTCTCTATATATTCCAATAAAGGAGAGTAAGTTGGCATAGTGGATACAGAGTTAGTCTGGAATCAAGGAAATATCAGGTTCCACATCCATGAAATAGCCTATGGCTATTTGACCTTTAGGCAAGTCCCCTAATTACTCTGGGTTATGTTCAACTCTTAGAGGACTATAAATTGTGAAAATAGTGCTGACTTGCACTGGTAGAAGTAGCTTTTCTGTTTCAAAATTACCAATACTTATATATTCGAAAGTGCAATTGTTGCTAAATTATTCCAATAAAAACTATCCCTTATATCATTTGCCATTACATTAAATCAACATGATCTTTCCTTTTAGATTAGAAACTTACAAAGGATAGATAATAATAATGAAAAAAATATCAAATCAATCAATCTATCAAATAAACATTATTTGATAATTCAATTCAATCAATGATCATTCGTTATTTCCCCAGAACTGTGATGTAAAGATGAAAAGAAAATAGCCCTCACTCTCCAGAACCTATATTCCCTGGAAGAACATAATGTACATAACTAAGTAAATGCTATACAAATACAAAATTCAAAATTATGGGTGGGAAAGGGCAAAGAAATCAAGAAAAGCCTTCTGTAGGACACAACCCTGTGGTTGATCTCTGAAGGGAGCTCAGATTTCCAAGTGATGGAAATGAGAAAGAATGGCATTCCAGGAACAGGGAACAGCTAGTACAAAGGATAGAGAAGGGAGGTCATTTACAGGGAACAGCGAGAAGGCTTGTCTGACTAAACTTTAAAGTACGTCGGAGAACAGCGTGGAATTAATTGGGAAAGATAGTATGAAGCCATGTCACACAATTGTTAAGAATAAGGTCAGTCCCTAAAAGGAGATATTAGAAGCTATTTCCTTCTACTCCTTTGCAGAGATAGGCAAGGGTGGGGAGGGGACAAGGAAAGAAGCTGATAGAACAGAGTATCATGTGTCCAATTTTTAAAAATGCTTTACTTAACACTTCTATTGATTTCTCTTTTTATATCTTTCCTTCCCTCCCCTCTTTAAAGTATTTGCTATAAGGGACCACACTGGGAGGAAGACCGGGAAAGAAGAAGAATAAGAATCTAACTTAAACTCTGGGTTGCAATCCCATATGAGGTCTTGTAATGAATGCAAGGGTCGTGATTTTATGATTTATTATAGCTTAATGTTTAATTTGTATGCCTATTTTACGTGCCTCTATACCTAAGGTCACATAAAAATTTCTTGGGTAAAAAGAGATCTCAAGTGGAAAAAGTTTAAGGAGCCTTGATCTAGGCAATATAAAAACAAAATAAACAAAAACAACAGAAATCTATTTTTAAAAAATAAATACAGACAGGCTTTGAATGCCAAACTAGGAGTTTGCATTTTGATGATGCTGATGATTATGGTGATAACCACTATATTCATGTAACTTAAAGATCACTGATGCATTTGTATGAGTATCTTATATGACCTATTGCAGTATTTTCAAAATTATCCAAGTCATATAGAGCTGGGAAGGCATATTCACTAGGGAAATTCTGAAACTAATTAATTATGGCAGCTTTGGAATAGTAGAAGAAAATGATGAGTCCAGACCCGTAGTTGTACATGTATAGCAGAGTATGCAAAGGTTAACATGTAACAATGAGAAAGGATGCTAGCAGAGCCAGGGACTTGAATCATTAAAGTCCCTGTTTCTCCTAAAGCATAAGTAAACTGATGGTGTGCTAATTTTCCAGGGCTGTACTACTGCTGAAACTTTTGTTCCTCAGTTTCTGTCTAGCCCTTTGGATTGAATTAGCATGAAACCTTTGGTCTGACTGCATATACTTCTTATACTGGCTTATATAATTTCATGTACTCTGTCAAAATCACGAGTTTACCTACAATTCTACTCTAAAACATACAATTTTCATTCTCACAGACAGACTCCTTTCCCACCCTTTCACTCTCCTACAGAGGCTCACAATACATATTTTCAACCTTCAGACACACAAAGCTTTTGAAACCCCTGCCATTAGAAGGGCAGACTGTTGTTGTTTTTCTTGATCAATTTCCTTTAACCAGTTATGCCATTCTCAACTGACTGATAAAAGCTGATTTTGACACATTCTGTGGCTCAAGGCAAGACTTGGAATAATATTGAACTTAATTTAGAATTGCTCCTGGGATTTAATAATGCTCTATTGTTGAAGGTCCATTCTGGTTGACAAATTTTTCTTTTAACCAGAAAATTTCTTAGGCAAAAATGATTAATATAATTAGAATGTGATCCTTACACTTCTTTTTTCCAGAAAAAAATTCATAGTATTGCAGGAAATGATGTGATTTTTCCTCCCTATAGTTTGTGGGAAGCATATCTCATTGAGATGATACAAAGTGTGTTATTGATGCTGTATTGCAGCAATTTGACTTAAAATTACAAAGAAAAATTCATGACTCCAATGATGAGAGACTTTTTAAAAGAAATTGTCCCATTTCTAGGAAATGTGCACAGGACCACAAAGGAATAGGACCAGAATAAGTTTAGATACCCCTCTGAGAAAGCCAGCAATACACAAAGATAAAAAGTGTCAGTAGGAAAGCAAATTTGGCAGAACAGAAACTTCCATCTATTACCCAAATGCAAAGAGAGATGTTATAGTAAGGGCACTAAGCCAAGAGCAATATAAAGTAAATAAACTCAGAAATAAAATATTCTATTCATTAAGGATATTTATTAATGCATTTGGCTAGCTAAAACTCTTACTTAAAGTAGTGGTAAGATCTGAGATAATCCATGGAGATGAAAAGAATAGGAGGCTTGAAACAGATGGCCAATCCAAAACCCAATAAGGCAGAGAAAATACTAATCAAATGGATTGTTTTTTATGACATCAGTGTGATTTTGGAGAGTAGAAACAAACTGATAAAAGACAAGATGAAGAAAGTGGGATTATAGGAAAGCCTCGTTTAAGAACAAGATGGTAGTCTGACCAAGGGAGACTGGCACATAACTTTGCAAAAAATGAGCTTATTCTTGAGATGTTTGGACAATTATTCCATAGAAAAAAAGTCATCTTTCATCCATTCCCAAAAGGCCTTCTTAAGGCATTATGTGAACATTTGGGGCCCATAATTTGTGCTAACTGCAGGGAGTGGGATCTTGAAAGGTTCCAGAAAAGAGTAACTCCAGCAAAAAAAGGACAGGCAAATAGGCAAAATGGGTCAGAGGTATTGGAAGTATTTGTGCTGGAGAAGAAAGACTGAAAGGTTCCTCTACAATCACCTAAAACTATTTTGAAAAGCTAACATATGAAGGATGGGGAACAGATGTTCTCCATTTCCACTAAAGATGGAACAAGCAGACATTGGGCTTAACATGCAGCCGGAAGGATTTAAATTGCTTTAACTGCAATCTTGTCTGGAAGCAACAGAGCATGCTTTATAAGCTTTTTGGTCCTGAGATTGTAGAGATGAGTGCTTGGGGTTCATATTCTAAGCTTTTCTCTTTCTCTCATTTTTGAAGAGACAGTTTGCTCTGAGAGTATCTGATTCTGACCCCCAATTTTGTCTCCTCTTCATTTTTCAGATCTATAATGTAAAAGCCAGAGGGAATTTCTGGAGAGGACATTCCTTCTACCAATGCATATTGAAAACTCATTGTAAGGTAAAGTCTTTTTTCCCTTTGTGATCTTTAAAAATCATTGGTTAAAAACTTAAAAAAAAAGAAAAACATTTTTATGTGTTAAAATGGACATTTTAAAATAATTTGTTTCTTTTATTTGTTGCACTTAATTTTATTTTTGTTCAAATTGCATGTAAAGTTGGTTTTCAACATTCATTTTTGTGTAATTTTCAGTTTCAGTTTTTCTCCCTGCTTCTCCTCCCCCCACCCCAAGACAGCAAGCAATCTGATACAGCTTATTCAAGGACAATCATGTTAAACATGTTTCCACATCAGTCATGCTGTGAAAAAACAATCAGAAGAAAAAGAAAAAATACAATAAAGGGGAAAAATAAAAAAGTAAAAGTACTATATTTCTATATTCAGATTTTTTATTCTGGATATGGATGGCATTTTCCATCTTGAAACATTTAGAATTGTCTTGTATCTCTGTATTGCTCTCTCTAATAGAGTTAAATCTATCATAGTTGATCATTGTGCAATGTTGCTCTTACTGTGTACAATGTCCCCCTAGTTATGTTCACTTCACTTAGTATCAGATCATGTAAATCTTTGCAGGTTTTTGTTTTCCTTTTTCCTGAAATCCACCTGCTCATCATTTCTTATACAATATTAGCACGAATTTAGACATTTAGGCAAATGAATTTCAACAAATGATATCTCTATTATAGCTAAGCACGAGAATTTGTAATAAAAACATTGAGTTCCCAAAGGGTCTTAAGCAAAGAAAGGAAAACCAAAAGAAAAAAAAAGGAAAATAAAGGCATACCCTATTTTTTAACCCAAGTATTAAAAAAAATTACCAGTGGTGAAAAATTCCCTTCTTCTATTTATGTTTACTCACATATTCTTTTCTGATGCATTATATTATAGCTAATTATGGCTTTCCATAAAGGTTTTTTAACAAATATAAGCCTTAGACCATATGAACAAATCCTCCCAACAATTAAAGACTGGGGGTGGAAGAGGGAAATCCTATCAATATCTAAGCCATGCATTTTGTGACATTTAAAAGTCTTTGACATGGTATATTCATACTTTGATTTCCTAATATCCTTATAAAGGTCATGTTTATGGTATAATAAGCACATATTTGCAAGGGTTATTAATCAGAGAAAAGCTATATTGCAAACAGACTCTCTTAGAATTTTTCCCCATTATAATGTGGAACATATTACCAACTTAAGAATGTCACATTTTTCAAGAGTGCCTTTAGGAAAAAAAAAAGGAAAAGAACAATGAATTTCTTTCAATGGGATGTCTTCATTGGAGATTAAATCAGAGTGCAGCTTAGCAGGAGAAATGACAAGTATGGATTCTATTATTTCAGCAAACTTAAATGGCTATTAATAAAATTCTAATTTTTAAGCCAATTTTTTTGCAGCAACCACATTACCAGCCATCCAGGAAACCAATGAGGTCAGTAACCTTTATTAACAATCCACGAGCTAGTGATGGTAGATGTTTCTAAGTCATATTCAGTGAGAGGGGAAAAAAAAAACCTTTTTAATGTTAAGACATGTTGAAAGCCTCCAACGCATCTAACTTTATTATTCTGGGTAGACGCCATGCCCATTTTGCCTCAGCAGGGAAGACATTAGATAGCCTCTTTCTTCTTCAATGTTCTAAGAAAACAAGGAGCAAGGCACAAATCCCTTTTTGTCCCCAAGAACTCCTAAAGAGCAAAAAAATCTGCAGCATCTTTTTTTGGCTAGTGGCTACCTGCTGATATTGTTTGTGTGACTGACAAGAAAGCATCCTATGCTGAAATGGGGGCATGTGTATTTCTAGGTATAAAACTAGAAATGTTTGTGTATACACACAAAACACACAAGCATAAACACACACACTCATATATACTTCCTTCTAATACTTAAAAACCATTTTGAAAAAATGTTTTCAAAAACATATCAGAAGATAGCAGATTATAAATATCATTTCAAAGCATCTATATATTCCCTAATTGTTTAAAATGTTTTAATTAAACAAGAGTCTAATGATCTTTGTAAAGCAAAACAGTGACATATTCTACTTAGACTAAGAAGCCATTCCATCTGGTGCTGGGTCAAACCCAGCTTTCTGTTCTGCAGTCAAATTGGAACAACTGTTAATAGTGAAGGAATACATGCTAGCAAGAGACAAATCACTTTCCAAATGAAAAGATCTGAAATTTGGACACCACCAATTACTCCAAAACACAGAATTTCTTAAAAAAAAAACTTCTTGGATGGAACCACATATCAGTCTCTTTTAATTTAAACAGTTGAGATCAAAATGCAGATTGGGACCAACTCATAGTAGGGGAAATATAAATGATAGCAAGTGACAAATCACTTTACAAATGAAAAGATCTTATATTTGGATACCAGTATTTACTATAAAACAAAGAATTTCTTTAAAAACAATCTTGGACAGAACCACGTCTGCCTCTTTTAATTTAAACAATAAAGGGATTCAAATGCAGATTATTTATTATCCTGTTGTCTGATATAGGCTATGAATATACAGTGATTCAATAATGATTTTTAAAAATCTTCACATATACAAAATACTACAAAGGTTGCAAAGCATTTTAATATATTATCTGATCTGTTTAACAGTTCTGGAAGTAAAGTATAATAATAATAATAATAATAATAACTAGCATTTATAATGATCTTATGTGCCTAGTACTGTATGAAGTGCTTTATAATTATTATCTCGTTTGATCCCCCAACATCCTTGCAAGGTACTTGCTCTCATTATCCCCATCTAAAATATGAGGAAACTGAGGCAGAGAATAAGTGACTTGTTCACTGAGCCACTTATCTGCCCCTCCTGCCCTCATTTTATAGAAAAGCCCAGATAGGCTCAGATTAAGTGGCTTGCTAAGGTTTATATAGCCAGTAAGTTTCTGAAGCAAGATTTAAATTTGGGTTCCCTGATCATAAGTCCAGTAATCTAGCTAACATGTGAACAAATTGCAGGAAAGGGCAAAATCTCCAGGAATAAATCTCTCCATTGTGAATATCAAAATAGACAAAATTGACTAAAGTTCGGAAGAAATGAAGCTTTTGAAACATGGTTAAAGGGTGGAGGCAGAAGGGACATTGAAATACTGCAGAAATCAAGCAATTCTTTCTAGGAAGTTACAGTCAAGTATGAGGAATAAGGCATGATAAGGTCATGGGTGAAATCAAAACATAAGCAATATTTTACATTGAAGAAGAAAGAACATCAAAATGAGGAACTTCCAGATAAATCGATCAGTTGAAGCTTCCTCATTGAATTTGTGCCTGAAGATCATAGAATGTTGGTTGGATTTTCCCACAAATCCAGAAAACCCCCAAAATAAAAGCCTTCAAGAGATCATCTAAAACAACCTTCTATTTTGAGACAGGAAAAGAATAACTCAGGTGAGGCAGATATAGACAAAACAAGATAAAGAGACTCCAAATCCCATATTTGAAGTCAGAAAAGATTTAGTCCGATCTCCTCATTTTGACAGAGGAGAAAACTGAGGACCATGGAGTCCAAAAGGTTTGTCCAAGCTCATATGGATTGTTAGTATCAGAAAAGAGGTTAACAATCAGATCATGTGGTCACAGATCTACAACTGGAAGAGATCTCAGGGACATCCACCCCAATCTTCCCATTTTAGAAATAAAGAAACTAAAGATAAGGAACATTGTCAGTGTGACTGGGTCACACGAGGAAGAAATATCAAAGATAGCACCAGGGGGGAAAATAGGAGAAGGGTGGGAGTTAGAGTGAAAGGTATGTGACAAATAAAATAAGTTTTAGATTGAAGAATCAGGAAACTTAGTTTCAAGTATATGTGTTCTTTTTTGTTTTTTTGTTTTTTTAATATTCTATTTGTTCAAAGTGAGGTAAGGCAAGGCAACACACATTTAGTTAAATACTTACCAGGACCCAGGTACTGTACTATGTTCATATGTAATCATCATTTTTATTCAAGTATTTTATGGAAATACTTGTATTATTTCATAAACTAAAAAAAATAATAATAAAAAAACAGACTCTGACCTAAAGGACCTTACATTATAAAGAAGGAAGATAAAACAAAAACAGAGTCAGAGAGGAACCTGGCTATCCATTTTCCATTCTTATTCCAACTTGGTGTCTGAGTTATATTAAAAATAGGATGTGAATCCAAGTCTTTCCTGACCTTAAGTCCAGTGCTCCTGCTCTTACCTTATATTATGTAGTCTTTCATAATCAAATTTTTAAGTGTTGGGGATCAACAATTTCTAAACTACACATATCTTTCGACCCATATACAACACCCCTAGTCCTATACTGCAGAGATATGAAAGAAAGAGGAAAAGGTTGCATTTGTACAAAAATTATGCAGAGAAGTTGTTTGTTTGTTTGTTTGTTTTTTTAATGGTGGAAAAGAACTAGGATCTACTGGGAGTGCTCATCATTTGGTAAATGGCTTAACAAGTTGTAGGATATGAACATAATAGAATGCTACTGTACTATAAGAAATTACTATGGTGATATCAGAACAACCTGGAAAAACTTGCATTAACTGATATAGAATGAAGTGAATAAAGCCATAATAAGTATTCATTTATAAAGAAAGTAAAAAAAAGAAATAATTTGAAATGCTTAAGAATTCTGAAGAGCTCTGATTTCAAAGAACAGATATTAAACATGCTACCCATTTTCTTAGATTGAAGGTTCAAGATTGAGTCACACATTTGTGTGATTAAGCTGATATGAGAATTTGTTTCACTGAATTATACATATTTATTGCGTGTTTTTTTTCCTTTTTTTCTAGTGGTGGAATTTTTATAAGTTAAAAACACAAAATACAAAGATAATGAAAGGAAGGTTTCAGAGAACCTTAGGAAGATGTACATGATCTGGTATGGAACAAAAGGAATAGAAGTGAATTTTTAAAAAAATGCAATAGTAATATTCTAAAGACAATAGGAAAGACTTAGGACATAGATCTAGAGAATCAGTGATGAAGCATGATATGTGTAGTTTAGTAACTGTTGAGTTTTCACTTAAACAAATTGATTATGAAAGGCCACATGATATAGGTAAGAGCATGAGCACTAGACTTAAGATCAAGAGAAACTTCGAGTCTCAAAGTTCAGAGATACATTTTTGGACACTGTCAACAGAGGATTTTTTTTTTTTTTGCTTGACTGCATATTTTTCACAAGATTTATTTAACTTTTATTTTTCCTTCTAGCGGAAGGATATAATGGGAAGAAATCTTCAGAGAAAAATATATAACAGTTAACTGAAAAACTGATTTAATTTTAAAGGTTTTTTAAAATAACATTCATATCACAAAAAGATCATTAAAAAAAAAAACACAGTTAAAAAGATCTAATGAGCCCCACCCCATCTCCAAGCTAGTCAAATGCTCAAAGGGCAGTCAACAGGATATGAGTAACAGGCAATATTCAGTGACAAATCATCTAGCTGGATGTATCATCTAATCTGCAACATTTATTAGCACATGTAAAAGATTTTAGAAGTCTTTGAATAGCTTGGTTAGTAGGGAAGAGAGGTTAGAATGAGTGTCATTGGGGATGGGTACTATGAGCTGTGGGAAATCAGTAGCAGGGAAACTCTCTTAGATCCCATGATGTATGTACTCTTATTATAAGATGAAATATAACTTGTAAGGCAGGTGAATAAAACTACCCTAAAGGGCAACAGAATCCTAGCTGATTAATGAAACCATTTTTATGCTCAAAAGAGACTTGTGAAATTATTATATCTCTAATAACTTTCTCTGTCCTCTAATGTTTCTCTGTTGCCTGTATCAAAAGTTGGCCAGGGACCTCAAAGGTAAGCCACGGGAGCTCAGAGTCAGGAAGACCCCTTTCCAGTTTGCACTTCCAAACTAGAAAGGTTTCAAATCCAATCCACTGGTCATGGGATCTCATCTTTTCTGAGGACCAACCTAAATACAGATTGAGAGTTTCTAAACAGAACACTCGTTCTAAAAAGATTTTAGTTCTCACTCCAGGATGCTAAGTTCAGAGAGTGCAAGTGATATTTCTAGACCTTTAGAAGCTAAAACCTAACACGTTGAGCACTTGGTCTGCCAACTCTTCCTCCATCTCAATCTTCTACCTCCCAGCAACATACAAGGATGTCCCAAGAATTCAAAGAGCAAATATTTTTCCCAATTGATGCACTTGTGATATCTATCTTAGATGCCAAAATTCCTGATGACTGCTCCAGTTCCTTAATGCAGGTTAGCTTCAAACTAATGATTTGCTAAAAGTAAGTTTTCTTTTTTAATCGTTAATCAAACACTAATGTTTTAAAGTACAAAGAAACACAAGAAGAAACTATGATTTTTATGTTTATTTTTAAAAGAAAAATAATAGCTAATATATAATTTATATACATATATTTTTACATATACATGCACATAATCCATATAAAGAAAAACTTTAAATTAAATATACATACATGCACATATAAACAATATGCATATGTGTCTCTTTCTCTCTCTCACCTATCTATATATCTATCTATAGATATAGGTCTATTACGGACATGTTTTTTTAAAAAAACATATCTTTTTTATTAAAGCTTTTTATTTGCAAAACATATGTATGGGTAATTTTTCAACATTGACCCTTACAAAGCTTTCCATTACAATTTTTCCCCCTAGTCCCCACCCCTCCCCTAGATGGCAGGAAGTCTACTACATGTTAATTATGTTAAAATACTTGACAAATTGGATATATGTAAACATATTTTTAAAGTTATCTTCTGTGCAAGAAAGGTCAGATCTACAAGAAAAAATAATCTGAGAAGGGAAACATAATGCAAGCAAACATGAATAGAGAACATGAAAATGTTATGTTCTGGTCCACATTTCATATCCCTCTCTCTGGGTGTATATGGCTTTCTTTACTGAACAATTAGAAGTGGTTTGAAACATTTCATTGTTGAAGAGAGCTATGTCCATCAGAATTGATTATCACGTAGTCTTGTTGTTGCCATGTATAATGATCTCCTGGTTCTGCTCATTTCACTCAGCATCAGTTCATGCAAGTTTCTCCAGGCCTCTCTGAAATCGTCCTGCTGGTCGTTTCTTACAGAACAATAATATTCTATAACATTCCTATACCATAATTTATTCAGCCATTCTCCAATTGATGGGCATCCATTCAGTTTCCAGTTTCTAGCCACTACAAAAAAAATCCTTCCCTTAAGATCTCTTTGGGATAGAAGCCTAACAGAAACACTGCTGGGTCAAAGGGTGTGCACAATTTGATAACTTAAAAACATATTATCTTGATTGCACTTTATACCAAAACTTTTATTATCCCTATTTTACAGATGTAGAAACTGAAGCTGTGTACATATGTATTTTATATAATTTATAACACAGAAACACACACAGGGATCCCGTGTGTTAGCATAATTTGAAGATATTATGAAACAACAGCAGAGTAACAAGCCTGCTCTATTTGTGCCTCTTAAGGGCTAAATTTCCTTTAACATCTGGGTGGCTCAGTGGATAGAGCACTGAATCTGAACTCAAGAAGACTTAAGTTCAAAATTAGCCCCAAGTTTACATTATATTAAGTGACCCTAAGCAAATCATTGTTCATTTTCCCTTGGTTTCTTTAGCTGTGAAATGGGGTTAATAACAGCATCCACTTTTTAGGGTTGTTGTGAGGATACAAAGGAATATTTATAAAGTCCTTTGCAAACTTTAATATTAGATAAAAAAAAGACTAGGCAATATTATTGTTATTGTTTTTATGTGTGTTTAAAATGTTTATTCATGCTCCTTTTATTTTATGTTTTTAATTATCCACTCACCACATCACTATCACCTATCACCACCTCCCATCTCCAAGTAAAAGCCTTCCCCTGTAACAAATGTGCAAAACTCAACAAGCAAATTAATCCACTAGCAATATCTGAGAATGTATGTCTGATTCTTCACATCTATTCCAATCTATTACAACTCTTTTTTTTTTAGTCACATAAATTGTGAAGACCATCTCCATAATTGTAGAGGAACAGAAATCTATATCAGGGGAAGGAATACTCACACTAGTGAGACCGCAGACCCTGGAGGTATTATTCATATTACTTAAATCAATCTTTAAATGTCTTTAGAGACTGGGAGCATTTGAGAGCTTACAAAAAGAAGGCCAACAATAGTAGGTGATTCTCCTCTAGGGAAGTAACACAGTTTGCGAAATGTGTGTCATCAGAGACAAAGGCCTCAGTCTAGAAATCTCAGCTTCAAGCTTTCTAGAGGTTGGATTTGGATTTGGTTTTAAATAAGCAAAAAGGCAGTTTACTGAAGGAGTCCAGCACTGAAACTGGGTAGTCCCATCTAGAAGACGTGCTCTTAACCTCATGCACTTTCGACTTATGCTAACGAAAGAGAGAGAGAGAGAAAAAGAGGGGGAGAGAGAGAGAGAGAGAGAGAGAGAGAGAGAGAGAGAGAGAGAGAGAGAGAGAGAGAGTCAGAGGCAAACATGAAGAGACAGACAAACAGAGAGATATTTCTCTGTATATACAGAGATTAATATACAGAATGATATATAGAGAGAGACAGATATATAGAGTTGGGAAGAGACAGACACAGAGAGAGATAAGTATAGCTGCATGTCAATGAATCTGTTTTCCTTTGTAATTTCATGCATTTTTTCTTTATATATTTAAAATTATTCCTTTTGAAAAGGATCCCACAGGTTTCACAAGGATTCACAAAAAGATTAAGGTCTTGATTCTCGACGTCCAACTGCAATAACATCAATGCTCACACCAGATGTTTCAGAGGCAAATATAAAATATCCATAACAGACTTCATTGTACAATACTATGCCAAAGAGGAAATGTATTTCTCACTTCAGCCAGTGATCAAGTTATCCCTGAGAGCATAAGATCTTAAAGGCCCTCATAATAATTTTTATTTTCACTACTCAAACTGCAGATGCTATTAAATTTATTCCATAAAGGAAATTCCTGTGACTCTTTTAAAATTTCTGGGATTTTAATTCCAAACATCTACTTGCTTCTATATAATGAAAAGATGAAGAGTAAATAACAATAGATAATTGCAGATGGGCTCCTATTTTTTTTTTTTGGTTTAATGCATTGCTATTAACCAATTCTTATAGCATGTCCTCTCTACCCTCATCCTCTATTAGGCTCCACACCAGGAATTGTGTGGCTAAAAAGATCATGAATGAGTACTAAAAGGTCATGATACAGGATCAATTCTCAAACTAGAGATGCTAGTTCCAACTCTGGTCAGACCATCACTTATATGCATTAGGTTAATTACATACATCAGTATGTGGCTATAGATAGAAATACAGATGGCAATAGGAAGGTAGATAGACATAGGAAGATTAAGGCTTTTTTTGTATGACAAATATATACATGTTTTTGCCGCAAAATTGATCAAATTCAATATGGACTCTCTGAATTCTGTGGCTTTTCATTGACTCTCCTTCACATCCACATGTATCTAAAAAAATTCTGAGAGAGAAGCTATGAGGAGAGACAAAGGTCCTTACCAAGAGATCTACACCAACAAAATCATAAGTCTAAGAAAAAAAGGAAAGGAAAAGTCTTGTAATATCCTTTCTTTTATTTTATATTTACATACACACATACATACATGTATGCATATAAAATGGAAATACATATAGATACATGTGTGAATATCCACAATACATATGCAAACACATATATATTATATATGTATACTTATATAATATATATAATTTATGTTTGTGTGCCTTCATTATTGTGATCTGCATGCATATATACTTATTTGTACATATACACATATTTAATGATACATATTATATATGTATAATCACATGTGTTTATATTCTGTGTATATATGCATTGTGTTTATATAAATGTGTATGTGCATTTTATGTTTATGTATAGAGATTGAGAAAAAGACACAGAGAAGGAAAGAAGGATATGAAAGAAGGAAGGAAGAAAGGAAGAGAGAGCAATGGAGGGAGGGAGGGAGGAAAGAATAGAAGGAAAGAGGGAAGGAGGAAGACAGAAAGAAAGGAAGCAAATAAAGAAGGAAGGAAAAAAGGAAGGAAGGAGTGAAGAAAAAGAAAGAAAGGAAGGAAGAAAGAGAGAGAGAAAGGGAGGAAGGGAGGGAGGAAAGGAGGGAAAGATGGAGAGAGGAAGAAAGGAAGGAAGGGAGAAAGGAAGGAAGGAAAGAAAGAAAGAAGAAAGGAAGGAAGAAGGAAGGAAGGAAGGAAGGAAGGAAGGAAGGAAGGAAGGAAGGA
>JAJPUD010000790.1:247094-265038 GCA_023553655.1 Myrmecobius fasciatus | reverse complement strand
GAAGGAAGGAAGGAAGGAAGGAAGGAAGGAAGGAAGGAAGGAAGGAAAGAAGGGACAGGGTTTTAAATTGAGTTATTTTTTGTATCTTTCTTTTAATAGAAGGAAGAAGGGAGGGAGGGATGAAGGGAGAGACATTATATAAGGTTTAAAATTTTGTAATTTTTTCCCCTGCCTTTCTCTCAATACAGGTGAAAGAAGTATACGTGCTATGTCATGTCATTTGATTGTTTGTTTGGTTTGCATCATTATTAAAATGACCAGAGCCTCTAATATCGTGGGGAAATTTTCTATGCCATAATATGGGGTAGAGAATGATGGAGGCCAATAGTGATTTGATCAGAGATCCACTGAAGCATGCTTATCAACCTTAAATAATTTATAGGTAGGATGATAGAAACTGCTTCAATTTATCCCTCTGGTACTTGCCCTCAGAATTTTATGTTAAAAGGGTGTAAGACAGAAAACAAACCCTATTAAATGGATGAATGGTTGATAAATAAAACATCTGAAACATGAGCATACTCATCCCCAATTTAACATTATTTCTTAACTCAATAAGTTCACTTGAAAGTGCTCACTCCTGGGGCAGCTAGATGGCGTAATGGATAGAGCGCCAGCCCTGAAGTCAGGAAGACCTGGGTTCAAATCTGGTCTCAGACACTTAACATTCCCTAGCTGTGTGACCCTGGGTAAGTCACTTAACCTCAATTGCCTCAGCAAAAAAAAAAAAAAAGAAAAAAGAAAAAAGAAAGTGCTCACTCCTAAAGGACACCTATGGCTCACATAATCTCAAAAGTCAAAGAACCCTTTGCTGTTGATGTCCATAATTTCACATCCATACCATAAGAGAGTTTTCTAATAGTGGCCACTGTTTAATACAAGCCTAGATTCTAAAAGAATCTGACCAGAGAAGCTTGACATTTGATACAAGGGAGTTTGGAGACCAGCTGGCTCAGTCTGAGATTACAAATTTTATGCTAGGAGGTAGAAGCAAGATGCAGAGAAAAATCAGGAAGTCATCTGAACTCTCCCAATTTTCCCTCAGAAACAATGCTAAATTAAGCCTCTAAGCAAATTCTGGAGTGACAAAACCCACAAAAAAATGGAGTGAAACAACTTTCCAGCTTAAAATAGTTTAGAAAGTCTTTGGAAGAGGTATGTCTCACTTGGGTAAAAGGGTGCTGTAGCTCTACACAGGTGATATCTAGGTAAGTCAACAAAAAGCTCTTAGCCACAGCACAAATCAGTAGGAAGGTCCCTTGATCCTGGCTCAGTAGACCAGTGGCAGAACAAAAGGCAAATGACAAGTCTCAGAACTCCAGCACAACAGATACATCTAGACCAGACCATCTCAGTACAGGAGGCAAGCCACAGATACCTGAAATCTAGGGCATAGAAAGACAATGACCAAAACCTTCCCTCCTCCCCATAAGAAGCTTGAAACTGTGCCCTCAGTGTTCTCCAGGAACAGGAAAAGTCACAATATAGGCTAAAATAAGTAAGAAACAAAAAAAGAAAACAAAAACATACAAAGATACCATGGCAGCAAGGAACTTCAAACACAAACTTAAAAGAAGAAAACAATGTCAACATGCTTACATGTGAAGCCCTAAAGGGGAATATGGATTGGTCTTAAGCTCAAAAAGAATTTCAAAATTCAAATAAGAGAGGTAGAAGAAAAGTTGGGGAAGGAAATGAAACATGCAGGAGAATTATGAAAAAATAGTCAAGAACTTGTAAAAGGAAGCATAAAAATTGACTGAAGAAAACAACTTATTTAAAAAATGTAATTAGTCAAATGGAAAAGGAGATACAAAAGTTAACTGAAGAAAATAATGTCTTAAAATTAGAATTGGGCAAAGAGAAGCTATTGATGATGAGACATCAAGAATTAGTCAAACAAAATCAAAAGAAGGAAAATTTTTTTAAATGTAAAATACATGTAAAATACTTAATAGGAAAAAAAAACAATTGATCTGGAAAATAGATCCAGGAGAGAAAATTTGACCATTATTAGACTGACTACCTGAAGGCCATGATCAGAAAAGACCTGGAGAGCATCTTTCAAGAAATTAGCAGGGAAAATCACCCTAATTTCCTAAAATCAAAGGATAAAATAATCATGGAAAGAATCCATCAATCTTTTCCTGAAAGAGATGGCAAAATGAAAATATTATAGTCAAAAGGAATATTATAGCCAAATTTCAGAATTATCAAGTGAAGTAGAAAAAACTGTGAGTAGCCAGAAATACTTCAAATATCAAGGGGTCACAATCAAGATTAAACAGAATTTAGCAGCTTCAATTTAAAGAAGCAGACGTTTTAGAATATGCTCTTCAAGAAGGCAAAGGAGTTTGGATTATAACCAAGAATTACTTAGAAAAAAAAAAAGAATGAGCATAATCTTTCTGGAGAAAAGATGAGCATTCAATGAAATAGTGGACATTCACATTTTCCTGATGGAAAGACCAGATTAAATAGAAAATTCAATTTTCAAATATATTACTCAAGAGAAGCATAAAAAAGTTGACAGGAAGGAAGAGTGTGGGCATAAAATGCTTTTGATGTGATGATATATAGACAGAGAGATATAAAATTAGGGGTGAAAAGGGATTATACTGAAAGAAGAGGTGCAAAAGATCTATTACAACAGAAGGAAAGAAAAGAAGTAAACTTTTTTTTTTGAACCTTACTTTCATCAGATTAGGCTTAAAGAACTTAGCTTTTAATATTCAGTTTTTTATACTTTTTATACTCAGCTGAATATATAAATTCATTTTACCATATAGCAAAGGGAAAGGGGAAAGCAGGGAAGGGATGGGGGTTGATAGAAGCAAAGATTGATTGAGGGTGGTGGTAATCAGAAGTAAAACATTGGTAAGGAGAGACAGAGAGAAAAGTATAAACGGAGGCAAATAAAATGGAGGAAATTTTTCAAGAATAATAAATTGTGAATATGAATAGGATGTACACTCTCATAAAAAATGAATAGCAAAGTGAATTAAAATACAGAATCTTACAATATGCTGTGTATAAGAAACACATTTGAAGCACAGAAATATATAAAGAGCAAATTTAAAATGCTGGTGCCTTTTAAAAAGCTAAAAATTAAAACTACTTTAAAAAAACTAAAAACTGCAGGTAATAAAGGGATGTGGAAAGATAAATGAAAAACTAATTAGAAACTAAATAATCTAATCCTAAAGAATGAATGGGTCAAAGAACAAATCATAGGAATGAACAATATTTCCCTCAAAGACAATGACAATAATGAAATAAAATACCAAAACTTAGGGATGCAATCGAAGCAATTCTTAGGGGAAATTTTATATCTCTAAATGTTTACATGGATAAAATACAGAAAGAGGAACAAATAGGAGAAGAACAAATTAAAAATGTCTAATTAAATACAAATTATAAATTCTGAAAATCAAAAAAGATTAATAAAGTGGAAAGTTAGAAAACTATTGAATTATAAATAGGTTGGTTTTCTAAATATTGAGTTATTATAAATAAGAGCTAGTTTTATTTAAAAATTCAATAAAATAGATAAACCTTTGGTCAATATAATTAGAAGAAAATAAAGAAAACCAAATTACCAGTATCAAAAATGAAAAGGGTGAATTCATCCCCAAAGGAGAAATTAAAGCAATAATTAGGAGCTATTTTTACCAACTTTATGCCAGCAATTAGGAAGTATTCTGCCAATTGTATGCCAATAAATCTGATAATCTATGTGATAGATAAATATTTACAAATACACACATATATATATAATAAGTGTTATATGTTATAGATATTATAAGTAAATATAATAAATAAAATTTTATAAATTTCCCATATAAACTATTTAGAAAATAATAGGTGAAGGGATTCTACTAAATTCCTTTTTATGTCACAAATATGATGCTGATACCTAAAATAAATTGAGCCAAAATAGATAAATAAAACTATAGAACAATTTCTCTGAAGAATATTGGTGTAAAAATCTTAAACGAAATATTATCAAGGAGATAATAGCAATTTATCACCAGAATAATACACTATGGCCAGGTGTGATTTATTCCAGTAATGCAGGGCTGGTTGAATATTAGAAAAAACTGACCACATCAATTAAAAAATTAACAAAGATCATATGATTATCTTAACAGATGCAGAGAAAGCTTTTAACAATGCACAGAAGACATTCCTATTAAAAAATTAGAGAGCGATGGAATAAATGGTGCTTTTTCTTAAAATGATAAGCAGTAGTTATCAAAACCTATCAGAAAGAATTATCTGCAATGGAAATAAACTAGAAGCCTTCCCAGTAAGATCAGGAGTGAAACAAGGATGCCCTTGTTATCACCACTATCATTCAATATTATACTAGAAATTTTACCTTTAGCTATAAGAGAAGAAAAAGAATAAGGAATGAGAATAGGCAATTCTTTGCAGATGGCATGATGTTATACTTAGATAACCCTAGAGAATCAACTAAAAAACTACTTGAAACAATTAAAATTGTATCAAAGTTGCAGAATATAAAATAAAACTACATAAGTATTAGCATTTCTATATATTACCAACAAAGCTCAGCAGCAAGAGAGAGAAAGAGAAGTTCCATTTAAAATAATTATAGACAAAATATATTTGGGAGTATAATTGCCAAGAAAAATTTAGGAACTATATGAACACAATTACAAAACACTTTTCCCACAAATAAAGCCAGATCTAAACAATTGGAAAAAATAAATTGCTCATGGGTAAGCTGAGTTAATATAATAAAAATGACAATTCTACCTAAATTATTTACTTATTCAATGCCATACAAATCAAATTACCAAAAATCATTTGGTAGATGTAGAAAAATAATAAAATTCATCTGGAAGAACAAAAGTTCAAGGTTATCAAGAGAATTAATAAAAATGCAAAAATGCAAAGGAAGAAGATCTAGCTGTATCATACCTAAAACTATATTATAAAGTAGCTGTTATCAAAATTGTTTGATACTGGCTAAGAAATTGAGTGGCAATGAATCAGTGGAAGAAGTTAGGTACACAAGTCACAGCAATAAGTGACTACAGTAATCTATGGTTTGATAAAACAAAAGGCCCAGCTTCTGGGATAAGAACTCACTGACAAAAATCGCTGAGAAAACTGAAAAATAGTATGACAGAAACTGGACATAGATCAATATCTCACACTGTATACCAAGATAAGATCAAAATGGATACACGATTTAAACATAAAGGATGACACAATGTGCAAATTAGGAAATCAAGGAATACCTTACCTGTCAAATCTATGGAGAAGGGAAGAATTTATGACCAAACAAGACATAGAGAATATTATGAAATATAAAATAGATATAAATAGATAATTTTGATTACATTAAATCTGAAAAGCTTTTGAACAAACAAAACAAATACAACCAAAATTAGAAGAAAATCAGAAAGCTAGGAAAAAATTTTTACAACCAATGTATCTGATAAAGGCCTCATTTATAAAATATACAGAGAACAAAGTCAAATTTATAAAATACAAGTCATTCACCAATAGATAAATGGTCAAAGGATATGAACAAGTAACCTTCAGAAGAAATTAAAGTTTGTTGGTAGTTTTTTTCATATGAAAAACAATATTCTAAGTCACAATTGATTAGAGAAATGCAAATTTAAAAGACTCTGAGGTACCACCTCACATCTATCAGATTGGCTAAAATGACACACACAAAAAATTATATATTGGAAAAAATGTGAGAAAACTGGAACACTGGTGCATTGTTTGTGGCACAACCATTCTGGAGAGTAATTTGGAACTCTCCCCATAGGGTAATAAAACAGTACTTACATTTTGATCCAGCAATAACACTACTAAGAATATATTCTAAGGAGATCATAAAAAAGGAGGAAAAACTCACATGTACTCTCTCTCTCTCTCTCTCTCTCTCTCTCTATATATATATATATATATATATATATATATATATAAATCTAAAAAATTTACATGAATTGACAAGTGAGCAAAGAGAATATTATGTACATTAATGGCAACATATGATGAACAATTATGATAGATAGCTCTTCTCAGCAATACAATAATCCAATTCAATTCTAAGGGACTCCTGAAAGAAAATGCTGTCCACATCCAGGAAAAAGAACTATGGAATCAGAATGCAGATCAAATCATACTACCTTCACTCTTGTTATTGTTATTTTTTTTTCTTTCTTGTGGTTTTATCCCTAGGTTCTAAAGTTTCTTTTACACCATGCCCAATAAGGAAATATGTTTAGCAAGATTGCACATGTATAATATATCAAATTGGGAAAGGGTGAGGGAAGAACGTAAGGGAGGAAAAGTATCTTTATATGTAATTGGAAAGAATAAAATGCTATTACATACCAAAAACAAAAACAAAAACAAAATCAAGTTTGATGCCAAGGGCAAGCAGTATGAGATGATCCATGCAAAGTTACATAACTTCTAAGTAAAATTAACCAACAGTTTTGCAAATAATATAATTTTATGCCTGTTTGTCTATACTTCCCTGTCTGGCATTTTATCCTTCCTTCCTTCTTTCATATACTTCTTTCTTTATCCTCAACACTTAGCACAGGCTGGCACATAGTAGCTGTCTAATAAAAACTTGTTCTCTTATGCTATTGTTTATTATTCTTTGTTTATTTTGTATCTTCCCTCTTACTTTATTTTGGGTGCAATTGATCAATGGGAGTCCTCCAACCTTAGTGCCCAGTGCCCTATCATGCCAAGTGAAATGGAAAATAGGAACATCAATCAAGTAAGAGTGGAAGAGACAGGGAAACAACAAAGCAAAAAATAACTAAAACAAAAGCACATTTGCACAGAATATAGTATTGTATCCAGTTAATTACCTCAATTCTCCTTTTTATTCCTTTTACATATATATGTATGTATATATATATGCATATACATATATATGTATATATATATGTATATATATATATATGTATATATATATATATACATACACACACAACCAGTGCCTCAGTATGGTGGGAACTCAAACACTCAATTATATTTCATGCTGCAGTAAGTGCTGCTTAACTCTGAGATGTCAGGACCATTATGATTGGGCAGTTGTCAAGGAAGATAAATTTTGAGATGCATTTACCTTCATGGTGTCTCCTTGAATAATTTTGTAAGCTCCTCAGTTCTTATTCTTTACAGTGTTCAATGAAAAAACAAGTTTCTCCCTGTGAAAAAAGGCTTAAAATTCCATTCCATACATTCCTAATAACTTGGAAGAGAGGGAATGGAGAATGTCAAAAAAATAGGATTACACATGAATTCACTTAGAAGCCAGAACAGGCTCACCAAGGATGTATTTGCAGTAGGTACAACATTAACAGATATTTACTCCTGATAATGGGAACATTTTTTAAGAAATCAAATTATGTTAATGTCAACTTACCAGTCATTGCCTTGAAGAAATAGTAGATAGTAGCCTTAGTAAACCTCTGATTTGGGGAATAAATATAAATAATAAGCTGAGAATAATGATGATACAATAATAGACAGTTGTTTAATGAAATATATGCATCAGTGAAAAAGACTATCACTATGTCTTATTTTTTAAGGACTTAGAATGTATTTTCTAATGTCTTCTCATTTTCTCTTTCCTTCCCTTACTCCCCCATTCTACAGCTTCAAGTATATGAAGCAACTAAGAAGCAAACAAAGGGATATTAAACAGATCAAAAAGGATGATGGAACAAATGTATACATCAGAACTCATTCTTCAATAGTTACATGGTCAAAGAATAGGATTAAAGAGATCGCAAGAAGAAATACAAAGGATCAACAACCATTTGAAAAATGATGCTCCAAATCACTAATAAATGAAATGCAAATTAAAATAAATCTCATTCATCTCACATGCTGCAAAATAACAAACATTTAAAAAAATAATCAACATTGGAAAAGCTATAGGAAGACAGCAAACTGCAACACTGTGAAACCGTAAATTGTTTCAAATATTCTGAAAAACTCTATGAGTGTAAGGATATGTGTGTGTGTGTGTGTGTGTGTGTGTGTGTGTGTGTGTGTGTGTATCTTTGTGTTGGAGATAAGGCATTTCTTAGCATACCATGACTACATTGTGATTTGGCTGAATAGAGTCAGGAGTTTTGTCTCATTTCCTAAATCTCAAGAAAAATTTGCTGTGAAATGAATAAATCTTTTAAGGGCTGTATTGATTTTGAATGTGAGGAGAATTGATCTGGCATTATACTAAAAAAAATGATTAAACTACTGACCCAGCAATCACACTACTGAACATATACAACTTATTAAGTGAAAAAGAATACCATCTTCGGAGTAAAAAAAAATACAGACTTAGGAGCCAAAGTAGTTAAGTCAAAGTACCAGCTCTGTTTTTTATTACCCATGTAAGCTTGGACAAATCACTCATCTTCCCTGGTATTCAATTTCCCTATCTATAAAATGAAGAAGTTGAACTATTTGATATCTTTTGTCTCCTCCAGTTATCAATCTCTAAAACTATGAAAACCCAAGGAAGTCAATGACAGAAAGGTTCCAAGTATAATGAAATGTTTGTGGCAGCATTTCTTATGGAAGCAAACAATAGCAACAACTCGAAGCTATGTAGATACCCATTCATCAATGAGTCCTAAAAATTGTGCTATATTAAAATAATGTAATATATAATATAATAAATATATGCATGTACCATAAAATTAAATATTAAGAATTCAGAGAAACATGGAAAGACTTGTTAGAAATGAGAAAATTAGAACACTCCCACACACATATGTGGAGAGAAGGAGAAACAGAGAGAAGCAGATGAGACAGAGACAGAGAGAGATAGCAGGAGAAAGAGAGAGAGACATAGAGAGACAGAATGAGAGAGACACAGAGAGAGACAGAGAAAGAAAGAGAAAACTGAAATTCCTGACCTTTGTATCATTTGCTTTCTTGATTGGTCAAGACACTCTTGTCTGACTGGCATGATATGGAATTTATGCAATTATGGCAAAGAAAAGAAAAGAAATTAAAAAGTCTACTCTTTCCTGTATTTTTTTTTATTTCCCTGTATTTTTTCTTTTTACTTTCAGGGATACAATGTCACATTTGTGATGGCCTCTCCTCTTGCAACTGTAAAGATCAACCGTCTCTGTGCTTTTGTACTTTGACAGACATAGAAGTGTATGAACTAACTCTCAGAAGTCATTGGACAAATCCCCTTCATTATACAGATGAGAAATCTTAGGTCCACAAAGCTCAAATAATTTGTCCAAAAGCACAAAAATGGCCAAACCAGAATTCTAAGTCAAGTCCTATCATCCTAGTTCTGCCACTTATTAGCTATATGACCAAGGTCAAATCACTTAACCATACTATGTATACTTTAGTTAGCTTATCCATGAAATGGAGAGGTTAGACTCATGATTTTTCTTGAGCCCCCTCTAACTTTAAACCTCTGCTCCTATCAAACCATGTGCTGCTTTTCTAATTTCCTCATATCTATAAGACCCTTATTTTAGAAATATTGTAGAGGCAAAGTCTAGATGGTGGAGTAAAGGCAGGGACTCACTGGAGCTCTCCCCCAAACCCCCCCAAATTGCATTAAATATTGCTTTTTTAGAGTATCAGAGTCCACACAAAAGATGGAGTGGAACAATTTTCCAGCCGAAGAGAACATAGAAGGTTGGAAGCAAAGGTCTGTTTCACCAGTGCAGTTTCAGTGCAGGCCATACCAGCACAGCCCCAGCCCCAGAAAACTAGGAATAGGCCTTGGCACCCTCTTCTCTTTTCAATGTTCTTCTCCTCTTCCTCCTTCTCCTTCTCCTTCTCCTTCTCCTCCTCCTTCTCCTCCTTCTCCTCCTCCTTCTCCTCCTTCTCCTTCTCCTTCTCCTCCTTCTCCTTCTCTTCTTCCTCCTCCTCCTTCTGTTCCTTCTCCTCCTTCTCCTTCCCCTCCTCCTCCTTTTCCTCCTCCTCTTTTTCTTTCCCTTCCTTCTCCTTCTTCTCCTCCTTTTTTTTCCTTCCCCCTCTTCTTTTTAAGGTTTTTATGGTTAATTCTCCAATTGGATTGTGAAATCACAGAAGGCAGAAACTATCTTTAACTTTGATTTTTTTTTTCCCACAATGCTTGCAGCTGTTGATGTCTTATTTGTTACTTATTAACTCACTGACTCTTCCTTATACTCACACAGCACCAGCTTACTTCAGACTCCCTCTCTCATTTGGACTGCCATAATAAGCTCCGAAATGATGTCTCTGCATTGTCTTCCTACACCAATCCATTCTTTATACAGACACCAAGGGGATTTTCATAAAGTATGAATCCAATTGGGTCTCCTGCCTACTCCTATTCCCAATAAACTTCACTGATACAGAAGTACCTATAGAATCAAATATTAGCTGCTCTGGCATTTAATATCTTCCCAACTTGGCCACTTGATTCTTTTCCAATCTTCTTAATCACTATCTTCCATGCATTCCATGGTCCTACCACCAATGGCCTATTTGCTTTCCTTAAAAAACAAAAACAAACTCCATCCCCCATCTCTGTGTCTTCACATCAGTTGCTCTGTAGGCCTTAAAAGGCTCTCTTTTTGCTTCTGGGTATCTCTGCTTTCCTTTCAAACTCAGCTCAAATACCAATTTTTACCAACCTCTGAACTTGCTTTATTTGAAATATTTTGATACCTTTATTTGAATATAGTTCCACTGTAGTGCAAAGTAGTTTAATTTACACACTACAAAGTGATCCTGAGAGGGTTATTTTGAAATGGGATCAAAGGTTTTACCAGATGCCAGAGGGGTCCATGACACTAAGAATCCCTCTTTTACAGGAAGGCTTTCTTCATCGTTCCCATCATTCTTCCCCCATATACTATCATTCTCTTTCCTAAAACTTCCTTGTTACTTATATTTTGCATATTCACAAATTTTAAATAATGAATTTACATATTTGATATATTAATTATACATTCACATATGTGCATATCTACCTATAGCTATTTCTATTATATATGTACTATCATTCATCTACCTTTCTGTCAATTTATTTATCTACTTAGATATAAAGGTTATCTCTCTGCTTAGACCATAATCTCTTTGAGGAAAGGTATTGCTTCATTTTTACATTTGTATACTCAGTACCCAACAGGAAATTTTGAACATAGCAAGGCCTTAATAAATGTATGTTTATTGATTTATCACTAGATACGTGACTCCAGTAAGAACCTTCACCACCCTGAGCCTAAGTTTTGACATATGCTAAACGAGATGTTGGAAAAGAAGCCCAGGAAGGATGACTTTTGAATCTTGATTTAGGGTAGGATGTCATTCTAGAAAGACTTCTAGCCAAAGACCCTTCCAGATCCCTCTGCTCTGTTGCCAGAGGCTACAGAATCCAGTCAATTCCCCAATATGAGGAAGCAACAAGGAGGACTTTGGTGAGCAACCCACATTACACATTTGAGAAAATCAAGTTATATTTTGGAAAGACATACAGCTGTGAGATTTCTCAATGTAAAATTCATTGCTAGGAACTGAAGAAAGTCAGCATTTATTTTTCCTGGGAAAAAAAAAATTAAAACAACCTCTTATTCATTCTGTGTTTTTAGATTTCAAAAAACCCTTCACATAACTTGTGTATTTATATTTAACTTTCCTGACATAAGCATTTTCAAAGACATTAAAAGCAAAGTAAATATCACTGTCCTAGTACAAACATCAGGAATTCTAACAGCTGGGAGAGAGTATTTATAGAGTAGGGGATAGAGCCCTTTGGATGTAACCCTTACCCAAAAGAAAAGATAAGAGAAGGTTTGAAAATGCCAGTTTTCTTTTTCCTTCTTCTTTTGCCTGGATACCCTGGGGGGATATGGATAAAGAAGAAGCATATGCAAAGCATTCTCCCTTTGCCAAAAACAAATGCTTTACTTTCCACTGTGGATCTTCACTGGGAAAGAATTTCACCTCTGAAAGTGTGGTTTATCTTTATCACTATTCAAAAGCAAATATCCCACCTCCGGCTCCCCTTTAGCTTCAAACAGAAAGTGTTTTTCAAGCTCTTATTTGCTCACAATCTTGTTTGGATATTGTGAAGGGAAGGAGGGGGGGAGAGAAAGAGAAGGACAAACAGACACAGAGACAGAGACAGAGAGAGACAGAGACACATACAGAGAGAGATAGAGGGAGAGACAGAGAGAGACAGAGACAGACACACACACACAAAGAGACAGAGACAGAGAGACAGAGAGAGAGAGAAAGAGAGAGAGACAGAGAGAGGGAGGAAAGAAGGAAGGAAGGAAAGAAAGAAGGAAGGAAGGAAGGAAGGAAGGAAGGAAGGAAGGAAGGAAGGAAGGAAGGAAGGAAGGAAGGAAGGAAGGAAGGAAGGAAGGAAGGAAGGAAGGAAAGATAAACAGTTTCTACAGCCATAGAGCTTATGTTTTATTCAAGAAAAAAAATCATAAACTTTGTAATACTGTATATTTATTTTTTAGAGTCCCTAGATTTTACTAGACTGTCTGAAGGCACACAGCACTAAAAAGGTTTACAGCTTCTTGGTAGGAAAAAGTAACCTGAATTAAGTCTTAAATTCAGACTAGTAAAAGGCAGTAGCTAGAACACAGTACATTCCTAGGAGAGAGGACCAACACATGTAAAGATAATGGAGTTTGGCCATGTAGAGCACACAAATTTTAAATTCCAGAGCAGAATTTGAACCCAGGTTCTCCTGCCTCTAAGTCCCACCTACCTGCATGAGTCCCATCTTTGATCCTTTCCCATTTGTAAGATGGCAAGCCTCTTATGAAAAATGAACTGTTTAAGTTACCTTTTTATATCCCAGTACCCAGCACACAATAGGTACTTGACAGATATTTATTATTATTCAATTAACTACATGAGCTTTGAATTAGTGGCCTGTTCACCCCCATGCCAGGAAGAAGCATCATAGTAGGACATTAGTGGTTAAAAGGGACCAAGTGAATAGATTACCTGAAACCTCACTAACCTTCCATTCCCCTCTTTTCTTTTCCACCTATTTCAAGATGAACTTTGGCTATTTGTAACCCAAGCCTAAGGAAAAGTATATATTCAAACTATGTTCCCTATCCCAAATGGAAAAATGGAGTCAAAGACTCATGGGAATTGGAAACTGGTGACCAGTTTGGATTGTGATCTCTCACTTATGATTTCTTAGAGTGCTCCAGCATCTATCATGCTGTTATCTGAGATAGGTTGATATTCACTCAGTTTTTTGGCTTTTGATTTTAGTCAGAAATACAAAAAAAAAAAAAAATCAGTAATGATTTCCCTAAGCAACAAACTAGATTCTCCCATAGTTAGGGAAGATTTTCAGGACAGATGCCCTATATAGGGCACAGTTCCATAAATGAGAGCAAGACTGTGATTTGTGTCTGTTTACAATATTGGGCTTGCCTGATGGCTTAGAAATGAATTTGCATACCCTCCACAACAGGGAGGAATAAAGCTTATCATTTATACATAATGAAATGATTTACTCATGCCCCGAGGCTCTTTCACATCTAAATAAAGAAAATATGATCTTGTTACAGAGGTCATCTCATTTATTTTAAAACATTTCCTCATTGGTTTTTAAGTCTATTTTTATGGACAAGAAGTTTCATGCATGCAAATATGTGAACTGGATTTAAGAAGAAAAGCAGAAAGACAGAGACCATGAGAATCAGACAAACAGAAAAAGAGGTAGAGAGACAGACACAGACGGGGACTGAGACAGAAGCTATCTTTTAGATTAAGATCAAGCTTTTCCCAAGAGTGGCAATTTATATCTAAATTGCAAAATCCTCAGTAAATGATTAGGAAAGACACTGGCAAACAGTGAGTATCAGAACAGACAACCAGGCCTGGTGTTATTTCAGTAAGTGACAATAAATCAGAAGTCAGAGTGAAAGCTGGGGAGTGCGCTGAGATTTTGATTGAGATTTGAGCCTATCAGAGAATTTCCCTCTCATTTTGCAAGGAGGGTAGCTTGTAGTTCAATACTGTCCCTACATGGTACTAGCATTATAGCCTAACATCAAGAAAGCTAACCATCCAGGAGAAAAAAAAATGTTCTCCTTTTCTGCATTAGCACACAATTAAATGCCTGCAGAAACTTTAGCCACACATTTAGTTCTATATTCATATATTCCCTGTCTCCATCACGAATCACCAACCATCACACACATACACAGATAGAGAGACAGTGAGAAAGGGAGAGACAGAAAGACAGAGGGAGAAAGAGACAGAGACACACAGAGACAGAGAGAGAAACAGAGATAGAAAAGAAGAGAGAGAGAGGGAGGGAAATGGAGAGAAAGAGGGAAAGAAGGAGAAGGGAGAAGAAGAGAGGAAGAGAAAGAGGGAGGGGGAGAGAGAGACAGACAGAGACAGAGACAGAGAGAAAAAGAGAAAGACAGAAACATACAGACAGAAAGAGAGCCCTCCCATAGTAGAAACTCCTTCCACCACTGTGATTTGGATAGTAAAGTATTTCTGACTTTGAGAGATATCTGTAACATTATGATGTTAGGTGATTTGTACAAGGTCACACAGGTAGTGTGTGTTGGAGGCAAGAGAAATCCCAGATATTCCTCAATCAAGACTCTTCATTTCACTACATGCAATAAAAAATTATAGATGAGATCAAAGGCAATTCATTTGACAAATGTTAAGTTTTTACCATGTAGAAAGGCTCTAAATAAAAAGACAAATAGTCTTTATCCTCAGGGACCTTATGGTTTATTTGTAAGTGACTTTGTATATCCAGAAAAATTAAATAGAAATATATAAAGACACAGAAAAAGAGTAATAAAAACTGAGATTATCAGAAGTTGTCAGAGGGCTTGGAGCTTTTGACTATAAAGATTCACATTCAAATCCTATTATTAACTATGTGACTCTGAAGACTCAATCTATCTCAATTTCTTCGTCTGTAAAATCTGAAAAGTACTTTGCAAATTCTAAAGAGCTATCTAAATGTTGGCTATCATTAATTCCATCAACCATACCTGGACATTACCTTTCACCTTTCTAAAGCTTATTCTAATCCTGTCTTAGCTTAAAAGCAGACTCTGGATTTTTACTAGCTGACAGCTGTTTCAAATCATATTTAGTTCTGACTTCAACTGGATACTTGTCTACCTTAAGTTGTTGCCAAGTGAAACTTTTTTGTTTCTTACCATGGTACAGGAAAAGAATTTCACATACCTTCATGTTCTGAGGAGTTTTTTTTTTTCTTTTTTTTCTTCCTCCCTCCCTCCCTTCTCCCCCTCTTTTTTTCTTCCTTCCATCTTTCCTTCCATCTTTCCTTCCTTCCTTCCTTCCTTCCTTCCTTCCTTCCTTCCTTCCTTCCTTCCTTCCATCTTTCCTTCCTTTCTTTCCAGAGGTGAGGATCAAAAAACAAAACAAAATAAAACAAAACAAAAAACAAAAACAAAACAAAACACACACACACAAAAAAACCCAAAAAACAAACAAACAAAAAAAAAACATGGATTGAGAATGTGAGTCTCTTTGTATCTGCTACCAAAAGCAGTACAGGAGCAAATTCTGGAAATTAATTTGTAACTCTGACCATGAAGTCACTAAATTTTACTTAACTATTGACATAGCCTTTTACTCAAAGAAATCAAAGAAAGAAAAGAGGAAGGATTCATATGCATAAAATGTAAAATTTGTTTTTGTAGTGACAAAATTTGGAAAATAGAGTAACTTTCAATTGGAGAATTAATGAATAGATGATGGTATATGAAAATGTATGAATACTGTTGTGCCATAAAAAAGGAATAGGTTCAGGAAAACCTGAGAAGACTTGAACTGACAAAGTGAATTGAATAGAACCAGAAGAAAATTATAGACAATAAGACAAACATTATAATTATTTTTTAAATTTACAAGTAATGCAATGACCAATCATGATTCTAAATGACTATTATGGTACTCACCTCACTCTTTGAGAAAAAATGATGAGCTCAGGGTACAAGATATAGAAAGATTTTTTTTTTATGTGCTCAGTGCCTGAATTTGGTTTTGCTATATATTAAAAGTATCGTTTTTCCTTCAATAAAAGGGGTATGAAAAGGATAGTGGATAATTGCACATTAAAAAAATAAAACCACAAAATTTAAAAAAAAATTAAAGACTTGAAGAATTAATGGTCTTTCAATTAAAGTAAAGGACTGGCAAAACGCAGCAAAAATTAGATATTGATTAGTTGATTTTAAAATTTTATTTTTTCAAAATATTGTCTTTCTTGTAATTAACTGCACTTTTCTCCATCCACAGTCACTTTTGGACAATTCAAAATATGTCTGAGTCACAGTGAAGAGGGATTATCTACCCTCTCCACTGTCTTTGATGATAAAATTGTCATTTTCACAAGAAACCAACTCTGAGTAGAGGAGGCTCAGCATGAGCCCAAGACTCCATTAATTCAGTCAATTTGGGGAAATTCTGTGGGAGGACGAAGCCCTGAAGTCCTGTGGCATCTTGGAAATGGCTTTAAAGGGCTCCCATCACAATTCTTGTCTCCATTTCCACTGGCATACCATGGTTAGACTGTCATCCTCAGCAGAGAGTCTACAGTTGAAGTTGACAAGTAAGCAGGAAAAATGAAACCGAGATGATTTTTAAGGTGCAACTTGAAAAAAAAGGCAGAAGGTGAGGGGAGATAACTGTCCAGACAGTGGAGACTATAGAGGGAAAGAGTAAGGACAAAAGATATGGGACTACAGTAGCTGACTCAGGTGATGACATTTGCCAGTGATAAAACTTGGAAGGAATTAGATTTTCTAATACAAGACAAGACCTCTGTGTTGTAAGGAAGAAAGGATGTATTCTGACTGGTGGTTACTTTTTGCTCTCAGCATCTGTCCAAAAAACAAAAAGCATCCTCTTGGGGTTCCATTTAGTTCTGCGTCTGTAGGGGGAGGTAGGGAAAGCTTCCTATAAGCTTTCACTATATAGTTTTCACTTTCCTATAAGACATATATTTCACTTTCCTATAAGACTTCACTAATAAGCAAACTTTTGGCACAAAATAACCTGATGTTGGCAACAGTGCCTCGATGCTCAAATTGGTTTTATTTTCTTTCCACTCCTTGCCCTCTTTAGATTATTTTAGAAATAGAATTCTTAGATGTGAAAGGGATCTTAGAGATCATTTAGGCTCACCATAATAAAGTTTCATTTAATGACCAAGTCTAGATTAGAATTTTAGTCTTTGAACCTGAAGAGTGTATTCTTTTCATCAACCTGCACTGCTTCTTGCTTCTTTTAGGTCCATTTTTGCCTAGAAACCTGGGAATTCCTGACTTGATTGAAACTGTCTCCACAGATGCAGATTGGCAGTTCTTTTATAATTGATAACCTTAGGGAGTTGCCTGGGTTGAAGTGGAATTAAGTGACTTGCTTGAGGTAGGCTTTGCCAGATTCAGGATGTGAAAGAAAGACCTTAATCCTTTGTCTACAAACGAAATAATATTTTTTTAATCTCACTTATTATGCCTTTATTAGATACTATCTCTCCATTATATGATGAGGGAACTGAGACTGAGAGAGACTTGCTTAAGATCACATAGTAAATGTAAAAGTTGGGATTTGAATATGTTACTGCTGATTCAGTAACCTTTTCCATTACTAGAGGATTATGGTGGATATCACCTTCTATTCTACTGCTCTAGGGTTATCTGTACCCTCATCCTATCTGCTGGCTATATTGTAAGCTTCAATAAGGAAAGGACTTTGACATCTTGACATTTTTAGTCCCCATATTACTGCCATAGTAACATAAATTTAGCAGGTGCTGAATAAACCTTTGTTGCACTCACTTGAATTTTGTAGCTCAGTTTTGAAAATAAAAGAAAAAAGAAAGAAAGGAAGGAAGGAAGGAAGGAAGGAAGGAAGGAAGGAAGGAAGGAAG
>JAJPUD010000790.1:228721-247084 GCA_023553655.1 Myrmecobius fasciatus | reverse complement strand
GAAGGAAGGAAGGAAGGAAGGAAGGAAGGAAGGAAGGAAGGAAGGAAAAAGAAAAACTGGGACATTAATGCATTGTTGGTGGAGTTGTGAAATTATCTAACAATTTTGGAAAGCAATCTGGAACTATGCCCAAAGGACTACCAAACTGTACATACCCTTTGATCCAGCAGTGTCTCTACGTAGTCTGTATCCCATGAAAATCATAAAGGGACAAAGACCTACATGTGCAAAAATGTTTGTAGTAGCTTTTTTTGTGGTAGCAAAGAATTGAAAAATGAGCAGATATCCATCAATTGGGCAATGGTTGAACAAGTTGTGGTGTATGAAGACAAAGGAATATAATTTTTCTTTTATATGATGCTGAGTGAAATAAGCAAAACCAGAAATACATTGTATATAGTAACAGCAATGATCAACCATGAAAGACTTGGCTCTTCTGAGCAGTTCAGTGATCCAAAGCTATCCCAATAGACTTGGACAGAAAATGCCATTTGCTTCCAGAAAAAAAAAAAAAAAGATCTAAGGAGACTGAATGTAAATCAACACTTGCTATGTTCACTTCTTTTTCCTTGGTTTTTATCTCTTCCATGATTTTTCCATTTTGCTCTGATTTTTCTCTCCCAACATGATTCATTAAGCAATGTGCGTTAGAATTAAATATTTTTTTTAAAAGACCTCTAGTTGAGAAACTTATTCTCTCCAGAGACATCCCTTGCTACTGTTGGATAACTCTATTAGAAAGTTTCTCCTAATATCAAAGCTAATATTCTTTACTGAAATTGTAACCAACTATCTCTAATTCTGCCCTGGAAGCCAAACAAGCAAGTTAGATTCCTCCTTCATTCATATGCTTCAAGATATTCAATATATCACCCAAAGAGACACAGAAAGATGTGTATGAATAAAGTGACATGAACAGAACCTAAAGAAAAATTTCAATAGCATCAATATTTTAAAAAGGATTACTTTTCAAAGGTTTAAGGGCTCTGATCAAATCAATGATTAAAGGTGATTCTTGAAGAATGACAGAGAAAAATACAGTCCCAACAGAGAGTTGATGGACTATTACGCAGCATAACAAAAGCACTTTGGGGCATGAGTAATATAGGAATGTTTTCTTTGGCTGTGCTTGTGTGATACATGGATTGTTTTTTTTTTCCCTTTTCAGTAGGTGGGAGGAAGAAAAATACAACTTGATCATTTTAAAAAATACATTTTTAAAAAGAAAAATAAATAAATGTCAATTGGTTGGCTTGTTTCTTTCAGCTTTTTTTTTTAAACATGGACATAGACAGATAAGAAAGAAGATAAACCTAAAAGAACTTCCCAAAGTAATTTGCTATATAGTAGAATTTATATGTCTTAACAGACTGTCATACAAACTACCCCTTTATTCAAGATTGTTATGAATTGTTTTGGAACCAAGTAAGTGAGGATTCACCAAGTGATCCCAGATTCTCAATGTATGGCACCTGAATGACAAGATCAAAAGTTTTTATTTCCTTTTTTTAAGGAAATTTTTATTTCTTATTATGTATACAATAGAATTTCCTTTTGGTCTTATGGGAGTTTAATCATTTTGGGTGAACTCCTTTCCCAAATGTAAATAAGCAACTCCTCTGTAACTACCTTAGAGTGTTACTTGACACATTAAGATGTTAAAATCCTTGCCCAAGGTCATATAACTAGTATAAAAAAGAAGCAGAAGTGAAACTAGTCTTACTGATTCAAAATCTGGCTCTCTAGTCACCATATTAAGTTGCCTTTCTATAAATTAGATATATAAACTTAATTGCTTTGGAGACTTCCCAGTCACAGCAGACACATAGAAAAAGGAGAGAAGGGGGGTTTAGAGACAAAGTAAGGCACTGAATAACAGACCAGCTTATTCTAATACAATTCTCACATTCTAAACTCCTAACATAATAGAAAATATATTTTCCTTTTACATCCAAAATAGAGATTGAATTGTAATGTGAGTGATTTACTTTACCTTTTAATACTGTTATATAGTTGGAGAGCATAACCATAAAAATCTCACGTCATACTAAATCAAAGTTTGATACATATGTTTTGATGTTTTTTCAATTTACCCTAGCCAATGGAAGAAGCAATAAATGGATGAAGATACATTTATTAATTGTTTGCTATGTGTCATGCAACATTTAGCACGGAAGATACAAACATAGGGAAGCCAGTACTTTTCCTCAAGGAGGTTACATTCTAATAGAGAAAAGCAAGACATAAAGATATGCCCTATGAAGGTAAGAAGATCAAGGATGCACCCAGGAAGTGATATAGGGATGCTATTCTAGTTCTAGACAAAATAAGACAAAAGCTCATCTTTCAGTGTTCAGAATTTCAGGGGCAGAAACCCAGTTATGATGAAAGAAAGATAGGAACATGGCAAATATGTGGACACCATGTTTGAAAATGGTTAGGAGTGAGCAGGTAAGTGGTGCAGTGAATAGAGCTCTAGAGCCTGGTCTCAAGAAGACTAGAGTTCAAATGTAGCTTCAGACATTTACCAGTTGTGTGACTCTAGGCAAGTCAATTAACCTCTTTCTTTCTCAGTTTCCTCTTCTGTAAATTGGGAGCAGGAATAACAGCTACCTCTCAGAATTATTATTACAATCAAATGAGATAACACTTGTAATGTATTTACACATAGTAGGCTCTATGTAAATCATTGTTATTAATAATTATACAATAACAGAGAAAAATATGAAAAGGGATTCATTTGCCATTAGACTGCACAAAATTAGCATACAAAATCACTTGGGAGCATTCATCTATTACAATGTAAATTTGCTTCAAGTAAGATTTGGTTTTTTTGGTTTGTATGTTTGGTTGGTTGGTATTTTTTATATCCTCATTGCTTAACACAGCTATTGGCAAGTAATGAGTGTTTAACAAGCACTTGTTGATTAATTGAAGCACAATAATTTCCTACTACTGTTTTTTTTATGTTTCCTTTAAAGCATCATCTATATTTCAATAAACAATTGCCAGGGTCCAAAGTAATGCCAATCAAATTGATCAGGAAGGCAACAACTTTCTCTAAAAAAGAATACTACTTCTAATGGAGAAAAGAAAGAGAGCTATTGGTCATTAACATCTAATTTGTTTCCTTCTTTCCCTCCATTAATTGTTAAAACTTTTCTATTGTGACCTACTCCTACCTACGGTATATATCTACTACCAGAGACCACATTTAGCCATTGAAATTTATTATACCAAAAATTCCAATTTTACCCTGCTCGTTGTATGTTGCTTTATAAGTTACAAGTTTTATTCTACCATTTTCTCCAACTATTTTCTTTTCTTGGACCCCAATTACTTGTCCCTAATAGTCAGCACTAGTCATGGAATCAAAAGAGTCATCTACACAAAAAATAACCAACTCAAAACTCTTCCCTAAAATTCTCAGAGGATAACATAAACTGTATTCTGTATTCCCTTGGGTTGTTCTATGGCTTTAAAAAGAGATATGGCCATAGACTGAGAGGGATGAAAAAACAGCACCTGGCAATATATAGTGTTCTCTGGCAGAAATCAATTTCAAAAAGAGATCTATTCTATTTATGAATATAATTTCTAGACTGAGTAAGAGAGTTAATAAAATACTTGAGATGGATGCTATCTATGCAAAGGTCAAGTAATGGTACTATTTTAATGTAAAATCAGTATCTCTTTTTTTTTTGAATCTGTGATAGGGAATGAATTTCTAGGAATCATAGACAATATGGCTGATGTGTCCTTGATATAATTAGGTGTTAGTTTCAAAAACACAAGTATTTTTATTCTTGACTAAGTAGAAGAATTTATCCACGTGTTTTTAGATTTTTAGAACTAGAAGAGATTTTAAAGATCATCTATCACAAATCAGCATGGCAAATTTGATTATGAGTTCCATTCATCAATGAAATAACAGGGCCAATTAAAAAAAAGGCAAGCATATAAACAAATGAATGAGTTAATGAAATGAATCTGTATTAAAATATTGATTTCCTTAAAGTCTCTCTATAATTCTGCCTTCAAGGGGGTAAGTTTTGCTTCTATATAGATTGCTGTCTATATAGATAGACATATGTTTACATATACATATATATAGATAGATAGATATAGATATAGATAGATAGATAGATAGATATATATAAAGAGAGAGAGAAAGAGAAGGGGGGAGAGAGATGGTGATTGAGGGGGGGAAGGAGAGGGAGAGGGAGAGAGTGAGAGAGATCTTATTTGTACATAAGCTGTTTACATGTTGTCTTCCCCAATTTAATTATAAACTCCTTAAGGCAAATGGCTGTTTTCCACTTTTCTTCTTATCTCAACTGCTCAGTACGATGTCTAGGACATAGCACCTATTTAATAAATATGTTTTGGTTTCTATTGTTTAGTTGATGTCTCTTCATGTTTTCTATAAGAATTATAGGACGTTTTTTTCTAATGCTTTGATAATAACAAAGAAAAATATCAGAACATTTATTTGAACTAACTGTCCAAAAAATGAGTATAATCTGCCATGAGTGATTATTAATGAAGCCAAGCTGACTTTTTGTGATTATTACATTCTTCTCTATTATTAGCTGAAAAAAAAGAGGCAAGGACAGTTCTCTGAGAGGAGGGATGGCTTTATATTGTTTTTTGAATCCTTAGGGCCTCACAGAATACCTGGCACATAATAAATACTTAGTAAATGTTTGATGAAATTGTTTGCCTCCAAAAGAGTAATGTGAAAATACAGCTTCTTCCCTTTTTTTTTTTCAGAGATGAAGAAGAAATTGGGTTCAAAAGTCCACATACACTCACAAAGTTGCTTTATGTCTTCATTAGGTTTGTTAAACTGAATGTTGGCTCTTTTGGTTTATATACCTATATATACATATATATGTACGTATATGTGCATAAATACACTCATGTATGTATATATAATCCTTCTACAGTTTGTAGGTAGTATAGAACAATTGAATTGAATCAAAAGTTAACTAGGAAGCCATTTAATAATGAAGTTTAGAATCTAGACAAGAATGAAATAAAATATTGCTAATCTAGATATGTGAATTCTCTCCTCTCTGGTCTTTTCTGAACATTAAGATCATCAATATTTACCTTTCTTCTAGTCCAGTTCTTGTCATTGTTTAGTCATTTTTCAGTCATATTTGACTCTTCATGACCTCATTTAGAGTTTTCTTGTCAAAGATAGTATTTCTTTCTCCAGCTCATTTTACAGATGAGGAAACTGAGGCAAAAAGGATTAAATGAGTTGCCCAGAATCACACAGCTAGTAAATATTTGAGTACAGATTTGAACTCAGGAGGTTGTCTTCCTGACTCCAAGCCTAGAGCACTATCCCTTGTGCCATCCATCTAGCTGCCCATAGGCCTATTTTATATATCCTTTTTTTTTTTTTTATTTTATTTATTTATTTATTTATTTTTTGCTGAGGCAATTGAGGTTAAGTGACTTGCCCAGGGTCACCCAGCTAGGGAATGTTAAGTGTCTGAGATCAGATTTGAACACAGGTCTTCCTGACTTCAGGGCTGGTGCTCTATCTACTGTGCCACCTAGCTGCCCCTATATATCCTTTTAAAGACAATTGAGAATAACTCTGTGATTGTATCCTCCAGTTTGGAAGAATGTGGCTTGTCTTTGCTTGGTAACCACTTCACATAAGGGATTCATTTACACCTCCTCTCTCATATATATATATATGTGTGTGTGTGTGTGTGTGTGTGTGTGTGATATACATATACATACACACACACACATATATATATACACACACACACATATACATACACATACATATATATTGGGTTAACACATTTTTCCTTTTCTTTCCATTCCAAAAATCATTCATCCTGTCAGAGGAAATAGAAACAAAATTTGAAATGGGCAGCTCTATTCTTTATATCATCTTTTTTCCATCCTATTTACCCTTCTCAGATCTTTCTTTTCCCCCATTATATGGCAAAACACTTTATTTAATTGTCCTTCAAACTAGAACCATTCCCAATAAGATCAGGAGTGAAACAAGGCTGCCCACTGTCACCATTATTATTTAATATTGTCTTAGAAATGTTAGCTTTGGCAGTAAGAGAAGAAAAAGAAATTAAAGGAATTACAGTAGGTAATGAGGAAACCAAATTATCACTCTTTGCAGATGACATGATGGTATACTTAGAGAACCCTAGAGACTCAACTAAAAAACTACTAAAAACAATTCACAACTTTAGCAAAGTTGCAGGATACAAAATAAATCCACATAAATCATCAGTATTTTTATATATTACCAATAAGGTTCAGCAGCAAGAGATACAAAAAGAAATTCCATTCAAAATAACTGGTGATAGTATAAAATATTTGGCAATCTATCTGCCAAGGGAAAGTCAAGAACTATATGAACTAAAATACAAAACACTTTCCACACAAATAAAATCAGATCTAGTCAATTGTAAAAACATAAAATGCTCATGGGTAGGCCAAGCAAATATAATAAAAATGACAATACTACCCAAACTGATTTACTTACTTAGTGCCATACCAATCAAACTCCCAAGTAATTATCTTACAGATCTAGAAAAAAAATAGTAGCAAAATTCATTTGGAAGAACAAAAGGTCAAGAGTTTCAAGAGAATTAATGAAAAAAAAAAGGCTGATGATGGTAGACTTGCTGTACCAGATCTAAAACTATATTACAAAGCAGCGGTCATCAAAACCATTTGGTACTGGCTGAGAAATAGAGCAGTTGATCAATGGCATACGATAGGATATCAGGACAATCTAGGTAATAACATTAGCAATTTAGTCTTTAATAAACTCAAAGACCCCAGCTTCTGGGATAAGTACTCACTATTTGACAAAAACTGCTGGGAAAACTGGAAACTAGTGTGGAAGAAATTAGGGCTTGACCCACATCTAACACCACATATCAAGATAAGATCTAAATGGGTTCATGATCTGGATATAAAGAGTGATATTATAAGTAAATTAGAGGAATGTAATATAGTTTACCTCTCAGACCTATGGAGATGGAATAAATTTATGTCCAAAGAAGAACTGGAACTCTTAATTGAAAACCAGATAGATAACTTTGACTATATTAAGTTAAAAAGTTTTTGTACAAACAAAATCAATGCAGTCAAGATTAGGAGGGAAGCAATAAATTGGGAAATCATCTTTACATTTAAGGGTTCTGATAAAGGTCTCATCTCTAAAATATATAGAGAACTGTCTCATATTTATAAGAATTCAAGCCATTCTCCAATCGATAAATGGACAAAGGATATGAACAGACAATTTTCAGAGGATGAAATTAAAACAATTTGTAGTCATATGAAAAGGTGCTCCAAATCACTATTGATCAGACAAATGTAAATTAAGACAACCCTGAGGTACCACTACACACCTGTCAGATTGGCTAAAATGACAGGAAAAGTTAATGATGAATGTTGGAGGGCATGTGGGAAGGCTGGGACACTGATGCATTGTTGGTGGAGCTGTGAACGGATCTAGCCATTCTGGAGAGCAATTTGGAGCTATGCTCAAAAAGTTATCAAACTGTGCATACCCTTTGACCCAACAGCATTTCCATTGGGCTTATATCCCAAAGAAATCATAAAAGAAGGAAAGGGCCCCACATGTGCAAGAATGTTTGTGGCAGCCCTTTTTGTAGTAGCTAGAAACTGGAAACTGAATAGATGCCCTTCAACTGGAGAATGGCTGAATAAATTATGGTATATGAATGTTATGGAATATTATTCTTCTGTAAGAAACGACCAGCAGGACGATTTCAGAGAGGTCTGGAGAGACTTGCATGAACTGATGCTGAGTGAAATGAGCAGAACCAGGAGATCATTATACACAGCAACAACAATACTATATGAAGATCAATTCTGATGGACATGGCTCTCTTCAACAATGAAATGTTTCAAACCACTTCCAATTGTTCACTGAGGAAAGCCATAAACACCCAGGGAGAGGGATGTGAAATGTGGACCACAACATAACATTCTCATACTCTCAATTGATGTTTGCTTACATTGTGTTTCCTTTATCTGATATGTCTTTCATGTAGATATGATTTTTCTTGCACAACACTGATAAGTGTGGAAATATGTATACATATATTTGATTTGTGAAGTATTTTAACATAATTAACATGTAGTGGATATCCTGCCATCTAGGGGAGGGGTGGGGAGTAGGGGGGAAAAATTTGTAACAGAAAGCTATGTAAGGGTTAATGTTGAAGTATTACCCATACATATGTTTTGCAAATAAAATAAAATAAAATAAATTGTCCTTGGCTTTCCTTTCCAGACTTAGTTGATTTCTGATCACTCTTAACAGGCTTATTACTGGACCATACTTTGTATTCACCTTTGATGAAGTCATATGAATCTCTTTAGGAAAAAAAAAATGATCCTTACTGGATATTTTTCTTTTTTTGCCTTTGGAATTTCATTCATGTAATCCTCTTATCCCTTTGGGACTTGTTTCCCTTTTACAAATTTACTTCAGGGAATCCTATTTGATTTTGTTCTTTGAAATCTACTCTCTAATTATGACCCATAGAGCTCGTCTACTCTTTTTTTCCCCAGAATTAAGAGGTCCATGGATAAACTGTGAATATTTTCCTGGTTTCTGACATATTGATTCACTAGATGATTTTTCTCTCTAATAATTTGTTCTCTGGGGAAATAGAGAAAGGGAGGGATACATAGGAAAATTTAAGCCACACAAAAACAAAAGATATTTTTCTTTAAAAATATCAGTTATTTGTTGTATTCTTTCCTAAAACTTCTTCACTTTCCTTAGCTTCAATTCTAAAATGGAATAGTCAATTACTCAGTTCTTCTCAATCTATGCCTGCAATACTTTACAAGTTGTGAGCAAAAAGTTCCAGAATGGACATTTTCTATTACTTGTCTCTGTCTCTTGGAGGGCAGGAATGAAATTCACATTAAGAAAAGTTAAGAAACTAACAGTTTAGCTTTAACCAAAGGAATCAAGATAGTAGGTTTCCAGAAAACCTTATTGCTTGTATATCATGCTCAGATGCTAGTCTTGAACTCTTTCCTAAACTGTTCATTAATTTCCTCTTTTTGTCCTGATTTTGTACTTGTTATTACGCAGTCTTATTCAGTCATATCAGACTCTTTGTGACCCTATTTGGAGATTCCTTGGCAAAGATATTGAAATGGTTTGCTATTTCTCTCTCCGGCTCATTTTATAGATAAGGAAACTGAAGTAAACAAGGTTAAGTGACTTTCCCAAAGTCACACAGCTAGTAAATGTCTGAGACCAGATTTGAACTTAGGAAGAGTATAGGCTAGGCACTCTATCCACTGTACCACTTAGCTGTCCCTCCCAATGATATCCAGAATATTTCAATGACAACATCCTTTCTGTATTTTGCCTCTGGTAATTTTCATTCCAATTCTCTCTACCTCACTTTCCTTATGGGAAATTTCCTAGATTTTATCATATGATCTTATCTTTCTAACATACAATGCTAATTATTATTCCTAGTATTTGCCTACTCTGTTTCTTGTGAATAAGGTAGATTTTGAAGGTATATCTTTCATATATACAGATTAGTAACAATAATTTACAATTCTTAGAGAGAGAGAGACATAGAGACATCAATGATAAAGAGAGAGAGAAAGAGAGAGAGAGAGAATGGATCTGCTCTCATCTGTGAAGCAAACTCTTCATAAGCACACCCCTGGTACAGATGCCTATCACTAAGGATAATATAAATTTAAAATTTAGGCAGTTTCCATTGAGTCCCTGAGACATAGCCATGGATAGAATAATGGTTAAAGAGTAGATTTTAGAGTGAAGAAGGTCCAGGTTCAAGTCTGACATTGACACATATTTAATTTGTGACTTTTTGTCAAGTTATTTGACCCCTCAGCAACATCTGGAAACTTGTATTTCTCTCATGTTAATACCACAGCTTTGTCTTTCTTACAACCCACATTTTGTATATTTGTATATGGGTATCTGAAGTTTTTTGTTTTATTGCTAAATCCTGTCTTTGAATATTATCTCATGAATTTCTGAGGCTCAATACTCTTATTATTTTTCATACTTTATAATTATTCTCTGGCTAAGTAAATATGCAAATATATTTTTCTGCTTTTCTCCCTCCACTTTTTTTTTTGTTTACCATTCTTTGTTTACAATTTGTATTGTCCTTCTTAGGTACAATCCACTCCTGGACAAGAGCCAACCATTCCTATATATTAAGCTATGGTCTATAAATCCAAAACATGTCCCATATTCTTAACTAGCTGTCCACTTCCTAACTCTGTCTTTCCATTCTTGACAATGACTTTCAGCAGTGCTGACAACACAGTGTCCTTAACATTTTCATTTTCCTAAGACATCACAATCCTTCCCAATGTTTTCTTGATTCATTTTGGCCCATATGTTTATGCTCTTGAGTATCATCAGAAGTTGGAACTAGTCATCCACTTTGCACAATTCATGGGAGGATCTCTATTACATGTGATGTATAACTTCACATAATATAAGTTTCCTGAGAACAAGGCTTTTCAATTTCTTTGTCTTTAAATTTCAGTGCCTACACACTGCTTGTAACAAGGCATCTTAATAAGTCATAATGTCTTATATTTAGAGATGGATGGAAACTTCAAAGCCATGTAGACTGATGCCTCCCATTTTATAGTGCAAGAAATTGAGTCTCACAAAGCTTAATTAATTTGCTGAAGAACTTAGTAGCAAGTGTAATCAAGATCTGAAGCTATATCCTCTGAATCCAAATGCAGATTTTTTTCTATCACATCACTAATATCTAAAGCACATATATCTGATTGATTAACTTTACTCAGGAACAGCTCAGAAATTGCTACTGTTTAAATCTCTTTATTTGAGAGTTGAGAAAACTAAGATCAAGAGTGGTTAAGTGATTTGCCAAAAGCCACACAGTTATTTGGTGGCAAAGTAAATAGTAGAACACAATTTAATCAGCCAATGTCATTTCCATTTACACATCACACACACACACACACACACACACACACACACACACACACGGACACACACCTGGGCAATTCTGAACAATATTCATTTGTCTTTGTCTTATTTCCACTGAGATGGAATTGCTTCTATTTTGTGTGTTGATTTTGTTTTCTCTTTTCAACTACTAGCCAGTAGAAGCCAAGCCCCTGTAACCCCAACTGTTGAATAATTTGCTGCTTCTTGCAGCCCCATTTACTAGTAATAATAGAAAAACAAAGGCCCACTCTGCTCACTTCATTATAGTTCCATACCCAGAAGACTAATGCTTCTTTCTGAGAAGTGACCGTTACTTAACAGGAGGTGAGAAGATCATCTGTCACTGGCAAGTACTGGCAAACTCAAGCTGCTTCCTTAAATATTAGACTATTAATAATAAAAAAAGTCTCAGGTCTTGAAAAATGACTTGCATGAGATGGGAAAAGCCCCAGACTCTGCAATGCTAGAGTCAGAGTCTGGTCTTTCATCCAGCAGGTATTTACAGTGAAAGTTTCAGTTTTTATTTTTAAAAAAAATTATGTATACGGATTCTTAACATATTGATGGGTCTTACAATTAGAAAGCCCAGTCATTAGCAATTTCTGTCCTCACCCCATTGCTTCTGTGCACAGTGAAGAAGTAACAGCTCACAAAGTTAACAGAATAACAGCTATTGCTTCAGGGTATCTCAAGGAAGGTGAGTTGAATTCAGAAATTTAATTTTCTAAACAGAAAACAGCCACATTGGCATCAGTGTTTAGAAGAGGGCAAATTGAGTGGTAAATAAAGGGAAAATTACAACTTGGTAGAGTAGGAGATTTAAAACCTAAAGTTGAAAGAAACCATGCTGTTTATCTGCTATTAAATGCACAAATACTTTGTGTGTGTATGTGTGCATGTACATGTATATATGTACATGCTATCTGTGCTAAGTCAAGACATAATCATAATGCTAGAGAAAGGGCACAAGTCTCAGATTTTGTTACTGTTCTTCCTTCACTTTCCAAGACCACCATGTATCACGAGTGGGATGTCTTGACTTGGCCATGAATTGGATATGAGTCCAGCCTGGCTGGGAAAGTCAGCAGTCTCACCCTCTCCTCCAGTCATCAAGATCTAGTGGCAAGGCAAAGGCCCAAATAACTATCAATGTCCCTCCCCCCAGGGCTTCTGGGTCCAGTTCTGTCTACAGTTGAATAGCTATTCATCTTACAGCAAATTCACACTCTTTGTTCTAAGGCTCCTTCCTGCTCTGTCATGCTCCTCCAGCTGCAACATGCTTTGTTCTTGACAGCAATGGTATTCTAGATTCCAAAATCCTTACCTTTATATTTTGTGATTCTAAATCCATGAGTCAATTCTGAGCATCTCTTCAGCACCCTGCAGTGCCTAAGGTACTGGTAGGAGTGAAGCAGCTAGTGGTACAGAGTTCTGGGACCTGGATGGCACACAAGTTCAAATCCTGCCTCAGTCACTTACTAATTGTATGACTCTGGGCAAGTCATTTAACTTCTTTCTACCTCAGTTTCCGCATCTGTAAAATGGGGATAATAATGGCATTTGTCTCTGAGGGTTGTTGGGAGGATAAATTGAGATATTTATGAAGAGGTTTTCAAACCTTAAAGTACTAAATAAATGAGAGGTGATGATAATAATAGTAGTAATAAGCCAATGACAATCTAGAAATGATTAGAGAAAAACATCCATATGAAGAAATCCTAGATTTTATGTGTGGAGAAATTCTCCCTCCAGCCAACAGTATGTATTTCAAAGCAATTAGGCAGTTTGGGGAGATTTAACATACTTCCTGTGGAACTGAGTTTCTGACCACTGCCACATTCACAATTTTGTAAACAGCAGCATCACATGGAGCCACCAGATTGTTAGTTTGTATTACTATCAACTTACTATATATAGCCCAGAATAATCATTGAACTTCCAGCCTCAGTTTTCCTATTTGTAGCTGAGGGAGCAGATTGAACAAGATGATCTCTAAGTTCTCTGAAATTATGATTGAATAGAATATTTGAGCTCATTCCTGACCTCAAAGATCTAGATTCCTAAATCTAGAGTGGTTAAAGATTTTAAGAGGCATTTAATCCAAATTTCCACGTCCCAGATAAAATATCATACTTCTCTAAGAATTCTCTCTGAAACTTGCTTTATTCTAGTTCCCCCTCTTTGTTTATTATTTCAAGTTTAGCTTGTCAGTAGATAATTTCTTTTCTATAATTTCTCTCCCAATAGACTGTGAGTTCCATGAGAATATGACTGTCTTTAACTTTGGGACAAACAGTGCCTAAGTACACAGTTAAATGCTTAATAAATATTTGCTCACTAAATTGACAAATCCCATTTCACAGATAAGGAAATTGAGACCCAGAAAGGTCAAATTTCTTGACCAATAACATATAATCAGAAATTTACACAAACTATGATTTGAACTCAGGAATCCTGACTGAAGATCCGGTGATCTTTTTACCTTATCAAGCTTCCTCTATTGTTATGGACAGCTGAACAAACCAGCTGTTAATAATAAAACTGATTCTCCTTAAAACCTGCATAATAAAACTGATTCTCCTTAAAACCTGTGTTCCCTGTTCCCAATGTCTCAATAACACCTCAGTCTCCTACATCGCTTTACCAAGGAAAGGGAATCATCTATTTCCTATATAGCATCTTTGGAATATGAAATGCAAAATCCCTATGGACCAATAAGTTATAACCTGTCATTCCTTAGGGCAGTTAATTACAATACCTGTGGTGTTTGGGCACATTTTAGATCATGCAGGGGAAAGTAAATGCTGCCCAGCAGCCATGTTACAACCATGATTCCTCTAAGCATGAGTACTGTAAGTTATGAACCACCCGCATGCTTCTCTAGACACATTTGAAAAAGATGCTAATAAATCCATACAGAGAAGAGGAAAGATTTCTTTTCCCTTAATTTTTAAGCCAATGGATTCAGTCAGCCAGAGAAATCAGTCTTTAAATGTACAGTCACAAGGAGAAGGATAGATAAAAATCAATAATAAATCCTTCTTCCCTTTCCAAGCCACTAATAATAAACTCCTGTTGCTTACAGTATGTCTAGCCACGTTAGAGTCCTAAATAAAAGAAACTACTAGCCATTAACCCTTGGCCAGATATGTGGGGGTATTTCTCTCTACACACAGGGATTTCTATTTGTTATATCAAATTACAAAAGAACAGGTTACATATCATATCATAGGCAAATAAAGGAATATTTCAAGATGCAAAAGAATGATCTGAGAAAATGAGTGATTGTGTCCTTCCTCAGTTTTTTCTAAATACAAAACAAACAACATTTTAAAAAAAACACAAAATTTGAGATGACTGTCTTTAGCCTCTGGCTGAATTCTTTAGATATTTTCTCCCTCCTTCTCACACCATTTCTATTCAGAGGATCCTCAAGTTCAATTCCTTTATTTTACAGGATGAAACTGAACTCCAAAGACCTCAAAAGACCTGCCCAGGATCACACTTATTCATGTAGCTTTTTCTAATCTGTTCCCTCCCTCCCTCCCTCTCCCTTCCATGTTGAGAACTGAGCAGTCTGCCAAGTTCCCTCACGCTCCACATCGACACCTGCTGGTTACCCAGGGAAGCTATTTTGGTCCAAAGTGTGATCCAAATCCGAATTTATATTGGATGGGAGTTCAAGTTGAACACTGTTTATTCTGGTATAAGCTTCATCAGAAACAGCAGGGAACAATGGAAAGAGAAAGGGATTAGGAATTAGAAACATCTGAATTCAAGTTCCAGTTTTTTCACTGACCGGTTTGAAATCCATTCACCCAAGTCATCACCTTCATGATGTCATTTGTTCTCTTCAAAAACAAAGGATAAACAACACATGACTATAAGTAAATGAAAATATCCCCAAACATCAGTTTCCTCATCTGTAAAAGGAAGGTATTTACATAATATGTCATTCAAGGTTGTGAGCATAAAAATTACTCAGAAAAAAAAGCAAACAGAATCTGCTAATTACTTAGAACCTTTGCCTTTAAAATGAAGTAGTCGTTCCTTATTACTATTCTAATTTAAGCCATCTTGATATTCTTTCCATAACTGGATTGTTCTCAGATGGTAAACTAGCTTGTCAAAGAAGCAAATGGCAATCTTTTAGCCCTTACCACATAGAAGGACCAACTTGGATGGTAGAGAATCAGATTGTTGTTATTGTTTTGTCATTTCAGTCATGTACAACTCTTTGAAACCCCATGTTAAATTCTTCTTGGCTAAGATAATAAAGTGGTTTGCCATTTCCTTTTCCAACTCATTTTAAAGACGAGGAACTGAAGCAAACAGGGTTAAGTTATTTGCCCAGGGTCACACAGCTAGTCAGTGTCTGAGGCTTGACTTCAACTCATAAAAATGAGTCTTTCTGATTCCAAGCCATCCAATGCTTTAGCTGCTGTGCCACCTATCTGTCCAGGGAATAACATGCTGGTTTCCAATTGCTTCAACAGATGTAGAAATTTCCATTCAGTTCTTCCTAAGAGAAATTGTTCTTCCTATTGCTTCACTAAAAATAAACAAATAAAGAAATGTATGAATAAATAAATAAATGGCATAAAATGAAAATAAAATTATGCACTGGCAGGCCTCCACTTTGGGTGTGATCTTCAAACTCCAAAAGGACAAACCTTTGATTTGGCAAACTCAGATACTCTTTCTCAACTCTAAAGATAGCAAACTCTGTAGTTCCTTGACATATGCAAAATATAGCATAAGCCTAGATATAGAGCTGGAAGAAACCTTAAAGAAAATCCATGTGTTCTTAACCAGGGATCAAAAAGGAGATTTCAGGAGATCCAGTAATTTTGATGGAAAAATACATCTTTATTTTCATTAATGACTATCTGAAATTTAGAATTTTCTTTTATTTGGTTTAAGCATTTACAATATTCTTCTGAGAAGGGATCCATAGGCCTCACCAGGCTGCCCCAGTGTTTAATGACACAAAAATGAGTAAATCCCCTTGGGCTTATTTTCTAGAACAGGAAATTGAAATTTGAGAGTACACCATAGGGAGCAGAACTGGGATTCAAATCCTGGCCCTCAAACTCCAAAATCAATACTCATTCCACTGAACCATACTATACTGTGCCAAGGCTTTTGGTGTGTTTTCACATATAGCATTGTAGTCAAAATCAATTGATTTAACCCATATGACACCTTGCACACAGGCCACAGTAACATACAAAGTTAACATATTCAACAGTCATTCACATTTTTGTCCAAAATCAGAGACTTTTGTTCTGGCTCAAAAAAATATGAAATGGTATTTCCCGTGCTAAATTATACACGTTAAATTACCTATCTTTACCTACCCATTATGTCTAGGGAAAGAGAGACAAACAATTGGTTGAATGCACTCAATTCAACTCAGCATAGAGCAGCAGATATTGCCTGTGGTTGGCAATAGGGGTAATAAGGTTCAAATTCTGGCCCTGCCCCTTCCTGTCTGAGTGAGCTTCAGCAATGAGTGTAGCTTCACTGGGCCTTCCTTCCAACTCTAAGTCTCTAATTATATGAACAAACATTTATTAAGTGCCTGGTGATACATATATTTACCTTAATTTTCACATCTATGAAGTGAGCTGGAGAAGAAAATGACAAACCACTCCAGTATTCTCTGCCAGGAAAACCCCATGTCTATTAATGAAGTGTCAGACATGAGCAAAATGACCGAACAAGAACAACTACAACAACTAGGAGATAGGACAATCCAGGAAAAAATAAAGAACACTTCAAAGTATTTTTATTTTAATTATATGGTTAGTACAGATGCAAATATCTTTGTGTGTGTGTCTTTAAAGTGGTTAATCTATGTATGCTATTGTTCAAAGTGTCCCTTTTCCTGTTACCCTCTTTATCCTCTCAAATGCCCACTAAAGCCAATCCAAAAAGAAACAAAAGTGAAGCACTTTTATTTTTAATTTTAATTCTTTAAGGTCTCCTTGCCTGATTTTCTATACTTGTGTGGCAATATGAACTTGTCTTGATGTTTCTAACTGGTGTAAAACTTGTGTTCTTGAAAAGAACTCATAGAAACTCAGGAAATAATGGCTCAGGTCAGAGCCATTATTGTTTCTATGTAGTATAATAGTGCAAGCAATAACTGGTTAAAACTGGACCATTGTAATGCTATGTTTCCTCTTAATATCACCAATCATCTAGGAAAATCTAGTGCAAAATTAAGCTTTGTCATATAAATTGACTTTTGAAATAATCATCAAAATAAAAACAGGAAGAGACTACATGACTTTACTGTGTTTCAATAAATGTTCATGGTACACTACAAATGGACACTTTTCTCAAGTCAAAGTAAAATAGATTCTGTTTACATAATCACCACTATTTCTTTAGCCATTAGATGGAGAAAGAGCTGGGATACCATTCTTAAAACTTGGTATAATACACATACATAGTACAGTGTAATATATGAAACAGTTTTAAATTGGTTCCCCATGAAAATACTATAATGTTCCTATTGGTAAGTTTCCACTTCACATTTTAAAATGATGCTTAAGGAGATTTACCAATTTTAGTGAAATCTATTAGGGGTAAAAAACACATCTAAGGGGGAAAGTGATGCCATTTTGATGTGTTATGCAGACCCAATTCAACATCCAAAAATTAAGTATGTGCAGAAATATGTCCAGGAACACAAAAATAGACATACAAACACACACACATACACACACACATACATACACACACACGCACACACACACACACAAAGTCCAATAAAGAGAGGTTCCAGTCAACAGCAGCTGCAGCCAAATCTTCTCAAATGAAAGCAGGAAACCTCTAATTTAAATTTTTCATTTGTTTTTTTGGAACAATTATGCCACCCACAAAAGGGTAAGTTTGTCAGTCGTTATTAGCTCATGGATTTGGGAACTCATCCCTTAAATAAACTCACTTCATTTCCATATAATTACAGCAACTAAAGAACTGGTGCTCTGTGTGTGTGTGTGTGTGTGTGTGTGTGTGTGTGTGTGTTTAAATGAAAGTATTCTTTGGAAAGGTGTAAAATGTAATGAATTTCAAAGCTTAAAATTTAAGAATATAGCAAGAATCTCAGATTTTGTATCTATATCTATCTTTACAAGTAGATATATAGTTGATCATAAAACATCTTTAATAGTTTAATATAATTTTAGAGAATGAAACACTTAGAGGAATATGTGTCTTTGAATTTGGGGACCTATTTTATGATCATTTTTCAAGAGAGTTGACCCTGCCATTTGTACATCTCAACACCCAGAATTATTTAGATAGGTAGATAGATGTGT